>CM053266.1:73435941-73481948 GCA_028583415.1 Protea cynaroides | reverse complement strand
TATCTATATATATATCAACCATATCATATAGTTAAAATTGAAACATACCTTTCTTTGCAGTAATCCCGAAGTTATGAAAGTGGGTTCAGTCGTGTTGGTACACTCTCCTGGGCAAGGCAGTATATTTGCCTCTATTGGTGCAAGATGTCCCGCAAATCCGCCTCCAAGATGAAACAACCCCCAGATGATACCCACCTAAGCAGCACACACCGACAGGTGTATGCATTCGACACTAGGATCAACCTATGAAAGAAGTATTGAATTCTGACTCTTCAATTAAACAGAGAATGAAGAGAGAGAGAGAGAGTTGGAGGGGAAGAGAGAGAGAAATCGTATTGATTTCGAATGAATTGAAGCATGGGTTCGGGCTCTATTTATAAGGCCCAGATATCCTTGATGTGTCCACTGGATGGGGTGTGACCCTCCGTATGGACCGGCCTGATTAACCCAGATCTCAGTCCCGAGATCTACAAATTCGTATGACACCCCTTGATGTGTAGAGATACATCTCTACATATGAACCATTTCCAAAAGGGTATCCGGGTAGGGGTGTGTCCGAATCCGACAAAACCCCATAGCTGGTAGCCCGTGGCCCCCGCCCTGCGTCACGGTCACGGGTCGCGGGTCACGGGTCACGGTCGGGCGCATGTATGTGTGTGTCAACCGAAAGTTGCTTCCGTTTTGGGACTCAAAAGATATGCGACACTCCCTACAAATAAAGGCCTCTTCCCCACAAACCTTAAGCAATGTGGGACTAAAATGTCCTACATTGGTAATGCCAACTCAAAACCGAAAATTCGAAATTTTCGCCCAAAACGAAAACCAAATTTTGGAACTATAACAAAGAAATGAAAATTTTGAGTTTTAAATCTTTTTAAACTTAATTTGAAAAAAACCTTTTTCCTTTGACTTTTCCAACAATGTGTTAAAGAGAGTGGGGAGTTGCGAGAGAGGTAGGGGAAGGGAGAGGGGGCAGCCGGTGGCGGTGGAGAGGTTATGAGAGGGAGGGAGTGGAAGGGAAAGGGTGGAGGGAGAAAGGATTAGATAACCTGGAGTAGACTTACTTTGATTTGGGTACCAAACAAAATTTTTGAAACGTTAGGTGCCAGTCTCATTTACCCTTATTTTAAGGATCCAAATCGTCTCCTGCGGCAGGAGATTCTTGCCGCCGATCCAAGGGCCGGGTTCGGTCTGGCCACCCGTCAATACATTGGGGGTGGGTCGAACCGAATTCCTATGACATGACAGGACCGCAGGAGAGGAATTGGTTGCTTATTTTAATGACTCAAGAGTCATCAAGGGAACTCCACTCTTTATGTCATCGAGTGTCTCACTTAAAGATTACAGGAAGGCTTACTTCGTACCTTAAATCTCCTTTCATTTTTCTTTATTCAAATTTCCTTTACTCTTATCTATCAAGATATGCTCGTAAGCATCTACGGGCATTTCATCTCCTTAGGCAAACCCAAACCTCAAAACAAAGCGAACCTCCAATCTTTAAGTTGTTAAACATTTAAACCCCAGATTGGTTTCCATATTTAAAGATGCAAAACAGAGCAGTGACAACATGTCATTAATACAGTTTCTAGGATTTAGTCTTATCCCAATATGATTATAATATATAAGACAACACAAGATGATCAAGTCTTAGTTTTACATTCATGTCATTTAGTAGAGTTCTTCTCTGAACATTGCAGGATCCACATCCTCTCCGACGGTAGACGGAACTGCCGACTGATCCAAGGGCTGGAATTCAGTCGGCACACATACCAATACATCAGTATGTCTATCGACTGAAATCCAACCCTTGACAGTTGGCAGATCCACAGGAAATGATTTCTATCTGAACAGGATACTTCATGGGCTACACAAGCCATACGGCCAGTCTCCGAGGATTGCCGCCAGGAGTTCAAATAGTCCATTCTTTTCAACTGGAATAAAGTCATAAAGAAAAGTTTCATGCACTCAATTCATTTATTAAATATAATATTAACCAAGTATTAAAAACAGTTGCCTGTACTTGCAAAATAAGAAGACAAGCTTGGACATTGGATAGTCTAATTTGGTGAGATTGAAATTGTCTTTACTTGTGAAGAGATGTCAAAAGGTATGAGATACGGTTGACTAGTGAATTAGTTAATTATACTTGACAAACAAGTAGATTTCTTCTCCTAAAGTTAAAAGTTTTTACAGTGTCAATCATAGAACACAAAAAGAATTTACAAGGTTGCAGGATCAAAGCAATAAAGCCTTACGTTAAAAAATACAAAACCAACTCACCACACTATCAGTGGAAACACCCAATATCTTTGTGTTTAACTTCTCAAAAGTATCAATCACTGAAAGCAGTGATCTCTACAATCACGAGATACAAATTCAGTTCCGAAATACATCTAATCATCTAACATTCTTCAAGGGTCAAACTCACCAGTGGGGCAAACAAATGTAAAATCCAGCGGATAAAAAAAGAGAATCACATATTTCTTTCCAATATAGTCAGACAGCTTGGCCTATTAAAACAAACTCTCAATTAAGAATGCAATAAAACATATGGTATGTAATATCAAATCATATTTATTTTACTTGTGAACATGATTCCAATTTTAACTCCATTGAAGGAGAATAACCAACTTATTTGCTTTTTTGTGTGTGGATTGGGGGGGCATGTAACAGAGAATTGAATAAGTGTTAGGTGATTGGGAAGAGAGAGAAGGCCAGAGAACTGAATAAGCAAGGTGTAATGGTGGAGAGCTGCAGCCAAGGTTTTAGTAATCATCGATACCATGTTTGGGACCGACCCAGTAACGTTCCAATGGTTGAATGACACGTCGATACTGATCGAAAAAAGAATAATCAAATAGATTGTTCGTGGCCAAAATCGATACAAATTAGTGATCCAGCTGATTCAATATCTAAAACCATGGCTGCAGGGGCCGAAACAGAGAGTGGTCACCAAGCATGAAATGGCATTTAGTGACACAAGTAAAGGGGCTAAAAGAGAAGTAGAGGAGAGGCGGAAATAAATTTGTATTTATCATCTGACGTAATCCCCTCATTATTCTCAACTGTCTCAAGCTCCCAGGCGGGGGGGATAAAACGCCGCCATCCAAGCTCCCAGGCGGGGGGATAAAACCGCCACTGTCCAAGCTCCCACGCGGGGGGGGGGGGGGGGGGGGCCAAGGAGACCAGGTAGGCCTGCAAGGTCTCTTTGATAAATATGGCATCCTTTGCCGTATTCGCGGCAAAGATGACAAATGTATCCGCGATCCTCAAGGCCTCGTGGCAGGCCTTCACTGCGTCGGAAGAAGTCGGGGCGTCCTCCAAGACTTTGGCAGTCATCTTGACATTCTTGGATTCCTTAGTAGACTTTGTGGCACCTTCAATAGGATCCTGGACGGCCTTCATGAGAACATCCATCATTTATCTGCCAGTGGCGGTGGCGTCGCCAACTCCTCGGAAACCCAACACCACCGCCACCGGCAGGGCAATCATAGATGCTCTCATAAAGGTCGTCCAGGATGCTATTGACGGTGAAAGTTCACCAAGGAATCCAAGAACGTCAAGACGGCCGCCAAAGTCTTGGAGGACGCCCTAACTTCTCCCGACACAATGAAGGCCTGCCACGAAGCCTTGAAAATCGCCGATACATTTGTCATCTTTGCCGCGAATACGGCAAAGGATGCTATAATCATCAAAGAGACCTTGCAGGCCTACCTGACCTCCTTGGACAGTGGTGGCTTTATCCCCCCGCCTAGAAAACCAATGAATTAAGAACAGGCTTCTCCAACCCGTCAGTTCCCCTACTTGAAAAATTATCCTGCAGGCAACGAGATATATCTAATTTCATTAAAACTCATTACCGACTGGATAATCGCAATTTGCAATTAAAGACCAGAAATGACACAGCTGCAATGACCCAAACAGACCTTAGCTTTTTCCTTTCCATAGAGTACTCTGAATCTGTCAATGATTTTCTGACAGGAAATACTTCATTAACACGCGTATCAATGTATCTTGGGATCTTTGATGAGTCTGTTTTCCTGAGCCCTCAAACTTTCTTATTACTATTCCTGAAAGCACAGATTCTAGCACCTCAATAATATGTAAACTAACCATAGAAGAGTAATAAATAGAGCAAGTTCAATATCTTACCTTTCATCAGCAAGCAAAGGATCCACAGATTCATCTCTGTGCAACTCCTTCGCTTTAACTACTCATCCTGTAGTATATAAACACGTGAAAGAACCATGAGGAAAATTCCTCCCAATGTCTATTAGTAATCGAATGTGGCAAGACTAAGTTACAAAACTGCAAAAGCAAAACCACTGTTCTGGTCCCTCTCACAAATAAAATTTAAGAAAAAAAATCTTAGCATTTATAAACTTTAAAAAAAGAAGCATCACTGCACTCTAGTCATCGAAGTATAAATTAAAATCACTATCACTGTCCCTAAACACCTTATCTGAAAAACTTAGATGATTAGATCTCTCTCCGAATACTCCACAGAATTAGATTCCATTGTTGCTATCAATTTACACTGGCAGTGGATAAAAACAGATGCAAGAAAGTAAACCTTTCAGCCGGGCTTCAAGTTACTGAACCAATATTAAACAAAAGTATGACCAGAAAATTCACTATATCATCCTTGTTTAGTCAAAGCTTCTTGTAGATTTCTATCTGATGCGACAAAAAATTGGTAAATGATACAAAAATTGTTAGAGAAATTAATGTTAATTGGCAACATGGTGGTAAGATTTATGGGCCAACACAGTTCATATTAAGCGCACTATTGGATGAGAGACCAACGGTTTTCAGAAGAAGAAAAAACAACAGTCAAACAGATCATATTCATCTGTTAACCACTAATTTTCATTGACAAGAAATAAGTAATAAAAATTAGAATCGGTTGGCCAATTTTCGAACAGTATATTTATAGTTTTTACCACCTGGCCAACCAAACCTGACAGGAACCCATTGCAACTGCTAATTTAAACTCCTCAAATAAAATAACAAAGGAAAAATTTCACGTAGACCCCAAGAAATACTGCTAACATCATCTACCACCCACAGGTTTCTGACATCATCAACTACTACTCATAATCTTTGCACCGTTAATCAAAGAGGCTCAACCCGTTAACAGATTCCCGTTAGATGCTGATGTCAACTCAAATGAAATTTTTCACAGACAATACTTCCCTTAGAGTAAAGGTAAAAGACCTTTTTACCCTTATTCTTCTTTTTCTTTCTATCTCTTGCTAATTCTTTCCTCTTCTGCTCTTCTTCTTTTCCCAAGGTACCAAAGATACCCAATTCGTCTTCCTCATCGATGGTATTAAAGTTCTCACATGAAGGATGCTCCCCATTTTTCTATCTGTAAGGTATGCAACTGCACAAATTGAAAATACCCCCCAAAATTAGATTCCAGAGTCTGAAACTTTGGAATCTAAAAGGAGAAAAATTTAGAAAGGGCGAACGCATTCGACCAAACTGAGGCAGACCCATTTCAAAATTTCTCCCCCTTCAACAATTCCATGGAGATTTTACACCTTGACTTCTCATTAGACAAATGATGCACCTCTGGTTTTTTGTTCTTTTATCAGCTCTGTCTGGGAGATTCCCCTCATATAAATAAGTCCTTAGAAACCCCTGAAATCACTCCCACCAACAAAACACATTCCTTCTCTCTTTCTTTCTGGATTACTCTATCTCATTGTCTCCCTCTTCCTCTCCATGAAAATGGGTATTTGCATTTCTACTCAATTTGCAAAAGAGAGAGGAAAACTCATCAAGGAATCGACGGCTGTGAGGAGAATGGATTTTCGATCCTCCACAATCAAAGAGGCTCTCGCCTGGTTACTTTGTCCATCCACGCCAATGAACGGTAAAAATATGTAGTTGCCATCTAGATGAGGTCTAGGACCTATAAGTTGTTTCTCACTTGGAAAGATGCTATGACTCATGACTCAATGGATTGGCTTCTAAGTCTTACCAGAGAAGGGTAAGTGTCAAGTTATGAGTTGGGAAGGTGTTAGGCACCCAACTCGCCCGGATAGTAGACCAGTCTCCTTCTATCCTATCCTTTCCTACATTCTTGAAGCTTATATATGTTCAGATCGTTCAATCTAACCTAACTAGGCAAGTGGGGAACCCTAGACCAAGTTTCTAAGTTGTGCTAACTTAGGGTGCCCCCACACAGGTTTGAAAAAATAAAATATAAGTCAACAGACAATAAATGAATCAATGAACAAATGAATGAATAAAAGAATTAACAACACAGAAAATACAACAGATGGAGGACCGAGCTTGAGAACTATCTCAAACTACCTACGAATCCCTGTACGGGGAGAATCAGGCCAAACGTAATTCGGGCGGGATTGTGGTTGTGTGTAATGTGCTCCCTTGACGAAGGAAGCACGTATGACTGTGCGCGAAGTGACTACGTACTTCCCGCTGCCTACGTATCTCCTCAAAGAATCAGGTCAAACGTAGTTCCCAATAGTTAACAGGCTGTTGGACCCCACATGGCATCGCTCAAGAGGTACTCGGACCTCGGCTCCCCGCACTCGGCAAGGGTGAACTATATTTCGAAGACGACTAGTCCACAGACCAACTCCCAAACATGGGAGACAAAATGCCCTCGGGCCACAAATGAATTTGGATGATGATTAGGTTGGAGATCAGACATGATTCCAACCCGTCGCTTGAAACATGCAAGCATGAACACATTTTTTGCATTTTTTCTTTTCTTTCTTTTTTGTATTTTTCTCTTTGAAAAGGGGAAAAACAATTTTGGGACCAACCCTAACGGTTGAGCGGGCACACGGCCTAGGTGGGACCACACAAGTCAGCATGGGGTTTGAGAATCCCGACAAAGAAAGGACTCCCTGGAGTCACCCTAAAGTTTCATAAAGTTGGGGGAGGGGACTCACACATCAAACAAGCATAAGAATTAATTTCAAACCAAGCATATAAAATTGGGAACAATCCTGCATGAGGCAACATGTATATGCAAGCCTGTAAATCACATGAGACAGCAATAAATGACAAAAATCCATATAGGACAGTGTGATGAAAGCCTAGCAAGGGATGGGAGCTGATCTACTTGGAAAATAATGAAACTCAACATATGGAGACCAAACAAGACAAACAAGTCAAAACAAAATAATAAGTTTCAGCAAGACAAAACAAATTGTAAAAAGACAAAAAGGATTTAAAAAGAACAAATGGCTAGCCATAAGCTGTATTGAGCGAATCAGCAAGCAAGTTAAGTTACAGATAACATGAAAGAAACAGATTTAGGCATGAAAAGGAGTCCGGCTTAACATGATTAAACCAATCTACAAGACGCTAGATCAAACTCAATTTAATTAAACCAAATCCATCATGGGACTGAAATAAGCATTACCCATATATAAATAGTAATGAAGGCACATGGGCAGCAATTAAGAAATGATTTACATGCCCTGTAGGTTATGGATAAAGAGACAAACAACTAAAAATGGAAAAGAATAATCATGGAAATGGAATCACAAAATGACGAATCAGCATAACAGCTCTTAAAAAAAAATAGATAAACTGATGAACAACACAACATTAGGCTGATTCTAAAAATAAAGAGAGGCAGCAATCATAAAAAAGCAACAAATCAAACCTCAACGAATGAAAAGATATATATAAAAAAGAAAGTAGAACCTGACTAGCTCCTCTGAATCCCTTTCAATCAACATCAACAGCTGCTTGGTCATCTCCACAGGCATTGTTTTGAGCTGAAAAATCCTAGCAGCAGGCCCTTGTAAACTCCCATTCACCCTCTCACTTTGAAACCCCTGATTTCTCCCAAATGATCCCCGCCAGCTTTCAAGATACAGGAGGTTTCCTTTCTTGCTTTATCAATCTGTTCCACCATTTCTTCTCCTCTTCTTCTTGCTTCATCTTTTTATTTCTTCCCTTAAGTACTACCGATGAAGAATAGTGATAGCTCCTCAAAGAAAACGAACGAGCCACCACAGTAAATTCCAATCACTGCCAATGAAGATCATGGAGATTTGAATGGATAGTTTATTGAGATGCCCAAGGTTGGAAGTTACTTTGGCACAGGTCCTGGCCAAGCATCATTGTTTATGAGTTGATCAACCAAAAGGCATCAATAACCCCCTTTCCTTCAACACCCTGGATCAGATCAACCACCACTGCAACAGCTCGCTAATTCAGAGCCTCAAAACCCTCCTGGGTTGATATCCACACCAGAAAGCCAACAGCCAAAAACCGGGGTGTGAATGATACTATCCTACCACCATCTCTGGTCCGCCAGTCTTTATCAGTGGAATTTTGGCCAGCGTCGACTTCGTATTCAGATCCCAATCTTCCATTACAAAACCCTAACAGTAGAATTTTGAGTTGCGTTCTTCTCAAGCTGGGCATCTATTCTCCTCCTCTCTGTTTCCTCTATAGCCGACTCTCCACCAACAAGGCTGCTGCCTTCCTTCTTCTCGTTTCTTCCGTCACTCTATTTCTTCTCTGTTTTCTAATTGCAGCCACACCACAACTTCACTACCATCCTCTGTCTGACTCTCTTTCTCCTTCTTCCCGTGATTCTCTCCATAACCCCCCATATTCAATCACAGCCCCTTTTCCAGCAGCCCGTAGCTTCTTTTCCTTCCCTGCGGCTGCTTATCTCTCACTCTCTCAGCCATTCTCCTTCCTCTTCGGCTATTTTCTCTCACTCTTCATCTTCCCTCAATCTCATCTTGCCATTCTCTCACACAGCTCTCTTTCACTCCCCACTTTTCTCTCACTCTATAGCAGCCTCTATCTCAATCCTTCTTATCTGAGAATCACGACTCCTTTTTTCATATTTCTTCTCACTCACCCTTCCCCATACAGATCAGATCCCTTTTGTTTAGGGCTTTTGCTAGGGTTTAATAACCTTCCTCTAGAAGGACAACCTCTCCATGTTATCCTCAATTACTAAACCCCTCCTTCCATATCATACTAATTCCTAAATATAACCCCTAGGATTAACCTAAGCCCAAACCCATTAACCTTAACCCCAAGCATAAACCCTAAGACTAACCAAAGCCCATTAAAAATAACAAACTAAAACCCACTAACATAAAATTAATGCTATAGGCCCAAGCCCACATAAAATAGAAAACTAAACCTATCTAAAAAAATCTATAAAGTAGGGCCGACACGACAAAAACATTTTTTTGTAATTTTCTATTTTTATATCTTTTTTTGTTTTCAATATGATTTTTTTCCTTTTTTTTTTTCTTTTTTTTTAATTTTTTTCACAACAACCTAAGATGTAAGAAATCCTAACACAACCTAATGATGAAAATGCCCCTAATGGAATGGGGGCCAAAATGGGGATCTTACAACGGCAGTGATAATCCATGAAGACAAGAAACTACAGGAGCTCAAGGAACGAAGGAAAGCTGGGGATTTGATCTTGCAGAATCCCATTTGCTTCCTTTGCAACGCTGACTCCATATATCCCAACCCCTCCATTCCTCCATTGTCGGACGAGGAGGAACTACAATTAGGGCAAATTTACTAACTCTTGCCACTCTCCAAGAAAAGCATACCCATTTCCTTCCCAGATTTGTGTAGTCTGGCAATCAAGGCTAGCACCGCTCTCTGTAGACAAGACTTGCAAATGCAATCAAGAAATTAAAAAAAAAAAAAAAAAAACCCCTTCTTCTTTCTTCTTCTTCGTCGCCAACCCTAGTGGAACTCTGACTCTACTACCTTACAAACTCATAGTTTCAAACTCTAGAATCTAATTTTGTTGGGTATTTTCAATTTCTGCAGATGCATACCTTACAGATACCTTACGCAGAAACCTTTGATTTGCTATACTAGGTAGTGGTGTTTACATAAAAAACGATCCAATCACTGGAGATATTTTTACCAAAAAAAAAAATCACTGGAGCTATAGTGTGGAGTTCATGAAGCATTTTCGCTTTAATGGGATAGAAAAAGAAGAGAGAAAGTAAGGGTTGTAGAGAGAGAGCGAACGAAATGAGAAGGTTAGGGTTACTTCCAATTGAAGGTCAAAGTATCTTCTTCATCTTCATCCCCTTCCCCTTCTCTTCCTGCTCTGGCACCAGCATCGGAAAACGTGACTGCATGTCTGTCTTCATCGTCCTCGACATCATTGTCTTCGTCGTCCACTGTATCGATAGAAGGTCAAACTAGTATTTTTACCTATTTTTAAAATTTTTCAATTTATAATATGAAGGGTAACAATGTCTATTAACATTTTAAGTGATTTATGTCAGTTAAGTGGGTGCGGTTGATGATTTTCCAAACCTGTAGGTGGTAGATGATGTTAGCAATACTTCTTGGGGTCTACGTGAAATCTTTCCAATAACCAATTATATGGATAATACTATCAGCTTGTTTACTATTCAAGATTTTAAAAATATCCCATATCCAGTTTGGCCATTTACTGTCAACATAGATGGGAAATTTTCATGCAAAAAGTAACAAAGGAAAACTGAAAAGATCCATGAAAAATAAGGAGATCATATTCAAGTGAAGGCTAAAATAAATAACTGAAAAGACTTGTTAGGAAAGCATCAGTAGTTGGGCACCAAGAGTTCACAAACATCAAATAAGAGGTCATGTACATGAGTGCCTGTTTTGAGTTATCATTCATATATCTATCTATCTATAATACGCATGATGAATAGCTTGATGATAAGAATGAAAAATCAATCAGATTAAATGATGGCATAATAACTTCCGCAGAGTACAATTCCAGGAATTACAGTCATACGCTACTATACCACTTAAATAATCATTCATAAAATAATACATTTTTAAATGGATACTGAATCATACTTGCAAGCTGCACCATGAAACCAACTCTCTTCCAGGTCACCACCACCCCTCACCCAAGACAGAGAGAGAGAGAGAATAGGTATTCTATCGAAAGAGTGATGCATGTGTACATGTACAACCTTAAACAATAGATAATACATGCCAGAGACCATAGGCCATGTCTAGAAAATAAAATGCAGGAAAGAAAACAGAGGTTTAAAATTTTACTCTCAATTCTGAGGGTGTCTTCTTTTTCATTGTGGCATCAGGTTGAAGCTTTGAAGCATCTCTGTCGAAAGAAAGGGACTTAGAATTCAAGGAACCAGAAACTGCAACCTTTGCCATACTTGTAATCTAAAACTTCATTCTCCTTGTATGCTCACAATTAGTTTCCTGTAATCATTGCAAGAATGTAACATTAACCAACTATGGCAGTTACAGTAACAACAGCAGAAAAAAAAAAAAAAACTAATCTTGTAACTTGGAAACAATTATGTTCACAGGAATGGTTCCAGGTGCGGAGCACTCTAAGGGGGTGTTTGGTAACACTCCAGAAGTTGGATTCTGACTTCTGGAGCATAAATGGAGTAGAAGCCTGTTTGGTAACCCGGTTCGGACTTTTGGAGAATCCATGAGTGAACCGGCTCCAAATGAACTCTAGAATCCAATTTTTTAGAGCATCAAATAAATGCTTTTCGACTTCAGAGCATAATTTTGGAGTAAAAAACACCCCACACAACTACTACCACCAACTACCACCACCAACACCACAACCCACCAGCCACCACCCACCACCGCCACCACCCTCCACCACCCACTGCCGCCACCACCACCACCACCACCACCACACCGCCACCACCCACCGCCACCACTACCCACCACCACCACCACCACCATCCTCAATCACCACCCACCGCCACCTACCATCGCCACCGGCCACCAACCACCGCCACCACCACCCACCGCCACCTGCCTTCGCCACCACCACCAGCCACCAACCACCGCCACCACCACCTACCACCACCACCAACTATCACCCACCACCACCGCCACCACCACCATCCTCAATCACCACCCACCGCCACCTACTATCGCCACCACCACCAGCCACCAACCACCACCACCACCATCCACTACCACCCACCGCCACCTACCATCGCCACCAACCACCACCACCACCATCCACTACCACCCACCGCCACCTACCATCGCCACCACCACCAACCACCACTAGCCACCACCACCCACCACCACCACCAACCACCAACCACCGCCACCACCACCCACCACCACCACCAACTATCACCCACCACCACCGCCACCACCATCCACTACCACCCACCACCACCGCCACTACCCTCCACTACCACCACCCACCCACCGCCACCCTTCACCACCACCTCCCACCCACCACCACCTGGCCACCAACCATCACCACTCACCACTAGTGCCACCATCCGCCACCCCCCACCACTACTCTGGAGTCCATGACTAAATTAAGTTAGCAAACATGTTTCTACTCCCTCATACTCTTGAATCCTTTTGAAGTTAGAGTAGAAATTTGAACCAGAAGTAAGAATCCCAGAGTTGAAGTTTTATCAAACAGCCCCTAAAACAATTCCGTTTGCCTGGAGTGACTCTTCAAATATGAATCATGTTTGGTAACAGCTTTCTCGAGGAGAGACAAAGAGATCAAAGAAACTATTAACGCAGAGCACATTCAGACCTCAGGACTGAAATTGGAGATTGCAGGAAAAAAATTAAGCAAGAAACCTACCTATTGGCGCCTTGCGATTGGGATAGGCTTGCAAAGGTTCAAGAGAGAAATAGAGAGAGAGAGAGAGAGAGAGAGAGAGAGAGAAAGGGAGAGGGGTGTAGTTGCAGAGATGGGTCGGGTTGGGATGTGGTTAGGGCGTCTGCAGAGATTGAGAGAGAAAATATTGAGTAAGAATTGAAGAGAGAAAGACAGTTGCAGCAACGGGAGGGGGACTAAACGACCATCTTCTGTTCATAATTTATATTATCAACTTCCCATCTCTTATTCATTATAACACTCCTAATCCTTAGGTGTACGGTAGTTCCTTGCAGTTGATCAAATAGATAGTCGATCCTGGGCAAATGATTATCTCTTTCATAATCAATTTCCTAATGAATTCATGGATTCTTTTCCCATTACAGGTAATTTTAATACGAGAGCCGATCCTAGGGGTAAATCGACTTCGCATTTTGTCCCCTTATCTGAGGTAGACTGGTTAATTCCTCTGAAATCACTTCCAAAATATTCATTCTTCATCCCAATGTCTTCTGTTTCAAGGGTCGTAATGATAGTGTCCCCTATAATATCATATCCTTATACCATCCTTAAGAATAGTGTGAGGACCAAAGATTTTCAAAAATTGAAAATTATCCTAAATTTTAAATTTAATTACGATGTTCAAATTTTCTACGCTCAATACACTCAATTGGGATTTGGAAGGTTCTCACCTTCAGATCCCATCTACTCACGCCAGTGGAGGGTAAGAAATTGGAGTTGCCACCTAGATAAAGTCTAGGACCTATAAATGTTGTCCCTCATTGGAGGGACTCTAATGACTCATGCAATGGAATGGCTATCTCGTCTCACAAAAGGCGGGTAAGCACCAAATTACGAGTTGGGAAGGTGTTAAGCACCCAACTTGCCCAGTCATTTACCGGTCTCCCTAAATCCTATCATTTCCTAAAGTTTATGTACACTTGGGGCTATCTAATTTAACTACAAAGTACAGGGGAAGTCCTAGTAATCTCTAATTCTCCCTATACTAATTGCATTACACTAAGGATGTACATTTCTACAAATAACAATGTGTACAAAAATGAAATATACAAGTGAAGAGAAAAGTATGACTAATTATACAAAGAATGACATACAAAAGAATGAATGGAAATGAATGAAAGAATAATAAAACAATAAAAACAACAACAAAGGTATAACCGAAGTTTGGGAAGCATCCCAAACCGCCTACGGATCCCTATGAGCCAGGAATCAAGCAAAACGTAGTTCGAGTGGGTGTGTACGTACCAACTGTGTGCAAAGCTGATGCTCCCATAATCATGGAACACATCAAGGCGATGGATACTCCCATAATCATAGAACACATCCGACGGTGAGAGATGTACCCACAACAGTGGGACCCATCTCAGTGTAGAGGTATTCCCTTCCACAAGGAAATCCCAATGGCGAGGTAATCCCATAATACATGGAACTTACCTCAATTTGACCGGTCGAGAACTTTGTCTCTTAAGAATCAGGTCAAACACAGTTCTCAAGGATTGACGAGCCATGGACACACGTGGTCAACACTCAGGAAAGGTCAAATGCCTCGGCTCCCCACACACGGGGGTTCACTAAATCTCACTCACATCCCACATTCGGGATACCCATGTGTGCCACCCGTTGGGTCACCAATCCTACGCATACCTCTACCCAATCGTCCATTTTCATTAATACATTTTTGATACAAAGATTTCCCACACTCTTGGATCCAATCCTAGGGTTGAATGGGCTCATTCTAAATAGGCCCACAATGGGTCAGACTCTTTGAAGTCCCCTAGCCAATCACATCGCGGGAAGTGTGCATCCTAACATACATACATCTATTACAAAACGAATGTGTTAAAAGTGAGGATACATTACTCGGGGAGGGATGGGGAACATGTTCTAAACTAAGTTGAGCCTATAGGTAATTAGCTTAAGCGTATAGCTAATTAACCTAAACAATTAAATGGACTGATTAAACATGTAACATCAAGCTAATCAGGCATGCCATCGAATTAATAAATGTGCAATTGAATATAAATCAGCATATGCCATGAAATTCAAATGTACAGAGCACCAATCAAGATTGAGACAAATTCAATTCGTAAGAGAGATGATAAACATATGATCCAATTAATTCAAGCATACAATGGAGCAGCAAACATATAAGAAGACCTCATAAAGTATGCATACCAAATATAAATCTCACAGATCATGGGCAGCAATCTTAGGATGATTTGTAGTCCACAAGACTAAGGACCACAGGTAAAATAATAAAGAAGAGCTTAAACTCATCTCGGCTGAGCTTATTAAGAAGAATATAAACCCACACTAGACTTGGCCGAGGCAAACTCTAAGAAGAAAAAAGAAAACAAAACATCTACACCAACCCTAACCAAGATTTCATACCAAGTGAGACAACAATTGGCCTAAAATAATGATACCAAACTAAAAGGCTACTTGACCGAAATGAGACCTGGACTGTAAAGGAAAGAAAACCAACAAATACAGAGGTCATCCTCTCTACCTGGAATTGGAAGAAAAGAAAGCACCAATCGATTGCCTACCTTGCCCCCCTGACTAAAACTAACCTGAGAAATATTAAGAAGAACACAAAAATAAGGGAAAACAGAAAAACCCCAAAATCAGTCCCAATCGAAACCTATACTGTGAGTAATGAACCCATTCATCCATTAAAAATCGGACTTCAGTAGAAAAAGAAAAAATAAATAAAAAATTTCTTCTCCCTCAACCGAAATTGCTCCTGTAACAAAACCAACACAAACCCTTACCCAACATTACAACCAAATACAAAAATCAGACTAGACCACTTTAGCCAAAGAAGACCGAAAACCTAACCCAACCTAAAACAAACCAAACCAGACCAAACAAACTCACAGCCTAAATTAAGTCGGACCAGCCCTGACAAACATAAATCAAATCAAACCAAACCACACTCTAATCTAACTTGGACCACATGGGCCTGGCCCACACCAAACCAACCTACCAATTCAGGTGAATACCAAAGAAAGCAATACAGACCCTTACCTCACAACTTCAAACATGAGCCAGCAGCCAAGGCCCACTGTGGCCAGACCAACCCTAACAAACTTGGCCTAAGATAGGTTCGGCCAAACAAAGGTTTACCACCCCAGGTCAGGCCGATTTTGGTTAATTAAATCAGAGCCTGAACCCCCTTGAAACCGACCCTGAGAAACTTAATAGCAGCCTTGACAGAAAACTGCATTTTGAAAAGTAAACACAGAAAACATAGCTCGAATACTTCCCTCATCTAGCAGAAACTTTAATGATAGTAAAAAGAATTATTCCCCAATTGAAATAAATCTCTGTTGGAGATCAAGCCAGCACATCCTCAAGATAAAATGCATTCTCAACAAGTGCATATAAGAAAGAAACCAGCTAGATCCAAAGATAAGAGTAAAATGCAGTATGGCAGATGAAATCAAGAATCAGATTGGATTGAAGACCTACATTCCATGGCCGACACCCTTTCTATGGAACAGGATCCAAAACGGAACTCAAATAAATATGAATATGAAACATCTAAAAAATAAAATAAAATCTAAAACAAATTCCAATCAATTTCACACAGCCAAGGTAAAAATCAAACCGACAGATGCAATAGTCTATACCATAAAATAAAATGCTATGTCAGAACGGGGACAAAGACAGAGGAAGAGAGAAAAAAATAGCAAGCTTATATACAGACGATGGAAGGATTCATGGGATAAAGCATTAACATTCCTGTCATAAAATTCATCGTTCCAATTTTGTAAATGAAAGAGAGGAAGCGGGAAGGACTCACATGCTGCAGTCGATTCTTCCCGTCTCACTCTGATCTCCACTCTCTCAAGCTCCTTTCTCGCTGGACCCTCAGTCTCCCGCAGCCGCTCCAAGATCCCAACCTGAAACCCACAGAAGAAACCTAAGTTTCTTCCTGCAATAGCCAAATCTGTGACTACTCTTCCTCTTCTAGACTCCTTCTTCTCCTCCTTCTTTCTCTCTCACTCGAATCTCACCCTCGCCACAAAGATAGAAGAAAAAGAAAAGAAACCAATTGGAAACCCAAAGAAACCCCAAGTAAACCCCTGCTCACCTTCATTTTTTTTTTTTTAAGATTTTTCGCCGACAATGGCCCTGCAACCCCTATTTCTTCTCCTCCTTCTCCGGCCCTCTCTCTCCGTTTCGGATCCGCATCGTCTCCTCCCAGTGGTCTGGGAGGACAGTGGCAACCATGTTGCCACGTGGCTCTCGGTGAATCTGAGACCCACGTCCGAACCGACACCCAGCCGACAAGCCAAGCCGACAGGGGGTGTCGGCTCGGACGTGGGTCTCGGATTCACCAAGAGCCACGTGGCAACCTTCTGAGAAAGGTTGCCAGACTTCTCGGCTTCCTTTCTTGTACTGCTTCTCTCTCCCCTGGTTTCTCTCCCACCTCCAAGTTTATCGGATTCAAATCCTCTCCTCCCTGGGAGGACGGGGACGCTCCATCGGATAATCGACACGTGACTCTCAGAGACGTGGGACTCTGATTCTCTTGATAATTACATGTCAACCATCTGACGGGGACTCCCCATCCCCCATTGGTGCCGAAAGGGTGCAGATCCGAGTTTATCTCCCTTCCCTCTCTCGATCTGAAAAACCTCCTACACTTAGGGTTTAGCTGGGGTTTTATGACCCAGACGAGTTAAATTACCAGGCTGCCCCTATTCTCTCAATATCCGATCATCATCATATATATATATTTCTTTTTTTTCTCTTTTTCATTGTCATTTACTATTTGATTTTTTTTTTCATTTTTTTTAATGATTGATACATCCTCTCATCGTGTACGGTGTCGAAATGGGAGCAACAATCCTCGCAATGGCAAAACCAAATACTGACAAATGGAAATTTTACCAACAATTCAAGGTTTATAGGAACAATTTCTTTTCTTTCTCCATCATGTCTCTAATAAGTACACTCAATTTATATCGTTGTATACCTCAACTGTTATTTTCATCTATAATCAGTATATTGACCTTGAGGTTAGACCTTTGATCCCTTCTTAAAATTTCCTTGAAAATCAGATGCCTTCAATAACCTCAATTCCGCATTAATAACTTATTGCCAAATTTTGGACTCAACATAGTTTTGGGTGATTCTGATGGTCCAACTTGATGTCCTAATGGTTGTCACCTTTTCTTTCTGAACTTCGAAAGTCTTGGTCTAGTTCCTAACTTTTCTAATGATCATCTGAGATATAACCATATGGATTGCATCCGAGTCTACCAGACTTGATTCCAAAAGTTCCTATCTCCAAAAATTTCACCCATGGTATGTAGTAATTTAACTAATCATGCACAAATTCATATTCTTCTTGTATGTACAATGCTTGAAACATGATAATAGAAGAAAAGGAATACCTGTAATCCCTCTAGCGATTTCATCTACTTCTTCCATTTCTGAAGAGAGAATCTCACTTTTTCATGGCTTCTGTTCCTCTTTGCAGGAGTAGCTCTTTCGCCAGTAGATGTCCCGGCAGCAGAGAGTGTAACGACCATAGAGGATACTACTTGCACAGGAGAACTCTCTTGAATAACAACCACAAGCGTTGAAGCAGGTACGTTAGCCATGGCATGTGATTCCAGTCCAGGGCAAGCATTGGCGTTGGAGTTACTAGAGGACTAGGCCCTTTCTGGATGGTTGCAAGGAGTTCCATACTCATACGTTGTTGCTGGCTAGTAATGTCGCGAGCTAAGCTCCTCATGATCTCTATCACATCATCATTTGTCGGGGAACTTGGTATGGGAGATACTTGAACCATGTGCTCCTGTATTACCTCAGCTGGAGGCTCAGGCTCAGCACTCCGTTTTATAGTCACCACTTTCAGTGGGGTAATGTTTCTGGTGGCAGCCTCTTGCGGTTTCAAGGAGCCATTTGCATAAAAAAATTTTGGACCTGGAAGAATTTGAACATGTTAGTTGCATCACGAATAGGAATGTTTCGAAGAGAACATCATACAATGCAAATGAATATGCTCGAGGTCAACAATAATGGTTTAACATGAGCATTGCAGACATACAAGCAAATAAACATCCAAAACGGAGTGACAATAATAAAATGGGTCGTGTGGCTACACAAGGTGTGCGGTTGGGGCATGCGGTTGCGGTGTCCGACCGCACATCAACTTCCTCATTTTTAATAGAGACGTGACCTATTTTTCTCATTTTATTCCATTTTGGTCTAGTATGCGACTGAAATAGCACACACTCTTATCGTACTACCTCCTTTTGAGGATGCTTTGGTGATTTAAAGTTTGTATCTCATCATTCATCGTCCTGACACATCGTCAAGGTGAATTTAAATCGATTTCTCATTTTTCTACCCTAGATGGTCTTCAGTTTCGATTCCTGGTATATTGTCCCTTATACTAGTTTGAAATGATGGGGTTTTGTCCTCAATCATGTTAGGGAGTTGTTATCATGCTTAACCTCATGATTAACTTCGTTTTCATTGACTCATTTTGGTCGTCAAGGCAAAAATCGCATTTCATCGTTATCTTTTCAAAAATTAAAATCAGTTTGCTTATAATTGTTTTCCTTTTCGTCATCGATGTGTTTATCATCAAAATCTCTTCATAGATCATTCAAAACCTTGATTTAGGAGATATTAGTCTCTCATGCAAAAATTCCTTTCCATTTCACTCAATGCCTACTTTGGCCTTTCTAAATTGACAACCTACACCATTTATAATTTCTTCTAATCTTTGTCATGTAGTGATACACTCATTTCATCCTATATTTCTAACACTCAAATTTCTTTCTTCTAATAGATTATCATCACTTTGGGTTAGCCCGATTGCTATGACTTCTCCAGAGATTCGGATTTCAACTGGGGAGGAGTTATATGTTGCAAGGGCAACAAGACGTGCATCACCTTGGTCACCAGGGTATGATCGGCAACCGTTTCGAT
This sequence comes from Protea cynaroides, assembly GCA_028583415.1. Taxonomy (NCBI): domain Eukaryota; kingdom Viridiplantae; phylum Streptophyta; class Magnoliopsida; order Proteales; family Proteaceae; genus Protea; species Protea cynaroides. Next base: position 73,462,351 of record CM053266.1, on the reverse strand, counting down.
TAGCGGAGGTAGCCGAGAATTGGCACCAATTTGAGCATAGACCGGTGGAGTCACATCGTTTTGTGAGATGCGACGAATTGGAGAGGTTTGCTGTTCGTCGAGCATTCACTGATATGGGTTGGCTATTAATTCTTGGGTACTAGATACCCACATGTCTTAACCTTGTGAAGCAGTTTTATTGTAACATTCAGGTAGAACGAGGTACGAAGAACGGTGCAGATGATTCTTGCTTATAGATATCTAGTTGGGTGCTGGGACGAGAGATTGTTTTGGACATTGATAGTCTTGCCCGTCTCTTGGATGTCTCTGCAGATGGAGAACTTATTTATGTAGAGCCAAAGATTCCAATTGTAGCTGAGTGGGAGCTTGCGTTGATCTATTATGCGCTTTGTTAATTTGGTCTCATGCATCGTACATTTGCTTATGGGTGTATTTGTATTAAGACTATTAAATTTCCTATCTCAGTTCATTGACTCAACTGGATGCGTGTGTGGTTTGCTGAATAGAGCCTAAGGGCTCTGATACCAAGTTATCACACCCCAATTCTGGCTGAACCAGAAATGTGATTGAACCGCTACCAAACCAATGGTTCACACTAGGATCTTAAAAGACCGTGTCAACACACAAACCACGCATACAATCATAAACAGGAATAAATAATAAACAGCGAAAGGCTTTATTAAATGAACTGAGTCTACGTGATAAAATAATAAGTAAACAAATTATCTCATCTGTAAACCAAAACATAATAAATAATTTCTTTACAAGTCTTATAAATCCAACTCAAAGATCACACTTAAAAGAACACGTAATAGTGGCACTCGCATGACGAATCATGCTCACTCTCCATTGGCTGCACATCCAAAGAAGCCACGTCTCCATAAGCCAGACCACGACTATAGTCCTCCACCATATAACCTACATCAATATCTAAAAAGAATATATATTCAAAGGGTGAGCTTACAACTTAGCTCAATAAGAGACAAGACAATGCAGCAGGCAAAATGCATGAGACAACATTCAATATTGGATCTGGTAAAACTTATAATGTGTTATGATAAGGATAGGTTACGACCACACTTCCATGCACGAGAGTGTGAGTGCACCCAACAGTTAGCTCTAACCACACTACTATTGTAGCCCCACATCACTCACTCCGAAATAGAGATAAAGGTAGAGTCTGACGATCAGGCTACAACCACACTACTGCCCATCCTCCCCCTAATACTCTATCTCATACCAATACGTACACTCCTATTGGCAAGGGTTTGCAAGTTGGGTTTCTGTTACTAACCAATCTGTAAGACCCGCACTCCATAAATCCGGTCTAAACCTTGATTTCATGTCGTAGCAGGTCTTTCGATCATCACCGGGCCAGACGGGACGAGCGGATGACAAACAGGTACGAAATTGGACCGAAGACGGTCAAATAAGTATCATTTTATGTTGACCGATCGATGGTACCGGTCTATGGTACCGGTCGAGCAGATTATTGTGATCCAGAAATCAGATTATGCGGGTCCCACTTTCCTAAACCCTAATCCTAGGACCTTCCTAATCCTAAGAGGCTTCCTAAACCCTAATCCTAGCCTATATAAACACCTCTAACCCTCCTCAAATCCTTTCCATCAACCCTTACAAACCCTAGAAAGAAAAAGGAGATTGGAGAAGGAGAATGAGCTAGGAAGAACAAGGAAGTGCCGCCATTGTCGTTCGACTACGCTCACCTTACGCCAGTCGACGGTAAGTGTTTGAATCATCCCTCTTATAATATGACTCTAGGATAGTTTGTATGGTTGGATCAATACCATGCAAAGCAGGTATTGATCTAAACCCTAATTGGTCATTAAACCCTAATTTGCTGTTAAACCTAGATTCAAGTTTTAGGATGATTATCATAAAAACTAGACTTGAATGAGTAGGAGATAACTCTAACTCAAAGCTTAAACCTAGAATGGATAGGAGAAACCCTGGAAATCCATGGAGAATGATCGACAACAGTCGAAAAACCAAGTATATGGTCTTCCGGAGACATACCGGTCGCAGGTCATGCGACCGGTACTAGGACCGGTGTCTCTCGGGGAGTAGCCTGTGGGGACCGACTGACCATACCGGTCGCCAATTTTCCCCACAGAGCTGCGACCGGTACATGCAACCAGTCAGCTCTGTAAGTGTAATTTTGTGACCTCGTTGGTTTTCGATCAACGTAAACATATTCTAATTAAACCCTGATATTGTATAGGAATTTGTGATAGCATGTTTGGATCTTACGACGTGGAGCAAGCTATCAAATGAGCGTCAGGTAAGGGAATCTGACCTAAACCCTATAATTAATGGACAGTAAACTGTTGTTAATAACAATGGATATGTGGATTGATGTTTGTGCATATCGCATGTCATCTTTTACTTTCAGTTATTATTATTGTCCATGCATATTCCATATGATAGGATGTGATTGTTAGGCATGTGATTATTTTCGTTGGTGTGTGGAGTGGGAAGGGCATGGGGTCTGGGATCATTCCTCACACTGGCACCTTTTGTAGTATTCTATCTTGGCATGCTCGGTACGGGTGGGGTATCAGGGGAAGGTCGTGGCACTATGGTCTATGTCATGTTGACGCTGATCTGGCCATGATGATGTGGTACGGTGGTATCCGATATGGGCGCTGGCCTGGCCACGATGCTTTAGCTCTATCTCTATGCCGTAGGGAGTTATGTTGGGATAGGGTCTACCTGCGTATTGTATAGTCTTAGTATGCTTGATGCGGATGGGGTATCAGGGAGAGGTGAGGTATTGTGGTCTCCAGCCCGGCCTGCATGCTCTAGCTCTATCTCTATGCTGTAGTCAGCGGTACTAGGATGGAGCCTACATTGATGACATATAGGATTGATTAGTTGCAAGCCCAGTTTGCAAGCCCTAGCCAGTAGGGGCTTAGGTACTGGAATGAATAGAGTATCAGGGGAGGTGCGGGTATACCTTAGCTCTATCTCTATTCCATTATGGGTGCATGTGGGTCGGTGGTGGTGTGATCTACTGTGCGATGCCACACACTCGTGTATAGAGGTGAGGCGGCCTCCGAACCTTTCTATAGCACATTGCAGACTTAAACCAAACCATAGCATAAAATGATTGTTACTCATGCATAATATTGTGAAACTGTCTGATTGTCTTACTAAGCTAAGTTGTGAGCTCACCCTTTGTATATATACATGTTTTTAGATGTTGATGCAGGTTATACGGTGAACGACTATATGAACGCTCTAGCGTATGGAAGTGTTGCTGCCCTGGACATACAGGCAGGAGAGGACGAGCATGACGCTTCATGCGAGTGTTCTTTCTGTATGTACCTTTGATTTTATTATTTTAGTTTAGTTATTTTCAGTTGAATTAAAGTGATGTAAAGATATTTATTTTATATTTGGAATTTTTTTGGATAATTGGTTTTGTTATTTAAATTTATCTATAGATACTCAGTTCATTTATTTAAAGACTTCCGCTGTATTTATTATATTCTGATTGTGGTTATGTGCAATGGTTTGTATGAGTGGACACGGTCTTATCGAGATCCTGGTGTGAACCATTGGTTCAGTGATGGTTCATTCACACTTCTGGTTCAGCCGGAATTGGAGTGTGACAACTTGGTATCAGAGCTCTTAGGCTCTGTCCAATAGACCATATTGCACTTAACTAAGTCGATGAACTGAGTAAGGAAAATTAAAAATCTTAATATAAACACACCATAAGCATTGTTTGATACCTAAAACTGATTAAGAAAGAGCATAATATACTATATTAAATATGGAATTTAATACTACACATGCTCTAGTTAGGGTGAACCATAAAACTTTCATTAAACGAAAAAAAATGTATCAAATGTAGTAGTGCTACAGGGTATAGTCCACAAGCCGGACAGTTACCCTGATACATAAACATATCAAGAAAGAAAGGAAAGAATTAACACTTTATCAAGGGGTGGGGGGCATAGGAGGAACTGGGTCGGTGATATCATGATCTCGCTCGTAGACGGCCATGAGCCAGTGCACCTGCTCCTGGGTGGCTCTGAGGAGGCGAGATATATGCTCCAAGCCATGGTTCGTCTCATTCTGAGCTTCCCTGAGCTCCGTAAACATGCCCATCACGGTCTGAGGAGTAATCTGAGACGGTCCTGCTGTAGGTGTAGGTTGTGGTGCTGCAGGTATAGGTTATGGCGCTGGCACTGGTACATCTCCTACCCTATCATCGTTACCCCCATCATCACTCTCAGCCTCTGCTGCATGTACCGCATTGGCTGCTGCTGCGGCTGCTACCCTCCTGAGTGGGCGAGGGTGAGCCTCCATCTCATCATCACTAACAGGCAGGTTGTCCATCTGCATCCTAAGGATGGCATCCCAGTCAATGTCGGAGGTCATGGTATCCTCAACAGCCATCTTGCCCCTCATGCTCACTCGTAGGCACCGCAAAAGAGTGGAGATGAGACGGCCATATGGGAGGTTACTGGCCTGATCGGCCAGAGTCGCCTGATGCATAGTCTGAATGATGAGGTAGGGAAGAGAGACCCGCTCCCCGGTGCAGACACAGTAGGTTAGGTACTGAGCGAGCTGGGATAACTCACTGTAGTGACCGCTCTGGGGCACGATGTTGTGCTGGATGATGCGACTGTATACCCGAGGTGCAGGTCTTAAGCTAGCCACCTTTATAGGAGCCCCGGGGTTGAGTATCTGCTTCGCTATCTCTTGGCGTAGATCCTCGCTCAGATAGCCCTTCACTTTTGGAGGGCAGTATACTAAATCTCCATCATTGGGGACCCCCAGCAGGTCAGCCAGTTGATGAGTATCAAAGAAAATATGGACGCCCTTGATAAGGCTGGTGATGCGCAAGTCCCTACCCTGATTAGGATCATTGACATCCCCCTCAATCTCCAGGTTGGCATCGAAGTGCTTGACCAGGTTGGGGCGAGTGGTCTCAGTGTAAGTGATGACAGGGAACCACCCAAGCCTGTCAAAAGCTGCTCACACGTCAAATCGTTGTAGCTGCTCCGAGTTGACACGCCGGCCAGACTCTATATTCTTCTTATCAAACCAAGGAAAGCGGGCTTGTGCCGCCTCAAAATGGAACCACCACTCATCAAGCTGTGGAACTGGTGGGTGAGGGAGGTGCATGCCTAGTCCATAGGAGCGCTTGCCAAGACCTCTACATGGAGCCATTGGAACTGCTAAACAAAAGAAAAACAAGAAGAAAGTGTTAGAATTGTCGAAATTTCGATAGCATAACGACAGTAATTTAAGAAAAAGCCTCGAACTCACCCAAAAACTTGGGGAGGAGGACTTACGTAACCCCCGCACTCTTCAAACAAACCAATCATATGCAATTCAAGAAAAAGATTTGAGAAATTAAGAAAAATTCAAGAAAATTCGAAATTTCTGCAAAACCTAGGTTAAAAACTAGAAAAATTCGATTTTTACTAAAACCATTCGGTGGAAGTTCAAATTTGTTGAGGGTTTTTGCTCTTAGGGGTCTCTAAACCCTTTCTAAGCCGAAGGAAAGTAGTTCCTACGGTTAGAATCTTTCAATCGAAGAAAAATCAAGAATTTTAGGTAAAGACGATATAAAAACTATGTAAAAATTTGATAGTAAAGGAAGAGGCTTACCTGGAGACATGTGCTGAGTCTGGATCGGAAGGAAATCACTCTTAAGATGACCGGTCGGACTGTAGCAACTCAGAAGCCAGAGGAGAATCGCCACCGGTGAGGAAGAAAGAGTGAAAAGTGAGAAAAATCTCACTTTTCGCATTTTAAAAAGCATTTTTGGGCATACCGGTCGACCGGTGATCCCTGGTATAGTCGACCGGTACCTCTCGGTCAGATGGGAATTCTGACCGGTCGACTATACCGGTCGCCTCACTTTCTACAGAGTAGCGACCGGTATGTTGTGGCCGGTCAACTATAAAAAGGCCAGAAAAATTTATGAAAAATTATAAAAATTTGCAATTTAAATTTCCTTTTTGACTTACCGCCTTTCATTGTTCAAGACTAACACTACTATTATTGTTCTATTGTATCTCACGTGTTATGTCTTCTTCTCAGATCCAAATATAATAGTTTGAGATGGTAGGCGAAAATGGTCGTAAAGGCCTCCGAAAGCGTCACCATTCCAGGGTGCGCCAGGCTGAAGAACATATGGAAACTGGCTATGATGAAGAGCCAAACCCGGCAGCTGAAGAAGGGCAGGTTCCTAAGGTACCAATAAATTTGCCCGGCCCTCCTCACACGAACTCTGAAACAATTGTTACAAATTTGGTATATCAAATGGAGGCTCAGCAGAAAGCATTCCTGAGCGAGTTGTTAAAGATGTTCAGGCCACCGGGTTATGTTCCCACTGAAAGTATGCCTGAATCTGGAGGGAATAATGCTACACTGCCGATGCATGGTAGCCCAGGGCCGATGGGCCAAACTCAGAATTTGCAACCACCGCACCAGTTCCCGTCGTCTTCTGCTTATCAGGGAGTCTACTCGTATCCACCACCATGGTACGGAATAAATACACATGGGCAGCACGATCTGAGTCGGGCAGTAGACAGATTCTTAAAGCTGAAGCCTTCTATATTCACAGGTAAGACAGGGAAACCATTGTGGCCAGCACAGTGGGTTGTAGAAATGGAGAAGAATTTTTGCCTGATGACTTGTACAGAGGATGAGAAGGTACTGTTTGCCACTCATATGCTAAAGGAGGATGCGAATGCTTGGTGGAATTCTACACGGGCATATCTGGAGACAAAGCATACACAGGTGGATTGGGCAGTGTTCAAGGTAGCCTTCTTTGATAAATATTTTCCGAAGAGTTTCAGAGATCAGATAGAAAAGGAATTCCTTAATCTGCAGCAGTCTCAGTCAACTATGGATGTTTACCAGCAGAGGTACGAAGAGTTATTTTTCTTCGCACCAGCAAGTATGCAAGAGGAAGAGACCAAGACACATAGGTTCACCATGGGACTGCGTGGAAGCATCAGAGAGCATATCTTGGGTCTGGACAAGAAGGTTTATAATGAGGTTGTACAGGTTGCAAGAGTGATAGAATCTAGTCAGAGGGACAGCTTCTTTGCACAGAACAGGGGATTGAAGAGACCCGCTACTGAGATTTCAGGTGGCGGTAACAGTAGACCATTCCGCCCATACAGGGCTCAGTCCACTATAGTGCCTGCAAGGAACAATACGGCAGCACTTATGCCACAGATCGCTGGACACAACCTGAATATCAAATGCTATAACTGCAGCAACTGGGTCATGTTGCAAGGAACTGCACTCTAAATAAGAAGCAACCTCCACAGCAAGGAAAAGTATTTGCTGTCACCATCGAAGAGGCAGCCGCATCACCTGATGTGGTCACTGGTATGACTCTACCCCTTACTATTTAGCTTACTATTTCATTGTGTGTATGAGCATGTAGAACTAAAGGACAATAAAATTTTAGGAATTGTAAATGTAGCTGGTATACCTGCTAGAGTACTCTTTGACTCTGGGGCCACGCACTCCTTTATTTCTATTTCCTTTGAGAAGCGAATGGAATTACCGATCAAGCACTTGAACCCAAGCTTTATAGTTCGCTCTCCGCTAGGAGTCGAGGTGGCTTTGACTGAATATTATGGGCCGTGTACAGTTTGTATTGAGGGCCGAGACTTAGAAGCAAGTCTGGTACTACTCGAGATGGCAGACTTTGATGTCATCTTGGGAATGGATTGGCTAGGCCATCATTCAGCTAGCCTATTATGTGGTGAAAGAAAGCTTGTGCTTACAGGCAAAAAGGGAAAGGAGTATAGCTTTACTGGGACCAAGTTACCTAGGAAGCGGAAGCTGATCCTCTCTGCCCTAAAAGCTAAGAGATGCTTAGAGAAGGGTGGAGTGGGGTATCTAGTATCTGTAGTCGACATCACTGCGGAGTTACCAAAGATGGAAGATATAGATGTGGTACGAGAGTTCCCAGATGTATTTCCAGAGGATCTCCCAGGTCTACCATCAGACAGGGCTACAAAATTTGTGATAGACCTTATGCCAGGTTCGGCGCCGGTGTCTAAAGCACCGTACAGGATGGCCCCTACCGAGTTAAAGGAGTTGAAGACCCAATTACAAGAATTGTTAGATAAGGGTTTCATACGACCTAGCATATCACCTTGGGGAGCACCTGTATTATTTGTCAAGAAGAAGGACGGAAGTGTACGGCTATGTATCGACTACCGTAAGCTGAACAAATTAACGATCAAGAATCGGTATCCTTTGCCTCGAATCGATGATCTGTTCGATCAATTGCAGGGTGCAAGGGTTTTCTCGAAGATTGATCTCCGTTCAGGGTATCACCAACTGAAGATCAAGGCCAGAGATATTCTGAAGACTGCTTTCAGGACAAGATATGGGCATTATGAGTTTCTAGTTATGTCGTTCGGGTTGACTAATGCACCAGCGTCGTTCATGGAACTGATGAACCGAGTGTTTCATGATATGTTGGACACTTCGGTCATCGTATTCATCGACGACATATTGGTCTACTCAAAGGACAGAGAGACTCATGCAACACACTTGAGAGCAGCCCTACAACGGCTGAGAAAGGAGAAGCTTTATGCCAAGTTCAAGAAGTGTGAGTTTTGGCTGAAGGAATTGGCTTTCTTGGGCCATGTAGTATCTGAAGACGGTATCAAGGTTGATCCAAGTAAGATAGCTGCTATAGTAGGATGGGAAGCACCAAAATCTATTGCGGAGATTCGTAGTTTCCTTGGGTTGGCTGGTTATTATAGAAGATTCGTGGAGGATTACTCAAGGATCGCTGTTCCACTCACCAGACTAACCAAGAAGGGAGAGAAATTCACATGGACAGATGAGTGCGAGAAGTGCTTTCAGACTTTGAAGTCGAGACTAGTCTCTGCACCTATCTTGACCATCCCAGAACCAAGTGTACCATTTATCTTATATACGGATGCTTCAGGGTTGGGTCTTGGGTGTGTATTGATGCAAGGAGAACAGGTAATTGCTTACGCATCAAGACAGTTAAAAGAGCATGAGAAGAATTATCCAACGCATGATTTGGAGTTAGCAGCGGTTATACATGCCATCAAAACTTCGAGATACTACTTATACGGTGAAAAGTTTCAGATTAAGTCAGATCACAAGAGCTTAACTTATCTTTTCACTTAGAAGGATCTGAATATGAGGCAGAGGAGATGGCTGGAGTTATTAAAAGATTATGACTGTGACATCCAGTACCATCCGGGTAAAGCAAATGTTGTGGCTGACGCTTTAAGCAGAAAGTGGGCATCGAAACCTGAGGCAGGACCAAGTACAAATGCCGCATTATATGCTGCAGCCTCAAGTTCAATTGAAGGCGATGAAGAGTATATAATAAAAACTGCAAAAGATCCAGTCGAGCAAGGCTTAATTCATAAGTTCACCATGATGTTCGCAGCTTTGGAGATCTCACCGGATCTAGTTGATGAAGTCAAGGTAGCAATCCTACAGGATCCACATCTCAAGACAGTGCAAGAAGACCTAGAGAAGGGTATGAGCAATCCTGACTTTACATTGGATTCAGACAGGGTACTCAGGTATCGTGGACGGTTATGTATACCTGAGAGTGAAGGCTGCAATATCAGAGATCGAGTTATGACTGAAGCTCATTACACTCCATACTCGGTACATCCAGGAAGTACCAAAATGTACCATGATTTAAGAAGATTATATTGGTGGAGGGGTATGAAAGCAGATATAGCTCGTTTCGTATTCCAATGTCTGAATTCCCAACAAGTTAAAGCGGAAAGGCAGAGACCCGCAGGTTTACTGCAACCACTACCGGAGCCTGCATGGAAGTGGGATTGTATTACTGTGGATTTCGTCACTGGCCTACCTTTGACACCAAGGTCAGTGGATGTAGTTTGGGTAATCGTCGATCGACTCACCAAGACAGCTCGATTTATTGTGGTCAAACCTCAGTATACCATGGACAAACTGGCCAAGTTATATGTTGATAATATAGTCAGACTTCATGGCGTCCCAAAAAGTATAGTATCTGACAGAGACCCTCGTTTTACATCATCAAAGTTCTGGGGAGGATTATAGAAAGCTATGGGAACCAAGTTAAAGTTTAGTACAATATTTCACCCTCAAACAGACGGGCAGTCAGAAAGGACTATTCAAATTTTAGAAGATATGCTCCAAGCTTGTGCATTAGATTTCATGGGAGCTTGGGACGAGAAGCTATCACTTATCAAGTTTGCTTATAACAACAGCTATCAGGCTACAATTCAGATGGCTCCATATGAAGCACTTTATGGGAAGAAGTGTCGTACACCTCTGTTATGGAATGAGGTGGGAGAAAGAAGAATTGTAGGACCGGAGTTCGTTGAAGAAACTTGTCGAGTGATTGATCAGATCAAGGATAGAGTAAAGACAGCTCAAGTTCGACAGAAGCACTATGCGGATAATCGACGTCGAGATCCGAGTTTGCAAGGGGTGACAAAGTATTCTTGAAGATATCACCGGTGCGAGGTCTGAAAAGGTTTGGTAAGAAGGGGAAGCTATGCCCCAGGTATGTGGGACCATACGAGATATTGACCAGACATGGTAATGTAGTATATCAATTGGCTCTACCACCATCTATGTCAAGCGTTCATGATGTGTTCCATGTATCATTATTGAAGAAGTATGTCAGGGATCCATCGCACATCAGCAGACCCCCCAGACTTGACTGAAGACTTAACATTTGAAGTGGTGTCTGTGATGCTCTCAAGCCGAAAGGTACAGCAACTTCGAACCAAGGATATCCATTATGTGAAAGTGCATTGGAAAAGCCAAGATGTCGAAGAAATTACTTGGGAGGAGGAGAGCACGATGAGGAAAGAGTACCCTAACCTTTTCGACGATCAAGGTACGTTCAAATTTCGAGGCCGAAATTTCTTTTAAGGGTGGGGGAGTTGTGAAACCTACATGCAAATTTCGAGACGAAATTTCTTTTAAGGGTGGGGGAGTTGTAAGACCCGCACTCCATAAACCCGGTCTAAACCTTGATTTCATGTAGTAGCAGGTCTTCCAATCAACACCGGGACAGACGGGACGAGCGGATGACAAACAGATACGAAATCGGACCAAAGACAGTCAAATAAGTATCATTTTATGTTGACCGGTCGATGGTACCGGTCTATGGTACCGGTCGACCGGTGTAGTTTGCGCAGCAGACTACTGTGATCTGAAAATCAGATTATGTGGGTCCCACTTTCCTAAACCCTAATCCTAGGACCTTCCTAATCCTAAGAGGCTTCCTAAACCCTAATCCTAGCCTATATAAACACCTCTAATCCTCCTCAAATTCTTTCCATCAACCCTTACAAACCCTAAAAAGAAAAAAGAGATTGGAGAAGGAGAAGGAGCTAGGAAGAAGAAGGAAGTGCCGCCATTGTCGTTCGACGACGCTCACCTTACGCCAGTCGACAGTAAGTGTTTGAATCATCCCTCTTATATTATGACTCTATGATAGCTTGTATGGTTGGATCAATACCATGCAAAGCAGGTATTGATCTAAACCCTAATTGGCCATTAAACCCTAATTTGCCGTTAAACCCTAGATTCGAGTTCTAGGATGATTATCATAAAAACTAGACTTGAATGAGTAGGAGATAACTCTAACTCAAAGCTTAGACCTAGAATGGATAGGAGAAACCCTGGAAATCCATGGAGAATGATCGACGGCAGTCAAAAAACCAAGTGTATGGTCTTCCGGAGACATACCGGTCGACCATACCGGTCGCAGGTCATGTAACCGGTACTGGGGCCAGTATCTCTCGAGGAATAGCCTGTGGGGATCGGCTGACCATATCGGTCGCCAATTTTCCTCACAAAGCTGCAACCGGTATATGCAACCGGTCAGCTCTGTAAGTGTAATTTTGTGACCTCGTTGGTTTTCGATCAACGTAAACATATTCTAATTAAACCCTGATATTGTATAGGACTTGGTGATAGCACGTTTGGATCTTGCGACGTGGAGCAAGCTATCAAACGAGCGTCAGGTAAGGGAATCTGACCTAAACCCTAATAATTAATTGACAGTAAACTGTTGTTAATAACAATTGATATGTGGATTGATGTTTGTGCATATCACATGTCATCCTTTACTTTCAGCTATTATTATTGTTCATGCATATTCCATATGATAGGATGTGATTGTTAGGCATGTGATTGTTTTCGTTGGTGTGTGGAGTGGGAAGGGCATGGGGCCTGGGATCATTCCTCACACTGGCACCTTTTGTAGTATTCTATCTTGGCATGCTCGGTACGGATGGGGTATCAGGGGAAGGTCGTGGCACTATGGTCTATGTCATGTTGACGCTGACCTGACCATGATGATGTGGCACGGTGGTCTCCAATATGGGCGCTGGCCTGGCCACGATGCTTTAGCTCTATCTCTATGCCGTAGGGAGTTATGTTGGGATAGGGTCTACCTGCGTATTGTTCTGTCTTAGTATGCTTGATGCGTATGGGGTATCAGGGAGAGGTGAGGTATTGTGGTCTCCAGCCCGGCCTGTACGCTCTAGCTCTATCTCTATGCCGTAGTCAGCGGTACTAGGATGGAGCCTACATTAATGACATATACGATTGGTTATTGCGAGCCCAGTTTGCAAGCCCTAGCCAGTAGGGGCTTAGGTACTGGTATGGGTAAAGTATCAGGAGAGATGCGGGTATACCTTAGCTCTATCTCTATTCCATGATGGGTGCATGTGAGTCGGTGGTGGTGTGATCTACTGTGCGATGCAACACACTCGTGTATAGAGGTGAGGCGGCCTCCGAACCTTTCTATAGCACATTGCAGACTTAAACCTGACCACAACATAAAATGATTGTTACTCATGCAGAATATTGTGAAACTGTCTGATTGTCTTACTGAGCTAAGTTGTGAGCTCACCCTTTGTATATATACATGTTTTTAGATGTTGATGCAAGTTATACGGTGAACGACTATATGAACGCTCCAGCGTATGAAAGTGTTGCTGCCCTGGACGTATAGGCAGGAGAGGACGAGCATGACGCTTCATGCGAGTGTTCTTTTTGCGTGTACCTTTGATTTTATTATTTTAGTTTAGTTATTTTCAGTTGAATTAAAGTGATGTAAAGATATTTATTTTATATTTGGAATTTTTTTGGATAATTGGTTATGTTATTTAAATTTATCAATAGATACTCAGTTCATTTATTTAAAGACTTCCATTGTATTTATTATATTCTGATTGTGGTTATGTGCAATGGTTTGTATGAGTGGACACGGTCTTATCGAGATCCTGGTGTGAACCGTTGGTTCAGTGACGGTTCACTCACACTTCTGGTTTAGCCGGAATTGGGGTGTGACAACCTACATGTCACCACAAGTATCCAAGGCCCTACCCCAACATAGCTCCTTACGAAATAGAGATAGAGCTTGAATCTGACGATTAGACTACAACCACACTATCGCCAGTGCTCCCCATAATACCCTACTCATACCAAGCACGCTAAGGTTTCAGAGCTGTTGTTATAGCTCGTTCACTGGGGGTTGTACAGGAGGTGCTATCAAAACCGTAACTCAGTTTTGCCAAGCTGTGTCTACTTTGGCTTGCACATCTTCTTCAGTGGCTATACGGTGTCCTAGCAGCTTATGGCTAGTGGAAGCAGCTACGCTATAGGTCCGCCTGGGTGGGTCTATGTTCTCGAGAATGCGACAGGTGTGCCGACCTCAGTTGGCTGATGGTGGAAACCTGCAGGCCTTGCAGATCGGCTATGAGATGCACGATTTGATGTTTCAAGTTTTGGTCGTGCGACGCCTAGGGGTGTGCCCTATTGTAGGATTCATTGGTACTTCCCTGACATTGACTGGAGGCACTGGCTGAGTTGGTTGCTGTAGAAGCCAGGTGAGCAGCGCGATCTACTGAGCCATAGCGTCAAACCGCTCTCTAGTGATGAATTGCTAGGCATCCTGGTTGACCCTAGCCTATTCGTTATGGTTAACTTTTTCTGCATTTTGATTGTCCTCTTGATCAAAGACATCTTTGTTGTTAAGGTAGTTGTTGTTGATACGGAGTGCGTAGTTTCATTTTCTCTGGGGTGGCACTAATAGAGAATAGGCTTGCTGGAGTTGAAAATTTTCAAATACTACTCTAGCCCCACAATGGGTGCCAAACAAGGATTAAAATATAGTGTATCGGTATCATATCAGTCAGATGATTTTAAGAGATGTATTGTATAGTATCATGGATACGGTGAATACGTATGGATACGCTAAGATACGGGCAAATTATGCATGGGAATGCATAAAGAACATGAAAAATACTAATTTAAAACATAAAAACACTATAAATAATCAATTTATGGTGAAGACATTGAGTGATTGAACTCAATACACTATGTTTAATCATAAGATGATAAAAAACATACTCTATTATTTGTAATGTTTTTATTATTTTATTATTTTTTCTTTATAAGTTTAATATCATTTCTAATCTTCTTTTTTTTGAGCTGTACATATTTTATAGTTGTAGGATGCTATACATAGGATCATGTCGCATATACCATATATATATATAATAGAAGAAAAGTAAAGAAAAGGGATCGCTTGAAAAGCTTTTTCGTCAAGTGCATACGGGATGGATGGGGCTACGAACAAAGTTATTGGCAAAAATTTACACAGGTAAGTTCTTCTTCTTCTTCTTCTTCCCCTCCTCTGGCGCTAGCGGCGGTGGCGGTGCTGCCATTCTTCTTCTCTTCCTTCTGTGGTGGCGGCAATGGTTGCTCTGCTTCTCCTTTGGCGGTAGCAGCAGCTAGACAGCAGCAGCTGCTATCTTTCTTTTTCTTCTTTTCGATCGTCGACTGCGGCGGCAGGGGCTGCGGCTACTGTCTTTCTTTTTCTTCTTCTTCTCGATCGTCAGCAGTGGCTGCTGTCTTTCTTTTTCTTCTTCTTCTCAATGGGTGACGGTGGTGGTAGCTCCTCCTCTTTCTTCTTCTTCTTCTTTTTCTTCTTCTTGGCTGATTCTTTTTCTACAGGTTCTTTAATTTTTTTTAAAATTAATATGTGTATCTGTATCGGTCTGTATCAATCGTGTCGGGTTGTATCAATGTGTATCGGACTGTATTGACCCATATTGGTTTGATACGATCGATACATGTATATACACTTTTTATTTTAAAAACTCAGATACGTATCGCCGCGTATCATATCGACCACTATCGATACCAATATGTATCGGCCGATACACCCCATATCGTGTCGATACTTGAACCCTTGGCGCCAAACTGTTGTTGCTGGTTCTCACCCGAAGGTTCCCGAGGGTGACACTTGTACAAGGAGGAAGCAAATAGGCAGTGAGGGCAGATTTGGAAACTCTTTGGCCACTCTGATGCCTAAATTAGAACCGTTTTGCAGGTAGTTGGAGCTTGGTATCAAAAAAATACGAGCTCATGTAGAGAGGGGTTTAGTAGTATGATAGGGGGAGAGTATGAGAGTACCAAAAGTTCGATCCGATTACCTTCGTAATAGGCTCTATGTATAGAGGGACATGGATCTAGGCACGATCTGCATGATGGTTGATGATCTTGTGTACGTTCCGGATCCTACGCCACCAACCATAAGCTATCATGGCAGTTGGATAAGAAGAGGGAGCAGACCCATGATCTAATTGCTTAGAGATAGAAATGTACATGGGTAGGTAGACACAATATTCATCGGATGTCGATCCTCTGATGGGCCTTCCTAAAGTAGTTCCGAGATTTCAACTCACAGGTAATCTCGTGAGTTGGCACGTGGTTGAGATTAGGGGGATCGCCCACGATTGGGGCATATCCGTAGTTTTTCTTCGAGATCATAAGATTGGCCCTTCCATATAACTGACCTATGAAGTGGCATCTATCTATAGCAGGCTTACACATGGCTGGACAAGTTTCTTTTCTTGCTTGAGTATTCGTACGAACGCATGTCTTCCTCTAATTAATGGGTTTATTATTGCCATATCAGTTTGGTTTTGGTCCAATCGATTGGTTCGGTCTGTCTTTTTTTATTTGTGTTGATACCCTACTCTACTCTAGTGCTTCTTTAGTTTTGTTAAACAATAATTTGAAAACATGTTAAAGAATTGGAATAAAATTGATGGAAATTGTTTTTAAAATAAGTATTATCTTTAAAAAAATTCTGAAATTAACTATGTACGAATAGGATCAAGGTGACAATGAACTTTACATAATGAATTCTATATAAACTTGTGTTCTTGTAAACTTCTGAATTATCAGAAGGTGGCAGCTAGTACAACCAGTAAAGAGTCTTCGGATCTTTACCAAAAAAAAGTCTTGGGATCAAATTCTGCTTTCACTAGGAACAGTGGGTGGGAGCTCAGGGGTCCCTTTAAAATATAATATATGTTATATATTCCTTAAAAAAATGAAATTCTGAACTATCTATAAGCTGACCTAGCTCTAAGCATGCAAGTCGCTTGGGGAATAATAATAAATAAACTTTAAATCAAGTTGAGGTTGAACCTAGTCCATCCCAGCCCAACTGATATTGGGGGAAGTTGAAACTGAATTTGGTTCAAGTTTCACCCCAGGTGGGGATTGTTATGTTCATTCTCAAGCTTTCCGGCTTACAAATTCAGCACCAAAAAGAGGGGTGTGGGAGGGATTGGGGCAGTCCAGCTTACAAGCCAAGGCCAAGCCTAATAATTTTCATGAAATTAGCATGGGCCCAGCTTCATTTGGGCTTTTCTCATTTACAATCATGATTTTAACCATAAGGAATTGCCTATTGGGTTCAAAAATTGGTAAAGTTGTGCCTAGATTGTGCTTGGTATGCATTCTTGTAATGTATTCTCAAATCGAAGAATGTATTCCTCAAATAGAATGAGAATAAGTTAAAGAGCGAAGAATTTCTATTATGGGCTCACAATGTGGACTAGGCCGAAGAGCTTGTTCTAGAATAGTTCACGTTCTCTATTGTATTATGTGATCCAAGAATGATAATGTATTCCAAAAATTGTTTTTGTCATCTCAAAATGCGTTCTTCACCTAGAATGCATTTCAATAATGCGTACAAATGGCCTAGTTTAATCTCAATGGACTTCTATCATAAAAAAGTAAGAACCATGAATGAAACCACCATAGACGGGCTAGGTTAGTTAGTCTAGTTCAGATGGGCTAGTTGTATGACCCAATCAGCCCCTTTTTTATTGGTCTTTCTACTCTACCAGAGCCCATATGGGACGACTTCTACAATACTAGTGATTGAGAGGGGAAAGGGGAGAGGGGAGAGGGAGAGGGAAGCGGGTGCCTTAAGGCACAACGTGAAGTCAAAGAGAGTTGAACCCATGACTTACTAGATGCCTTACACAACCAACAGCACACCGACCAACTAGCAAGGAAGTTATTCACAATAAGCCCATTAATACAATACGATGTGAAGAGGCAGGGGGAGGGGGTGCCTTAGGGCATAATGTGAAGTAGGGAGAGTCGAACCCATGACCTCCTAAGTGCCTACACTCAACCAACAAGATACCAACCAGTTGGCATGACAATAAGTTATTCACAATTAACCTAGTAACATAACACAATGTGGAGGGAGGGTGCCTTAAGGCATAACGTGGACTCAAGAGAGTTGAATCCATGACCTCTTGCAGGCTCTCAACCAACAGGACATCAACAAACTGGCAAGACAGTTATTCACAATAAGCCCATTAACACAATACAATGTCAAGAGGGAGGGAGAAGGGGAAAAGAAGAGAGAGGGGGGGAAGAAGAGAGGGAGAGGGAAGCGGGTGTCTTAAGGCACAATGTGAAGACAGGAGAGTTGAACTTGACCTCCTGAGTGTTTGCACTTAACCAGTAGGACAACAACCAATTGAGCAAGACAAATTGAACCGTCATTGGGGAGAGGGAGAGGGAAGCGGGTGTCTTAAGGCACAATGTGAAGACAGGAGAGTTGAACTTGACCTCCTGAGTGTTTGCACTTAACCAGTAGGACAACAACCAATTGAGCAAGACAAATTGAACCGTCATTGAATTTACTTAACCATGCCCACACCCTAAGTGTCTAGAAAGTAGAGCGAGAACAAGATCAGGACTTAGAAAAAGCGCAAGAGCATCAGAAGATACATCATTTTTACCCTAGAACTATGAACACCAACAATGACTAGACAACCCCTAGTGTGGGCTAAAAATAATTCTCCATTGCCTCTCACTAGCTTGCCAAAACAAAATAAATGGGCCTGCGCGAGCCCATCACTCATAAAATTACAAAACTGTCATTAAACATAATACCTCTAAAATTATGAGAAACTATCATTCTGAGGTAAATTCTAAACAAATTCATTTTTTAATAAATATTAATAATCTTAAGAATAAAAAATAATTACTTAGTTAAATGCTTAGAACGTTTAAATATAATTTATTTCATAGGAGGGCATAATAGTACTTTCATATTTAGTCAAAGTTTGTAATTTTTAATAAATCAGTCCCTAAATAATATTTTATTTTGAAGTTTTTTTTTTGAGTATTTTATAATAGAAAAAATAATTTTGGAAATTAAATTTAGAAGGAGAAATTTAGTTATTAAAGTTGAAGTCATCTTGGTTTACAAACTAGTGGTAGAAAAATTGTTTACAAACTAGATGAGAACATTACGAACATTACGGTCAATTGAATGACCGCTGCACCAAAATTCTGAGCAATTAGATTCTTCCAACACTTTCTTTGGCTAATCAAAAGCCTTGGCCATGTCACAAGACTAAAAGATAAAGTTTTTTTTTTCCAAAGTATTTTATTTATTTTTTCACAATCTTTAAACAAATTTTTAATAAAATTTTATCTTTTGGAGATCTTGGACCATAGGATCCATTGGTAGAATTGAGTTTCTAGTTAACCCTTTAATTATATATGGGAAAATTTTTTGTCCAAGTGCATTTTCCTGTTCCTCCTTACATATACTTTTGATCATTTCACCCTTCATGTGAGAGGGTATAAGGGGCACTGGTGGACCAAAGCCTTAAATATGTTTTTGGGGAGTTCAAACAAAAGAGCTAGATCAAAAAATTGGATTGAATGGAATCGAATTCTTGTTGGTCCATTTTTGGGTTAGTTTGTTAGAAACAATTGAAAAATCAAAACTTGTATTAGATCGGACAGACAGAAATCGGAGTACTCCTTAACGGTTTGGTTTTGGATTGTACTAATACAAAAGTGAAACCGATTTAAATCAATTGAATTAGACTAAATCGATCATTTGACACCCCTATACTAGAGGTATAGAAAAACATTTTTTTTCGTAAGAATAAAAAACTTTATCTATAAAAGATTAAAAGACTAATTAGGTGGTGAGCTTCCCCGATAGTAGGGGATGTTGTACAAGTACTATTAGTCCTTCTGGGAGACTCTGCGCAAAGGAAATATGGTTCCTTTGTTTTTTTTTTTTGGTTATCATTACAGACTTTAAAAGAGATAGCCCGAGTCCACCACACAAACAATACAAAATTTGAAATAAAGGAAAGTTTTCTTCCACTAATACTTTCTTTTGTTAGAAACTAATTTTGTCACGTGGAGAGTTGATTTAAAAATTCTAAATATGAATATATAAGATATTTATTTAGAAACATATCTTAATTGTATGGTTATTTTGTAAGATATTTTTATGGATTAAATTAATTATAAAATTAGTTGATTCAGTGGGAGTTTAATTACAGGTAGACTGGTTTAAATATGATTAGAGATGAATCAATCTGGTCCACTGTGGGACTGGTCCAGGATTAAGGGTGGTATTATAAATACTAATTGTTAGAGTCTCCACAGTCACGATATTATTTTCTTCTCTTGTTCCCATACGCAGAGAGAAGGTCAAGGGATCCCGACAGGTTGTGGAAGACTCTGATCCAAGTATTCAAAGCATTCAAACAAAATAAAACGGTCGAAAATCAATCTACAGCAAGAGGTATGTGTCTTATCATTTGTTTTCAATACCCATTGTATTCTAGTAATCTATGTGGTGTGTTCGTTAGGGTTCATGGGAATCCCATGGGAAAAACTCAAAGAGAATCTAAAAAATCTTACAGTGATATCAGAGCCACCTATACAGATCTAGAATCGATGGAAAAACATTGTTAAAACTTTATGTTTGATTAGATTGGAAAAGGAAGAGATTTTTCTCTCAAATTTTTCATATGAACCTGTCTAGGGTTTGGACCCTCGAAAATTTTTTTTCGGACCATTAAAAAGTAAAATAAATTTTATAGAATTGTAGGTCTCGGAGAGACGCCCGAGCGGCGACATAAGAGTGGTCATTGGAAGATTATGAGGCGCTCTCACGCGCCGCCGCAAAAGCGTGAGATCCAAGGCCGAAAAAAAAAAAAAAAAGGTAGGGCTGACGTCAGTCCCGTACTGGACCGAGCCGATCTGGTCCAGTCCGGGACCGAACCAAGGACCGAACCAGCCCGGCCGGACCCAAGGGGACCCGTGAACCTGACTTAGGGTTCACGTGCGGTTTGCACGTGTGACCCGAAGCCAACCCACGACGCCAAATCGCTTACCCGAAAAAGCGGCCTGATGATTCGATATTGTTGACCCGTCAACCCGATCCGATGACCCAAAATTTTGACCCGAAAACCCGACCCACCGACCCGGAAAAGTGGGTCCAAGAACCCGGATGGCGGGATGGTTGGGCCGACGGTTGAACCAGTGGTTTTCTGTTCGGTTTAAAGGCCAGACCATTTGGTTTGGCCTAGACCAAAACATTCAAAAAAATAATAATAATAATAATTTTATTTGTGGGTTTGGTCCGCCCATAACCAAACCCGGCCAGACCAAACCGACCCAATTTGAACCGCCCGAAACCGGTTCAGGATGCAACAGTGCAAGTGTCGACTTTGATCGACGATTGTGGGCGCTAGGAGCATCGGATTTTGACTCGATTTTTTGCGTTGGATTCGTATTTTGATGCTCTATAGTTTGGTACATAGTTTGACACAGTTTGGAGATTTAGAGAATTTATTTTTGATTAAAAGATGTGCCAAATTAGTCCGATTTGTAGTTTTCTGCTTGTTTATGAGTTATTTTTGTACCAGATACTTGTAAAAAGTTATGTGTGCATGATATTTTACTTATTAACCCACAAGGTGCTGCAAAGTAGGATTTAGGGATATCACTGTGGAATTAGATGGAACCCACTAAAGTGGTACACCTAGTTTTATCATGATATCTTCAAATTCAAAGTTCTTGTATTTGTAAATACTTGTGTAAGGGCGATGTACACCCAAAGGTGGCATGGTCAAGTTTTGATCAAATTATGATTTGTGGGTGTAATGTGAAGATTGGGTGAAATCCACCAAAGTGGTACACTCAGTTCCAACGTGGTGGTCCTCAAATCCCAAATTCGTGCATTTACATATACAATAAATGATATATTTTTATTACATTGTTCTCCATGGTGTGAAAAACAGTTAAGAAAGACAGTGTTAACCCAAAGGTGGCATTGTCAAAGTTAAAGGTATGTTCATGCACATGAGTTGAAAGGGTTTTGACTTTAGGGAGTCTCATTAACCCAAAGATGGTGAGATTTTCTAGAGTCATTATTCTTTCGCAGTCACTGCACAGAAACTGAGAAGATCACTGCATGTTTATCCCAAAGGAGAATGTGTAGTTGGTTAACTCTTGAAAAATGATATTTATTTGCATGAATGATTTTTATGGTTAATGCAAGTAAAGGGTATGTGTATGAGTCTTCAGTTGTTTGATACTGTATTTAAACTCATACACTGATGTGTTCATCTAAGTATGACTGTCTCAAAGAATGTTTTGATATATATCTTTTTCTATTCGGGACAAAGTTTAAATAAATATATATTGCATGTGTTTATATGAGTCTTGTGTAATTTATCTATTGTAGGACATTTGTGTTTGGACTCATATAATGATGATGGTTTATGTCTCCTAGGATATCTGTCTCAGTGAATGTACTATATGATTTGGTAGTTTCTTTCCCACTTTTCCTGGGACAAAGAATAAAATTTTAAAAAAATTTCATCTACACCCCATCAAAGATTGCTAACATCATCTACATCATCAAGATTGTGAAAACATCACCTAGGTCCCAAATACTTTGCTGTGCTAATCAAATAAGTCCACTCCGTCACAAGATTCTCATTAGATGCTGATGTCAGCTACATTGGATTATTTCATAGATGATATTACCCTTAGAGTAAAGGTAAAAGATAATTTTACCCCTCTTATTCTTTCTTCTTCTTCTTTCCTTCTTCTTCTACTGCTCTCGAATTGGTCGATTCTGAATTTCAGAATCTTGAGTTCAGTTGTGAGATTTTGAATTTTAGAATCTTGACTTCGCTATGATCCACATGGTTTATGCTCTTCTACCTTCTTCCATCTTCCCATTAGCCCCCTTTGTCTTGAACGGAGCATATGAGAGAATGGAAAGGGAGATGGTCTTTCAGGTGGACGAGTTAAAACACAATGCGTATTTGAGGAATCTGCCATTGACTGCTCGATTGAAATCTTAAAGGGGAGCTTGGTTCCTTGCTGCCTATGTTTCTCTATTTCTATGCCCATTCCTGCCAAGACCTAATTACGATGTAAATGGATAGTTGAAGTTCCGGATCAGATTCGAGTTTGGAGGAATAGGAATTCGAGCGATGGGATTCAGATTCGAATTTAGATGTTGGGTTCCCCTAGAATTCATGGGATCGACTCTCTTGGCTTCACTAGAGATGAGATTTTAGACTTAAGGTGTTAAGGATAAAGAAGAGAGAGACCAATCAGTGTTACAGAAGGTCTCTTTGGTGGATCCTGCAAGAAGAAGAACAGATTGGTTTGATAAGTTTTATAATGCGTCGGAGGTCATCGTCCCTAAAAGATCCCAACTCCAATTGTCCATCGAAGGAGAGGGATAATACTGCCCAATGGCCACGAT
This sequence comes from Protea cynaroides, assembly GCA_028583415.1. Lineage (NCBI taxonomy): Eukaryota > Viridiplantae > Streptophyta > Magnoliopsida > Proteales > Proteaceae > Protea > Protea cynaroides. The sequence continues at coordinate 73,439,400 of CM053266.1, read as the reverse complement.
TTGAACACCGGTTCGTTGTAATGGAAGAACCTAAAGGAGAACCCACGAGAGATGAAATAATTGATAGCTACATCAAAACCCTTGCTATGGTGATTGAGAACCCACGAGAGACGAAATACTTTGCTTTTGGAGCTTTTGTTTCTGAGGAACTCTCCCTCAAGATCAGGGGTATGTTCATGCGTACCAGGCTCGGTAAAAATGCCCAGAAATCTCTCATAGAAAAATCAGTGATTTTTGGTGCGCATCTTCTTGAACTTTACTGCTTCGGCTCTTCTGTTCTTCCCTACGGAAACTTGGGAGTTGGGTTTGTTACAGTTACAAAGGAATATGGATTTGGCTAATCCGCATGGTGCTGCCACTAGAAGGAACCATTTGTTTTTGTATATATTGGCATTGTCTGAATCTAAAGCGGGAGAAGATGACGTGGGTCGCTATTGGTGGTTCCGGTAGTGGTTTGGTCAGTGGTTGCAGTGATAGTGTTACAAAAGAAAAGAAGAGAGTGGAAATGAAAGGGTTCAATAGAAGGTCAAATTAATAAATCAACATAATTTTTTAATTTTTATAATTTATAATATAAGGGGTAAAACTGTATTTTAACAATTTTAGTGATTTTCGTCAGTTAAGTGGACCTAGATGATGTTTTCGCAATCTTATGGGTGTAGATGATGTTAGCAATCTTTGATGGGGTGTAGATGAAATTTTTTTTAAAATTTATTATGAAAAGGTTGGAGACTAGTCTAGGATCGTTTGACCTAGATGTATCTTTCATAGTAGTTTACATATTTGTGAGGTATTTTACTATTGAGGTTATGTGCAGCAGTATTAAGATGAGAAATATTGCGAAGGGATTATCTAAGAAAAAATCCAAAGGATAAGAATAATGTTTTAGAGGGGGTCGAAAAATAATTTATTAACCTAGCTCTCTAGTATCAATTATGTTGAAAATGGTAATGTGAGGAAGTATTTTTGAGAGCTATCAACTATCACTAAAAAGCTCAAGGACAATGAGACCAATGTAATTGATATATTAAATTTTTCATTTCTTGTTAGAAAATATATTCAGATCTAGGTGGCTTACATTACCAAAGGGGAGAAATAGTTAGTGATAAGATTTTTGTTGGGTAACTTTAAGGTGGATTACTCAAAGATGGATAGATTGACCAAAGATATGTGGTTTGACTAAATATTGTTAAGTCAGATAAGCATATCTAGAAAGGGATAACGATTCTAGGACTCCCTAGGTATTTGGGGTAGGAGGGTCTTGAAGACTGTTCGCTTGAATATTCTTTGTTTTATGTTTATTGTTTGACTTAACATATTGTTCTCATATTAAAAATGTAATGATGTTATTTGAAATATCGAAATGTAAAGTTTTTCTTTTCAATTAAATTAAAAGAAATTATGCTTATGATGTTGTAAGGTAAATGACTGCATGTAATGTTGATTGTATTTGTTATGTGATGTGGTGAATAGTTTTTCATGTTTGACTGTGCAATCTTAGGTTTGACTAGTACCAGTCATAGTTGATCTTTAGGGCAATGTAGAGACAGGTTGAAAAGGTATTCTTGGAATGGTTGAAAAGATTTTGTCTGTGGGAGTCTTTAGATTCTCTTAGTCAGTGGGAGTGTTTAGATCTGCTTGATTAGTGGGAGATCTGATAATTGATGGTTTATCTGTAATTGATTGTTCTGCCTGTGGTTTAATAGACATAATTATTAGTGAGCATTTATTGCTTGTATGTATTTTTGATTATTTAAGACATGTCAAAATTGCAAGACGGTATTTAGCCAAAGAAGACGATAAGCCAAAGTATGATATTAGTCCAAATTAGAGGCGGTTTGCCTATATAAAGTTGGATAATATCAAAGTGCGTTGACCTATAAGGATTTTAAGGTAACAGGATCATGATAATTCGATCATTGGACTCAAGTATTCATCTCAAAATAATTTATGTCATTAAGTAGACCTCTGTATGTGACTGACAAAAGGGAGTACACCGGATGTGTAGGGGTACTTTTCGCTGTTGTTCGACATTGGTAGGCTTGATAACTGAATCAAAATAAAGGATGGTTTTGGTGTAATTAGATTACATGGCCACATTGGATCAATGGTGAATTTATAATTACTATAGCCCAAGTGGGAGATTGTAAGATATTTATATGGGCTAAATTAATTATAAGGTTAGTTGGTTCAGTGGGAGTCTAGTTATAGGTAGACCGATTTAAGTACGATCAGAGATGGACCAACCTAGTCCATTATGGGACTGGTCCAGGGTTGGGGGTGGTATTATAAATACCAATGGTTAGAGTCCCACAGCCACGGTGTTATTTTTTTTTTTCTGTTCTCATACGAGAGAGAAGGTCAAGGGATCCCGACAAGGTTGTGGAAGACTGATCCAAGCATTCAAAGCATTCAAACCAAATAAAACGGTAAGAAATCAATCTGGCTAAGATGTATGTGTCTTATCATCTCTTTTCAATACCCATTGTATTCTAGTAATCTGTGTGGTGTGTTCGTTAGGGTTCATGAAAATCCCATTGGAAAAATCCAAAGAGGATCTAAAAAATCTTACATATTATAGAATAGACTCTTTACCTTGTATTTTAAACTGTATTTTTTATATAAATAAAATATTTTCAATCATATCTCCAAAATTTTATTTTTAAGATATAGTTAAGTCAGACTCTATCAAATAATTTCACAGTTGAATATAGGTGGTGTGGAACTTAGGTTCTCTTTGGTATAGTTTATATTTATGTTTATGAGTTATTTATAATAAATTGCTTATGGAAATAAATTTTAAATAAAAAATAATGACCACTTAATACACTAGACATAAAAAAGTAACAATAGAATATCACATAAAGAGAAACACCTCTTAACTTATATGTAGATTTTAGATTGTATAAATTTATTTTAAATATAAATAAGTATCATAAATCATACCCAACTACATATGTCATGATATATTATATAATTAATTTTATAATACATACCAAAGAGAGCCTTAGGCAACATAACCAAAATATAGTTGCCAAAGTTTTCCTTCTTGACCACATTGCTAGTGGAGGAAACCTCCCTATATGAAAACTAGGTTGTTCCAACACATTTATAGACTTTAACGATGAAAAAAAAAGAAAGAAGAGAAAATAGAACAGAAAGTTAATAGTCATGTATGTCATGTTTAGCTGTTGTCTAGGAAAATAATGGGAAGGATACTGAAAATTTCAAACTATAAAATAGAAAGGCAGAAACTTTTGTAATCATTACAATACATGATTATCATATAACTTTGCGACCATTTCTAAATCATTCCACGTGTGGTTATTACCTTTCATTTTACTTCGCAAACCAAATCTCTTGTATTTAAAAAAAAAAAAAATGATGCCTTGAAAGTATCATTATTAAATATGATAAAAAAAATTTATGTTTTAAGTGATTATTATAAGAATGTTAATC
>CM053266.1:73095512-73435441 GCA_028583415.1 Protea cynaroides | reverse complement strand
TCTCTTGCTGTCTAGTCAGTCCCGTACTCCTCTCTCGTGATGGGCTGGACAGGTTGGCATATGTCTCCGCCGGAGTGCTCAGCCCATCTTTATGGACGTTGGACGATAAAAGATGAAGTTCCATCTAAGTCTGGTGTTACCTGTGTGATAGTACATTCGAGCTATTAGTACATCTAATGAACTGCTTACAAAAAATCCAGTCATCCACGTAAGGGATTTGCCACTTATTCTCTTCGATATCTTGTCGCTTCTACAGCTTTGGTTTGGTTCATTACCTTTATTTTTTCTCCTCAGAGCTTTGAATGTTTTAGTTCATCGTCTTGTTTGCTGAGCTGAGGCTACCCACCAGTTAGGGCTTATGGTGCTTCTCACACTTTTTCGGATGAGCTTGAGACTATTGTGCATATTCCTTAAACCTTCCCTTTGTTCAGTTTTGGGCTCTTAACGTGCAAAAAAAAAAAAAAAAAAAAAAAAAAAAGCCTTAATTAATTATCTTACTAATCAAAGGCACCGACCACATCTTTATACAGTTTTTTTCCCTGTGTTTTTGTACATTATAATTAAACTATGTTGACGTTTCATAAGTTAGTGATATGAGAAACCCACAACTATTACTCTTGGTGGATGCTTTGTTAGATAAAGTTTCTTCTACCAGACATTTCCCAAAATAACAGTAGATGGGTGTATGGGGACAGAGTTGTAGAGAAAACTCTTTTCTTAATGATTAATAGAAAGAAGGGGAATGTATTTATGATAATACCGCACAATACGGTGAATTGATACTGCCTACTTATAACATCATAAAAATTCCAAAGATAATTACATATCGATCAATGAAAAAAGCCCATCAGTAGGCAATGCTAGGATTTAAAATTCAGTGTCAATGGTCTATCGACACTGGGTCAGTATTAACCAGAAAATCCATTTATTTAAAGATCGAGATTCGGTTTTTGGTTTTTTATCAGGTTGGTTTAGTGGGTTCTTTTCAGTCATTATCGGTTTGCACTCAGTTTAATTTCAGTTTACTATATGTATATGTAATAACAAGTTAGCTTAATGGGTTCTGTCGAGTTTTTGTTGGGTAGGTTCGGTTTCTATCATATGAGTTCAATTTGATTCGGGTTTATCAACTAGTTTGGTTTTTTTAGTTTTGCATTGAATTGTAAAAATACAATCCAATTACGATCCAATAAGCCTCGATTTCGGTTTGATATGAACTGAATCAAATTGGTTTGGTTTTGATTTTTGGTTGTAATTCATATTTGACACCACTAGCTATTATTTTTCTTTTTCTCTTTCTAATACGATATCCTTATTTTTTTATTCCTTACTTTTTCTTCTGTTTATTCTTTTTTCCCTCTGATTCTCTCTAATATTTATGCCTTTGTTCAGGTATAAAATTTTGTCTGTTCCTCTCTAATATTTTATGTATATGTTCTGGTAGAAAATTATGTGAAACATGGTATACCTAATTGATGATAAAAAAAATTTTGAAACAGCAAAAAAGGAACGGTGACTGATGATCCACAAGGAGAAAATAATATCTGAAACCATGTCGTAAGTAATAAGGCATGACAAGTTGTCCCCACTGTGTCAGAATATAGTAAATCAAGTCGACCAACATGTTTTTCCTTTTAAATGTTTTTTTTACTTTTAAAAATTACTCTTAATTAGTAATTAAGCTAATGGGTCTTATAGTGAGATGACTTTACTGCTTGAATCTCAATTCTCCAAAACTATGGTTTTGAAAAAAAAAAAAAAATATTCCTAAGCAAACAAACCATGAACCATGAATTAGTGTAAGCTTTTAATGCTCTCTGGCCAAGCCTCTCTTTAATATTTATTATAGAATTAATTATATTATATTATGATATATGTAGCTGTTTGGTATAATTTATGATACTTATTTATATATAAAATAAACTGATGTAATATAAAATCTACAAATAGTAAGAGAGATCATAGAATGAGATTTAATGGGGTTGGAGGGCATGAACAAGGTGGGTATGGAAAAAATTGATTTAGATACGAAAATATGTCGGTGAGGAGAGATTACATGGGATATTAAGAAAGATGCTAGAACAAGATTTAATGGGGGTGGGAGGGCAAGAACACGGTAGGCATGGAAAGAATTGATTTAGATATGAAAATATGTCGATGAGGAGAGACTGCATGGGATATTAAGAGAGATCGTAGAACAAGATTTAACGGGGGCGGGAGGGCAAGAACAAAGTGGGTATGGAAAGAATTGATTTAGATATAAAAATTTGTGGGTAATTCAGGTATCAAAGTATGCACATATTTTGATATCTAAATCGAATCTTTCCATACCGACTTTGTTCTCGCCCCGCCTACTCCGATTAAATTTTGTTCTATCATCTCTCTTACTATTCCCAGTAGTCTCTCCTTACTTTAAAGATACTTCAGTACGAAATCGATAAGGTGTGTTGGGCTGAATTTTTTTGACTTCAAGTTAGGTTTGGGCAAAAAAAGGAAACTTAAGTTTGGGTTGAATTTGTTAGAATCATGAGAATCTTATTTTTCCTTTTTTCTAATGGTTCATTTGAACTATAAATTTAAGCAACATGGGAATGTCAATCATAGGCAAAACCAATTGAGTTTAAAGAAAGAAAATCATTGTATCTGATAAGAAATATGGAGGAAGGAGGAAAAATTAGAGCACTTGTCCTGGTGTTTCTAGTGATGTCTGTGGCTGCACAAGATGATTCAAAAATAATTATTTTGAAATGTTTCAGTTGCATAAAATGCATTATACAACAACATTCATTAGTTGACTGTGTTGCAGATTGTGTGATTTGTATTGCTCCAAAATCACAAGCTTTAGGGAGATCAAAACTTCAATTGTAACCTTGAATGTGCCCGATCCTCGTGCTCCACTCCCATTAATGGTAATCTCTCTATGTCTCTCCCTCTCTCTCATGGCCATTACCAATTGTTGTTTTTGTCTATGCGGGGTCTTGAGTGAGGTGAGTTTGGAGACGATCTTATTGTTTCCAAACTTGGCCTTATAGCCTTGACCTATTATAATTCTCTCTCTCTCTCTCTCTCTCTCTCTTTCTCTCTCTAGATCTCATTTAAACATTAGATTGTCATTATAAACTAACTTTTAAGTTATTTTTTATATATTGCAGACGAAATAAAATTGGATGGGTGCCTTACTTCATGTTCCGAAAGCTGTAGCAGCAGCAAGACAATTCATTGAAGAACTTGTCTCTTATCTTGTAATCAAAATCATGAATATGATAGGAGAAGTTTTGGAATCAAAGCATATTAATCATGATAATATGATGCCAGAAAGGCTATATAATAAATAAAATGGATGTGGTAAATTATTTATCAACTTTTCTTATAACCTTTTATTTTGAGTTGTTTTTGTATATATTAATGGGTTTTGGGTAGCCTACTATGATCCAATATGTAATCATGGGCTCGACCTGCAGTTAGATCCCTCTTTAATTTGTACAAAACTAACATGATATAATTTCAATTTGTATTTGAAGTTTGAACCAATAATATTAAGAAAAGAAAAGAAAAAAAAAACAGGTGCGGATTTTTAAATAAAATCATAAAAAAATTCTAAATAAAGATTTGGGATTTCAGTCCCAAATTGCCAACGTATCTTGGTGACATTCCAGTAATCAAGTCCCGATGGTAGTTCAAAACAAAGGGATTCATTTGAAAATTTGACAGACCAAATTTGGGAATTTTACCCAAATTGCCCATTATTCTGAAGAGGCTTTAGAAATCAGGTTTGCAATGTAGTTTAGGAAAAAGCTGATTAAAATTGGTAGGTTTCCAAGGTTACTAGTCAAGCCCACACATGAAGAGAAGCGTACTAAGAGATGAGGATCTCTTCTATGGATAGACTATTTGGAGTCTCGTATTTATTTAAACAAATAAACTTAAGTGCGAGAACTGCTACATCATTGTGAGACATGGTTGTAGAACTTATTTGTCCCTACCCAAAATAATAATAATAATATTTATAATAATAATAATAATAATAATAATAATAATAATTATTACATAGAAAAGAAGGGACAAATATTGGATTTGTGTGTACAAAATTTGAGCACATTATCGACTTTAGTTGGAAGGCATGTTGAAGGTGGTAATCAAGTTTCTATCTAAACAAGCTTGTAATGAACGTTAGGGTTTCAGACAAGAACGCATGAGGAGAAGTAATTGTCATTTAAGTTAATTTTATCTTGGTTTAGACCCCCCAAACATAAAATATGAAACATCAGATATCTTTGATGTAGTTTATTATTAATTTGGATTACCCTAACTATAATTTATCCTAACACAGTAACCTTTTGAGTTGAGAAACTAGCTTTTAAGTAGCTTTCGAAAGATTAAACAAAACTACTGTTAGAAAAGGATGCCCCAATAAAACTATTTCATTTGGAATCTTTGACACCATTAGCGTCACAATCTCGAGATGAGGGAGAGGCGACTTCTTTAAGGACTCATATCGTCTCCAGGTTTTTGGATGGTGTTTAGGTGTGATCTAATGATTGGAGTTCACCTATGGCGCATACGAATACATCGGTGTGTGCTCCTACCGAACTCCAACCATTGGATCACGACTAGATTAACTAGAAAATACGAGGTGATTTTTTCCCTTCTTTAGCTTCTCAAGCTTCTGACAGATTCCAATTTATGGTTTTTCATTGGAGACATCCTTTCTAACCTCCCCACTTTTTTAGAATCTGAAAAGTTAAAGTTGGAAAAGCTCCCAAAACATACACATCGATGGACTCAAAGCAAAAAGAGGGGATCCAAATCCTCTCCTCACAATGGTTCAGGAGAGGGTGACTCCCTCCAGCTGATGCCAGATGCATAAGTGTCGGTTGGATTCGAAACTTCCATCCGAGCTGATGCATAAGCCGACACCCCTGTCGACTCACCTTATCGGCTCGGATGGAGAGCTTAGATCCAGCCGATATCCTCGTGTCAGACATAGGTTGGAGGGAGTCACCATCCCCCCCGAACCCCTAGGAGGAGAGTATTTGAATGCAAAAAGAGGACCACATTTAAAATTACTTTTTATTTTATATGGAAAGTAAAAGTCAATGAATTAAACATTTCATTAAGATATTAATAATTTGAACTCAAATTTCTAGCAACATTATATTGTCTACACAATATTTTTGTGACTCTTTAAATGGTAATGTAGCATTTTTAATTGAAAAAAAAAAAAAGATACCTGAATACTTGAACACTATAATCCAAGTTTCCGTAGTCTAGGTCATTCTTATCCAGAACATGAGTCTCAAAAGCAAAAGGGACATTATAATAAGATACTGGCTAACCTTGGAGAAATTAAAATATTCCAAAAGAGGGGAATCCAACATCCATGCTTGCAGGTATGCCATTGAGAAACATGAACATTTACTACAAACTGGAAATGAAATTAAGCAGAAAACAAAAAAGAAATCTGACAGGTTAAGAACTCAAAATGCAACATGCTACCAAATCAGATAATCTTGCTGCTTCTGATGAGATCTCTATTTCCTTCATAATCAGAAGTCAAGAAATGCTTCAAAATGCAAGCCCATACAATCAACTCATGAAGATGAAAACTAATCAGAGTGACTTAAAAAAAATGCAAAAGAGGGGTTGCAATAGTGGTTTAGAGAGAAAGAAAGAGAGACAGAGAAGGAGAGGCAGAAAGAGAAAAAGGATTCTTTCCTAAATATCTTGCTAGAGCTTTTTGCAGGGGGTAAAAAATGAACTTCGAAGATTGAGATGTAGAATTACTTTTAATGGCGAAGGGTAAGGGTAAGGAACGATTTACAATGGCAAAAGGTGCGGGAATATGAGAGAGAGAGAGAGAGAGAGAGAGAGAGAGAGAGAGAGAGAGAGAGAGTGTGTGTGTGTGTGTGTGTTAAGTTACCATATAGAAGCTAGGGAAAGAGAGCAATCCCGTGTAGAAGAGAAACAGACCCGTATGTATATAAGAAAGTCTAATGCATTTAAAACTATTTAAACTAAAGATGACACAACACAATTGTTTACCGAAACCATACATATCGTTTATACAAAAACCCCCCAAATCGATTAATAAAGAGTAAGGTAATGGTAATTTTTAAGCATTTTGGTACCGTTCAATAAATGGTATAGTAAGATGAATAATATACATTTTTATACACAGGGAGAAAGTTATTACATATTTGCTATGATTCTGTACAATCCCCTAATGGAAAAGTCTTGGGGTTGGGACTGATCATCTTCATCCTTGCTCGGCATTTGTCGATGAGGCCTTGGCAATCAGATTCAGGTTGTTTTTGATGAACAAGGCTCGTCTCTTGCTGTCTAGTCAGTCCGGTACTCATCTATCAGATAGGCTGGACAGGTTGGCATGTCTGCCGATGCAGCCTAGCCCATCTTATGGACGATTGGACGATAAAAGATGAGTTCCATCTAAGTCTGGTGTTACCTGTGTAATAGTACATTAGACTATTAGACTCTAATGCACTGCTTACAAAATCCACTGAGTCATCCACCGAAGGGATTTGCCACTATTCTCTTCGATATCTTGTCGCTTCTACAGCTTTTTGGTTTTGGCTATTACCTTTATTTTTTTCTCCTCGAGCTTTGAATGTTTTAGTTCATCGTCTTGTTTGCTGAGCTTGAGGCTACCTCAGTTAGGGCTTATGGTGCTTCTCCTTTTCGGATGAGCTTGAGACTATTGTACGTATTCCTTAAACCTTCCCTTTGTTCAGTTTTAGGGCTCTTAACGTGCAAAAAAAAAAAAAAAAAGCCTTAATTAATTATCTTACTAATCAAAGGCACCGACCACATCTTTATACAGTTTTTTTTCCTGTGGTTTTGTACATTATAATTAAACTATGTTGACGTTTCATAAGTTAGTGATATGAGAAACCTACAACTATTACTCTTGGTGGATGCTTTGTTAGATAAAGTTTCTTCTACCAGACATTTCCCAAAATAACAGTAGATGGGTGTATGGGACAGAGTTGTAGAGAAAACTCTTTTTCTTAATGATTAATAAAAAGAAGGGGGAATGTATTTATGATAATACCGCACAATACGGTGAATTGATACTGCCTACTTATAACATCATAAAAATTTCGAAAGATAATTACATATCGATCAATGAAAAAGCCCATCAGTAGGCAATGCTAGGATTTAAAATTCAGTGTCAATGGTCTATCGACACTGGGTCAGTATTAACCAGAAAATCCATTTATTTAAAGATCGAGATTCGGTTTTGGGTTTTTATCAGGTTGGTTTAGTGGGTTCTTTTCAGTCATTATCGGTTTGCACTCAGTTTAATTTCAGTTTACTATATGTATATGTAATAACAAGTTAGCTTAATGGGTTCTGTCGAGTTTTTGTTGGGTTGGTTCGGTTTCTATCATATGAGTTCAATTTGATTCGGGTTTATCAACTAGTTTGGTTTTTTTAGTTTTGCATTGGATTGTAAAAATACAATCCAATTACGATCCAATAAGCCTCGATTTCGGTTTGATATGAACTGAATCAAATTGGTTCGGTTTTGATTTTTGGTTGTAATTCATATTTGACACCCCTAGCTATTATTTTTCTTTTTCTTTTCTAATACGATATCCTTATTTTTTTATTCCTTACTTTTCTTCTCTTTATTCTTTTTTCCCTCTGATTCTCTCTAATATTTATGCCTTTGTTCAGGTATAAAATTTTGTCTGTTCCTCTCTAATATTTTATGTATATGTTCAGGTAGAAAATTATGTGAAACATGGTATACCTAATTGATGATAAAAAAAATTTTGAAACAGCAAAAAAGCAACGGTGACTGATGATCCACAAGGAGAAAATAATATCTGAAACCATGTCGTAAGTAATAAGGCATGACAAGTTGTCCCCACTGTGTCAGAATATAGTAAATCAAGTCGACCAACATGTTTTTCCTTTTAAATGTTTTTTTTACTTTTAAAAATTACTCTTAATTAGTAATTAAGCTAATGGGTCTTATAGTGAGATGACTTTACTGCTTGAATCTCAATTCTCCAAAACCACGGTTTTGAAAAAAAAAATAAAAAATATTCCTAAGCAAACAAACCAAAGTAGAACCATGAATTAGTGTAAGCTTTTAATGCTCTCTGGCCAAGCCTCTCTTTAATATTTATTATAGAATTAATTATATTATATTATGATATATGTAGCTGTTTGGTATAATTTATGATACTTATTTATATATAAAATAAATTGATGTAATATAAAATCTACAAATAGTAAGAGAGATCATAGAATGAGATTTAATGGGGTTGGAGGGCATGAACAAGGTGGGTATGGAAAAAATTGATTTAGATACGAAAATATGTCGGTGAGGAGAGATTACATGGGATATTAAGAAAGATGGTAGAACAAGATTTAATGGGGGTGGGAGGGCAAGAACAAGGTAGGCATGGAAAGAATTGATTTAGATATGAAAATATGTCGATGAGGAGAGATTGCATGGGATATTAAGAGAGATCGTAGAACAAGATTTAACGGGGGCGGGAGGGCAAGAACAAAGTGGGTATGGAAAGAATTGATTTAGATATAAAAATATGTAGGTAATTTAGGTATCAAAGTATGCACATATTTTGATATCTAAATCGAATCTTTCCATACCGACTTTGTTCTCGCCCGCCCACTCCGATTAAATTTTGTTCTATCAACTCTCTTACTATTCCCAGTTGTCTCTCCTTACTTTAAAGATACTTCAGTACGAAATCGTTAAGGTGTGTTTGGGCTGAATTTTTTTGACTTCAAGTTAGGTTTGGGGAAAAAAAGGAAACTTAAGTTTGGGTTGAATTTGTTAGAATCATGAGAATCTTATTTTTCCTTTTTTCTAATGGTTCATTTGAACTATAAATTTAAGCAACATGGGGAATGTCAATCATAGGCAAAACTAATTGAGTTTAAAGATAGAAAATCATTGTATCTGATAAGAAATATGGAGGAAGGAGGAAAAATTAGAGCACTTGTCTTGGTGTTTCTAGTGATGTCTGTGGCTGCACAAGATGATTCAAAAATAATTATTTTGAAATGTTTCAGTTGCATAAAATGCATTATACAACAGCATTCATTAGTTGACTGTGTTGCAGATTGTGTGATTTGTATTGCTCCAAAATCACAAGCTTTAGGAGATCAAAACTTCAATTGTAACCTTGAATGTGCCCGATCCTCGTGCTCCACTCACATTAATGGTAATCTCTCTCTGTCTCTCCCTCTCTCTCATGGCCATTACCCATCGTTGTTCTTGTCTATGCAGGGTCTTGAGAGAGGTGAGTTTGGAGACGATCTTATTGTTTCCAAACTTGGCCTTGTAGCCTTGACCTATTATAATTCTCTCTCTCTCTCTCTCTCTCTCTCTCTAGATCTCTTTTAAACATTAGATTGTCATTATAAACTAACTTTTAAGATATTTTTTATATATTGCAGATGACATAAAATTGGATGGGTGCCTTACTTCATGTTCCGAAAGCTGTAGCAGCAGCAAGACAATTCATTGAAGAACTTGTCTCTTATGTTGTAATCAAAATCATGAATATGATAGGAGAAGCTTTGGAATCAAAGCATATTAATCATGATAATATGATGCCAGAAAGGCTATATAATAAATAAAATGGATGTGGTAAATTATTTATCAACTTTTCTTATAACCTTTTATTTTGAGTTGTTTTTGTATATATTAATGGGTTTTGGGTAGCCTACTATGATCCAATATGTAATCATGGGCTCGACCTTCAGTTAGATCCCTCTTTAATTTGTACAAAACCAACATGATATAATTTCAATTTATATTTGAAGTTTGAACCAATAATATTAAGAAAAGAAAAAAAAAACAGGTGCGGATTTTTAAATAAAATCATAAAAAAATTCTAAATAAAGATTTGGGATTTCAGTCCCAAATTGCCAATGTATCTTGGTGACATTCCAGTAATCAAGTCCCGATGGTAGTTCAGAACAAAGGGATTCATTTGAAAATTTGACATACCAAATTTGGGAATTTTACCCAAATTGCCCATTATTCTGAAGAGGCTTTAGAAATCAGGTTTGCAATGTAGTTTAGGAAAAAGCTGATTAAAATTGGTAGGTTTCCAAGGTTACTAGTCAAGCCCACACATGAAGAGAAGCGTACTAAGAGATGAGGATCTCTTCTATGGATAGACTATTTGGATTCTCGTATTTATTTAAACAAATTAACTTAAGTACGAGAACTGCTACATCATTGTGAGACATGGTTGTAGAACTTATTTGTCCCTACCCAAAATAATAATAATAATATTTATAATAATAATAATAATAATAATAATAATTATTATTATTATTACATAGAAAAGAAGGGACAAATATTGGATTTGTGTGTACAAAATTTGAGCACATTAGCGACTTTAGTTGGAAGGCATGTTGAAGGTGGTAATCAAGTTTCTATCTAAACAAGCTTATAATGAACGTTAGGGTTTCAGACAAGAACGCATGATCAGGAGAAGTTGTAATTGCCATTTAAGTTAATTTTATCTTGGTTTAGACACCCCAAACATAATATATGAAACATCAGATATCTTTGATGTAGTTTATTATTAAGTTGGATTACCCTAAATATAATTTATCCTAACACAGTAACCTTTTGAGTTGAGAAACTAGCTTTTAAGTAGCTTTCGAAAGATTAAACAAAACTACTATTAGAAAAGGATGCCCGAGTAAAACTATTTCATTTGGAATCTTTGACACCATTAGCATCACAATCTCGAGATGAGGGAGAGGCGACTTCTTTAAGGACTCATATCGTCTCCAGTTTTTGGATGGTGTTTAGGTGTGATCTAATGATTGGAGTTCACCCATGGCGCATACGAATACATCGGTGTGTGCTCCTACCGAACTCCAACCATTGGATCACGACTAGATTAACTAGAAAATACGAGGTGATTTTTTCCCTTCTTTAGCTTCTCAAGCTTCTGACAGATTCCAATTTATGGTTTTTCATTGGAGACATCCTTTCTAACCTCCCCACTTTTTTAGAATCTGAAAAGTTAAAGTTGGAAAAGCTCCCAAAACATACACATCGATGGACTCAAAGCAAAAAGAGGGGATCCAAATCCTCTCCTCACAATGGTTCTGGAGAGGGTGACTCCCTCCAGCTGATGCCAGATGCATAAGTGTCGGTTGGATTCGAAACTTCCATCCGAGCTGATGCATAAGCCGACACCCCTGCCGACTCACCTTATCGGCTCGGATGGAGAGCTTAGATCCAGCCGATATCCTCGTGTCAGACATAGGTTGGAGGGAGTCACCATCCCCCCCCCCCCCCCCCCCCCCCCCCCGAACCCCTAGGAGGAGAGTATTTGAATGCAAAAAGAGGACAACATTTAAAATTACTTTTTATTTTATATGGGAAGTAAAAGTCAATGAATTAAACATTTCATTAAGATATTAATAATTTGAACTCAAATTTCTAGCAACATTATATTGTCTACACAATATTTTTGTGACTCTTTAAATGGTAATGTAGCATTTTTAATTGAAAAAAAAAAAAGATACCTGAATACATGACCACTATAAGCCAAGTTTCCGTAGTCTAGGTCATTCTTATCCAGAACATGAGTCTCAAAAGCAAAAGGGACATTATAATAAGATACTGGCCAACCTTGGAGAAATTAAAATATTCCAAAAGAGGGGAATCCAACATCCATGCTTGCAGGTATGCCATTGAGAAACATGAACATTTACTACAAACTGGAAATGAAATTAAGCAGAAACAGAAAAGAAATCTGACAGGTTAACAACTCAAAATGCAACATGCTACCAAATCAGATAATCTTGCTGCTTCTGATGAGATCTCTATTTCCTTCATAATCAGAAGTCAAGAAATGCTTCAAAATGCAAGCCCATACAATCAACTCATGAAGATGAAAACTAATCAAAGTGACTTAAAAAAAATGCAAAAGAGGGGTTGCAATAGTGGTTTAGAGAGAAAGAAAGAGAGACAGAGAAGGAGAGGCAGAAAGAGAAAAAGGATTCTTTCCTAAATATCTTGCTGGAGCTTTTTGTAGGGGGTAAAAAATGAACTTCGAAGATTGAGATGTAGAATTACTTTTAATGGCGAAGGGTAAGGGTAAGGAATGATTTACAATGGCAAAAGTTGCGGGAATATGAGAGAGAGAGAGAGAGAGAGAGAGAGAGAGAGTGTGTGTGTGTGTGTTAAGTTACCATATAGAAGCTTGGGAAAGAGAGCAATCCCGTGTAGAAGAGAAACGGACCCGTATGTATATAAGAAAGTCTAATGCATTTAAAACTATTTAAACTAAAGATGACACAACACAATTGTTTACCGAAACCATACATATCGTTTATACAAAAACCCTTCAAATCGATTAATAAAGAGTAAGGTAATGGTAATTTTTAAGCATTTTGGTACCGTTCAATAAATGGTATAGTAAGATGAATAATATACATTTTTATACACAGGGAGAAAGTTATTACATATTTGCTATGATTCTGTACAATCCCCTAATGGAAAAGTCTTGGGGTTGGGACTGATCATCTTCATCCTTGCTCGGCATTAGTCGATGAGGCCTTGGCAATCAGATTCAGGTTGTTTTTTGATGAACAAGGCTCGTCTCTTGCTGTCTAGTCAGTCCGGTACTCATCTATCAGATAGACTGGACAGGTTGGCATGTCTGTCGATGCAGCCTAGCCCATCTTATGGACGATTGGACGATAAAAGATGAGTTCCATCTAAGTCTGGTGTTACCTGTGTAATAGTACATTAGACTATTAGACTCTAATGCACTGCTTACAAAATCCACTGAGTCATCCACCGAAGGGATTTGCCACTATTCTCTTCGATATCTTGTCGCTTCTACAGCTTTTTGGTTTTGGCTATTACCTTTATTTTTTTCTCCTCGAGCTTTGAATGTTTTAGTTCATCGTCTTGTTTGCTGTGCTTGAGGCTACCTCAGTTAGGGCTTATGGTGCTTCTCCTTTTCAGATGAGCTTGAGACTATTGTACGTATTCCTTAAACCTTCCCTTTGTTCAGTTTTAGGGCTTTTAACGTGCAAAAAAAAAAAAAAAAAAGCCTTAATTAATTATCTTACTAATCAAAGGCACCGACCACATCTTTATACAGTTTTTTTTCCTGTGGTTTTGTACATTATAATTAAACTATGTTGACATTTCATAAGTTAGTGGTATGAGAAAACTACAACTATTACTCTTGGTGGATGCTTTGTTAGATAAAGTTTCTTCTACCAGACATTTCCCAAAATAACAGTAGATGGGTGTATGGGACAGAGTTGTAGAGAAAACTCTTTTTCTTAATGATTAATAGAAAGAAGGGGGAATGTATTTATGATAATACCGCACAATACGGTGAATTGATACTGCCTACTTATAACATCATAAAAATTTCGAAAGATAATTACATATCGATCAATGAAAAAGCCCATCAGTAGGCAATGCTAGGATTTAAAATTCAGTGTCAATGGTCTATCGACACTGGGTCAGTATTAACCAGAAAATCCATTTATTTAAAGATCGAGATTCGGTTTTGGGTTTTTATCAGGTTGGTTTAGTGGGTTCTTTTCAGTCATTATCGGTTTGCACTCAGTTTAATTTCAGTTTACTATATGTATATGTAATAATAACAAGTTAGCTTAATGGGTTCTGTCGAGTTTTTGTTGGGTTGGTTCGGTTTCTATCATATGAGTTCAATTTGATTCGGGTTTATCAACTAGTTTGGTTTTTTTAGTTTTGCATTGGATTGTAAAAATACAATCCAATTACGATCCAATAAGCCTCGATTTTGGTTTGATATGAACTGAATCAAATTGGTTCGGTTTTGATTTTTGGTTGTAATTCATATTTGACAACCCTAGCTATTATTTTTCTTTTTCTTTTCTAATACGATATCCTTATTTTTTTATTCCTTACTTTTCTTCTCTTTATTCTTTTTTCCCTCTGATTCTCTCTAATATTTATGCCTTTTTTCAGGTATAAAATTTTGTCTGTTTCTCTCTAATATTTTATGTATATGTTCAGGTAGAAAATTATGTGAAACATGGTATACCTAATTGATGATAAAAAAAATTTTGAAACAGCAAAAAAGCAACGGTGACTGATGATCCACAAGGAGAAAATAATATCTGAAACCATGTCGTAAGTAATAAGGCATGACAAGTTGTCCCCACAGTGTCAGAATATAGTAAATCAAGTCGACCAACATGTTTTTCCTTTTAAATGTTTTTTTTACTTTTAAAAATTACTCTTAATTAGTAATTAAGCTAATGGGTCTTATAGTGAGATGACTTTACTGCTTGAATCTCAATTCTCCAAAACCATGGTTTTGAAAAAAAAAATAAAAAATATTCCTAAGCAAACAAACCAAAGTAGAACCATGAATTAGTGTAAGCTTTTAATGCTCTCTGGCCAAGCCTCTCTTTAATATTTATTATAGAATTAATTATATTATATTATGATATATGTAGCTGTTTGGTATAATTTATGATACTTATTTATATATAAAATAAATTGATGTAATATAAAATCTACAAATAGTAAGAGAGATCATAGAATGAGATTTAATGGGGTTGGAGGGCATGAACAAGGTGGGTATGGAAAAAATTGATTTAGATACGAAAATATGTCGGTGAGGAGAGATTACATGGGATATTAAGAAAGATGGTAGAACAAGATTTAATGGGGTGGGTGGGGGGGGAGGGCAAGAACAAGGTAGGCATGGAAAGAATTGATTTAGATATGAAAATATGTCGATGAGGAGAGATTGCATGGGATATTAAGAGAGATCGTAGAACAAGATTTAACGGGGGCGGGAGGGCAAGAACAAAGTGGGTATGGAAAGAATTGATTTAGATATAAAAATATGTAGGTAATTTAGGTATCAAAATATGCACATATTTTGATATCTAAATCAAATCTTTCCATACCGACTTTGTTCTCGCCCCGCCCACTCCGATTAAATTTTGTTCTATCAACTCTCTTACTATTCCCAGTTGTCTCTCCTTACTTTAAAGATACTTCAGTACGAAATCGATAAGGTGTGTTTGGGCTGAATTTTTTTGACTTCAAGTTAGGTTTGGGGAAAAAAAGGAAACTTAAGTTTGGGTTGAATTTGTTAGAATCATGAGAATCTTATTTTTCCTTTTTTCTAATGGTTCATTTGAACTATAAATTTAAGCAACATGGGGAATGTCAATCATAGGCAAAACTAATTGAGTTTAAAGATAGAAAATCATTGTATCTGATAAGGAATATGGAGGAAGGAGGAAAAATTAGAGCACTTGTCTTGGTGTTTCTAGTGATGTCTGTGGCTGCACAAGATGATTCAAAAATAATTATTTTGAAATGTTTCAGTTGCATAAAATGCATTATACAACAGCATTCATTAGTTGACTGTGTTGCAGATTGTGTGATTTGTATTGCTCCAAAATCACAAGCTTTAGGAGATCAAAACTTCAATTGTAACCTTGAATGTGCCCGATCCTCGTGCTCCACTCACATTAATGGTAATCTCTCTCTGTCTCTCCCTCTCTCTCATGGCCATTACCCATCGTTGTTCTTGTCTATGCAGGGTCTTGAGAGAGGTGAGTTTGGAGACGATCTTATTGTTTCCAAACTTGGCCTTGTAGCCTTGACCTATTATAATTCTCTCTCTCTCTCTCTCTCTCTCTCTCTCTAGATCTCTTTTAAACATTAGATTGTCATTATAAACTAACTTTTAAGATATTTTTTATATATTGCAGACGACATAAAATTGGATGGGTGCCTTACTTCATGTTCCGAAAGCTGTAGCAGCAGCAAGACAATTCATTGAAGAACTTGTCTCTTATGTTGTAATCAAAATCATGAATATGATAGGAGAAGCTTTGGAATCAAAGCGTATTAATCATGATAATATGATGCCAAAAGGCTATATAATAAATAAAATGGATGTGGTAAATTATTTATCAACTTTTCTTATAACCTTTTATTTTGAGTTGTTTTTGTATATATTAATGGGTTTTGGGTAGCCTACTATGATCCAATATGTAATCATGGGCTCGACCTTCAGTTAGATCCCTCTTTAATTTGTACAAAACCAACATGATATAATTTCAATTTATATTTGAAGTTTGAACCAATAATATTAAGAAAAGAAAAAAAAAAAACAGGTGCGGATTTTTAAATAAAATCATAAAAAAATTCTAAATAAAGATTTGGGATTTCAGTCCCAAATTGCCAACGTATCTTGGTGACATTCCAGTAATCAAGTCCCGATGGTAGTTCAAAACAAAGGGATTCATTTGAAAATTTGACAGACCAAATTTGGGAATTTTACCCAAATTGCCCATTATTCTGAAGAGGCTTTAGAAATCAGGTTTGCAATGTAGTTTAGGAAAAAGCTGATTAAAATTGGTAGGTTTCCAAGGTTACTAGTCAAGCCCACACATGAAGAGAAGCGTACTAAGAGATGAGGATCTCTTCTATGGATAGACTATTTGGATTCTCGTATTTATTTAAACAAATTAACTTAAGTACGAGAACTGCTACATCATTGTGAGACATGGTTGTAGAACTTATTTGTCCCTACCCAAAATAATAATAATAATATTTATAATAATAATAATAATAATAATAATAATAATAATTATTATTATTATTACATAGAAAAGAAGGGACAAATATTGGATTTGTGTGTACAAAATTTGAGCACATTAGCGACTTTAGTTGGAAGGCATGTTGAAGGTGGTAATCAAGTTTCTATCTAAACAAGCTTATAATGAACGTTAGGGTTTCAGACAAGAACGCATGATCAGGAGAAGTTGTAATTGCCATTTAAGTTAATTTTATCTTGGTTTAGACACCCCAAACATAATATATGAAACATCAGATATCTTTGATGTAGTTTATTATTAAGTTGGATTACCCTAAATATAATTTATCCTAACAAAGTAACCTTTTGAGTTGAGAAACTAGCTTTTAAGTAGCTTTCGAAAGATTAAACAAAACTACTATTAGAAAAGGATGCCCGAGTAAAACTATTTCATTTGGAATCTTTGACACCATTAGCATCACAATCTCGAGATGAGGGAGAGGCGACTTCTTTAAGGACTCATATCGTCTCCAATTTTTGGATGGTGTTTAGGTGTGATCTAATGATTGGAGTTCACCCATGGCGCATACGAATACATCGGTGTGTGCTCCTACCGAACTCCAACCATTGGATCACGACTAGATTAACTAGAAAATACGAGGTGATTTTTTCCCTTCTTCAGCTTCTCAAGCTTCTGACAGATTCCAATTTATGGTTTTTCATTGGAGACATCCTTTCTAACCTCCCCACTTTTTTAGAATCTGAAAAGTTAAAGTTGGAAAAGCTCCCAAAACATACACATCGATGGACTCAAAGCAAAAAGAGGGGATCCAAATCCTCTCCTCACAATGGTTCAAGAGAGGGTGACTCCCTCCAGCTGATGCCAGATGCATAAGTGTCGGTTGGATTCGAAACTTCCATCCGAGCTGATGCATAAGCCGACACCCCTGTCGACTCACCTTATCGGCTCGGATGGAGAGCTTAGATCCAGCCGATATCCTCGTGTCAGACATAGGTTGGAGGGAGTCACCATCCCCCCCGAACCCCTAGGAGGAGAGTATTTGAATGCAAAAAGAGGACCACATTTAAAATTACTTTTTATTTTATATGGAAAGTAAAAGTCAATGAATTAAACATTTCATTAAGATATTAATAATTTGAACTCAAATTTCTAGCAACATTATATTGTCTACACAATATTTTTGTGACTCTTTAAATGGTAATGTAGCATTTTTAATTGAAAAAAAAAAGATACCTGAATACATGACCACTATAAGCCAAGTTTCCGTAGTCTAGGTCATTCTTATCCAGAACATGAGTCTCAAAAGCAAAAGGGACATTATAATAAGATACTGGCCAACCTTGGAGAAATTAAAATATTCCAAAAGAGGGGAATCCAACATCCATGCTTGCAGGTATGCCATTGAGAAACATGAACATTTACTACAAACTGGAAATGAAATTAAGCAGAAACAGAAAAGAAATCTGACAGGTTAACAACTCAAAATGCAACATGCTACCAAATCAGATAATCTTGCTGCTTCTGATGAGATCTCTATTTCCTTCATATTCAGAAGTCAAGAAATGCTACAAAATGCAAGCCCATACAATCAACTCATGAAGATGAAAACTAATCAGAGTGACTTAAAAAAAATGCAAAAGAGGGGTTCCAATAGTGGTTTAGAGAGAAAGAAAGAGAGACAGAGAAGGAGAGGCAGAAAGAGAAAAAGGATTCTTTCCTAAATATCTTGCTAGATCTTTTTGTAGGGGGTAAAAAATGAACTTCGAAGATTGAGATGTAGAATTACTTTTAATGGCGAAGGGTAAGGGTAAGGAATGATTTACAATGGCAAAAGGTGCGGGAATATGAGAGAGAGAGAGAGAGAGAGAGAGAGAGAGAGAGAGAGAGAGAGAGAGAGAGAGTGTGTGTGTGTGTGTGTGTGTGTGTTAAGTTACCATATAGAAGCTAGGGAAAGAGAGCAATCCCGTGTAGAAGAGAAACAGACCCGTATGTATATAAGAAAGTCTAATGCATTTAAAACTATTTAAACTAAAGATGACACAACACAATTGTTTACCGAAACCATACATATCGTTTATACAAAAACCCTTCAAATCGATTAATAAAGAGTAAGGTAATGGTAATTTTTAAGCATTTTGGTACCGTTCAATAAATGGTATAGTAAGATGAATAATATACATTTTTATACACAGGGAGAAAGTTATTACATATTTGCTATGATTCTGTACAATCCCCTAATGGAAAAGTCTTGGGGTTGGGACTTTTCATCTTCATCCTTGCTCGGCATTTGTCGATGAGGCCTTGGCAATTAGATTCAGGTTGTTTTTGATGAACAAGGCTCGTCTCTTGCTGTCTAGTCAGTCCGGTACTCATCAATCAGATAGGCTGGACAGGTTGGCATGTCTGCCGATGCAGCCTAGCCCATCTTATGGACGATTGGACGATAAAAGATGAGTTCCATCTAAGTCTGGTGTTACCTGTGTAATAGTACATTAGACTATTAGACTCTAATGCACTGCTTACAAAATCCACTGAGTCATCCACCGAAGGGATTTGCCACTATTCTCTTCGATATCTTGTCGCTTCTACAGCTTTTTGGTTTTGGATATTACCTTTATTTTTTCTCCTCGAGCTTTGAATGTTTTAGTTCATCGTCTTGTTTGCTGAGCTTGAGGCTACCTCAGTTAGGGCTTATGGTGCTTCTCCTTTTCGGATGAGCTTGAGACTATTGTACGTATTCCTTAAACCTTCCCTTTGTTCAGTTTTAGGGCTTTTAACGTGCAAAAAAAAAAAAAAAAAAGCCTTAATTAATTATCTTACTAATCAAAGGCACCGACCACATCTTTATACAGTTTTTTTTCCTGTGGTTTTGTACATTATAATTAAACTATGTTGACGTTTCATAAGTTAGTGATATGAGAAAACTACAACTATTACTCTTGGTGGATGCTTTGTTAGATAAAGTTTCTTCTACCAGACATTTCCCAAAATAACAGTAGATGGGTGTATGGGACAGAGTTGTAGAGAAAACTCTTTTTCTTAATGATTAATAGAAAGAAGGGGGAATGTATTTATGATAACACCGCACAATACGGTGAAGTGATACTGCCTACTTATAACATCATAAAAATTTCGAAAGATAATTACATATCGATCAATGAAAAAGCCCATCAGTAGGCAATGCTGGGATTTAAAATTCAGTGTCAATGGTCTATCGACACTGGGTCAGTATTAACCAGAAAATCCATTTATTTAAAGATCGAGATTCGGTTTTGGGTTTTTATCAGGTTGGTTTAGTGGGTTCTTTTCAGTCATTATCGGTTTGCACTCAGTTTAATTTCGGTTTACTATATGTATATGTAATTACAAGTTAGCTTAATTGGTTCGGTCGAGTTTTTGTTGGGTTGGTTCGGTTTCTATCATATGAGTTCAATTTGATTCGGGTTAATCAACTAGTTTGGTTTTTTTAGTTTTGCATTGGATTGTAAAAATACAATCCAATTACGATCCAATAAGCCTCGATTTCGGTTTGATATGAACTGAATCAAATTGGTTCGGTTTTGATTTTTGGTTGTAATTCATATTTGGCACCCCTAGCTATTATTTTTCTTTTTCTTTTCTAATACGATATCCTTATTTTTTTATTCCTTACTTTTCTTCTCTTTATTCTTTTTTCCCTCTGATTCTCTCTAATATTTATGCCTTTGTTCAGGTATAAAATTTTGTCTGTTTCT
The DNA here is from genome assembly GCA_028583415.1 of Protea cynaroides. Lineage (NCBI taxonomy): Eukaryota > Viridiplantae > Streptophyta > Magnoliopsida > Proteales > Proteaceae > Protea > Protea cynaroides. The sequence continues at coordinate 73,415,078 of CM053266.1, read as the reverse complement.
CTCTAATTTTTTATGTATATGTTCAGGTAGAAAATTATGTGAAACATGGTATACCTAATTGATGATAAAATTTTTTTTGAAAAAGCAAAAAAGCAACGTCGACTGATGATCCACAAGGAGAAAATAATATCTGAAACCATGTCGTAAGTAATAAGGCATGACAAGTTGTCCCCATTGTGTCAGAATATAGTAAATCAAGTCGACCTACATGTTTTTCCTTTTAAATGTTTTTTTTTACTTTTAAAAATTACTCTTAATTAGTAATTAAGCTAATGCGTCTTATAGTGAGATGACTTTACTGCTTGAATCTCAATTCTCCAAAACCATGATTTTGAAAAAAAAAATAAAAAATATTCCTAAGCAAACAAACCAAAGTAGAACCATGAATTAGTGTAAGCTTTTAATGCTCTCTGGCCAAGCCTCTCTTTAATATTTATTATAGAATTAATTATATTATATTATGATATATGTAGTTGTTTGGTATAATTTATGATACTTATTTATATATAAAATAAATTGATGTAATATAAAATCTACAAATAGTAAGAGAGATCATAGAATGAGATTTAATGGGGTTGGAGGGCATGAACAAGGTGGGTATGGAAAAAATTGATTTAGATACGAAAATATGTCGGTGAGGAGAGATTACATGGGATATTAAGAAAGATGGTATAACAAGATTTAATGGGGGTGGGATGGCAAGAACAAGGTAGGCATGGAAAGAATTGATTTAGATATGAAAATATGTCGATGAGGAGAGATTGCATGGGATATTAAGAGAGATCGTAGAACAAGATTTAACGGGGGCGGGAGGGCAAGAACAAAGTGGGTATGGAAAGAATTGATTTAGATATAAAAATATGTAGGTAATTTAGGTATCAAAGTATGCACATATTTTGATATCTAAATCGAATCTTTCCATACCGACTTTGTTCTCGCCCGCCCACTCCGATTAAATTTTGTTCTATCAACTCTCTTACTATTCCCAGTTGTCTCTCCTTACTTTAAAGATACTTCAGTACGAAATCGATAAGGTGTGTTTGGGCTGAATTTTTTTGACTTCAAGTTAGGTTTGGGCAAAAAAGGAAACTTGAGTTTGGGTTGAATTTGTTAGAATCATGAGAATCTTATTTTTCCTTTTTTCTAATGGTTCATTTGAACTATAAATTTAAGCAACATGGGGAATGTCAATCATAGGCAAAACTAATTGAGTTTAAAGATAGAAAATCATTGTATCTGATAAGGAATATGGAGGAAGGAGGAAAAATTAGAGCACTTGTCTTGGTGTTTCTAGTGATGTCTGTGGCTGCACAAGATGATTCAAAAATAATTATTTTGAAATGTTTCAGTTGCATAAAATGCATTATACAACAGCATTCATTAGTTGACTGTGTTGCAGATTGTGTGATTTGTATTGCTCCAAAATCACAAGCTTTAGGAGATCAAAACTTCAATTGTAACCTTGAATGTGCCCGATCCTCGTGCTCCACTCACATTAATGGTAATCTCTCTCTGTCTCTCCCTCTCTCTCATGGCCATTACCCATCGTTGTTCTTGTCTATGCAGGGTCTTGAGAGAGGTGAGTTTGGAGACGATCTTATTGTTTCCAAACTAGGCCTTGTAGCCTTGACCTATTATAATTCTCTCTCTCTCTCTCTCTCTCTCTCTAGATCTCTTTTAAACATTAGATTGTCATTATAAACTAACTTTTAAGATATTTTTTATATATTGCAGACGACATAAAATTGGATGGGTGCCTTACTTCATGTTCCGAAAGCTGTAGCAGCAGCAAGACAATTCATTGAAGAACTTGTCTCTTATGTTGTAATCAAAATCATGAATATGATAGGAGAAGCTTTGGAATCAAAGCATATTAATCATGATAATATGATGCCAGAAAGGCTATATAATAAATAAAATGGCTGTGGTAAATTATTTATCAACTTTTCTTATAACCTTTTATTTTGAGTTGTTTTTGTATATCTTAATGGGTTTTGGGTAGCCTACTATGATCCAATATGTAATCATGGGCTCGACCTTCAGTTAGATCCCTCTTTAATTTGTACAAAACCAACATGATATAATTTCAATTTATATTTGAAGTTTGAACCAATAATATTAAGAAAAGAAAAAAAAAACCGGTGTGGATTTTTAAATTAAAACATAAAAAAAAAATTCTAAATAAGGATTTGGGATTTCAGTCTCAAATTGCCAACGTATCTTGGTGACATTCCAGTAATCAAGTCCCGATGGTAGTTCAAAACAAAGGGATTCATTTGAAAATTTGACAGACCAAATTTGGGAATGTTACCCAAATTGCCCATTATTCTGAAGAGGCTTTAGAAATCAGGTTTGCAATGTAGTTTAGAAAAAAGCTGATTAAAATTGGTAGGTTTCCAAGGTTACTAGTCGAGCCCACACATGAAGAGAAGCGTACTAAGAGATGAGGATCTCTTCTATGGATAGACTATTTGGAGTCTCGTATTTATTTAAACAAATTAACTTAAGTACGAGAACTGCTACATCATTGTGAGACATGGTTGTAGAACTTATTTGTCCCTACCCAAAATAATAATAATAATATTTATAATAATAATAATAATAATAATTATTATTATTACATAGAAAAGAAGGGACAAATATTGGATTTGTGTGTACAAAATTTGAGCACATTAGTGACTTTAGTTGGAAGGCATGTTGAAGGTGGTAATCAAGTTTCTATCTAAACAAGCTTATAATGAACGTTAGGGTTTTAGACAAGAACGCATGAGGAGAAGTTGTAATTGCCATTTAAGTTAATTTTATCTTGGTTTAGACACCCAAAACATAATATATGAAACATCAGATATCTTTGATGTAGTTTATTATTAAGTTGGATTACCCTAACAATAATTTATCCTAACACAGTAACCTTTTGAGTTGAGAAACTAGCTTTTAAGTAGCTTTCAAAAGATTAAACAAAACTACTGTTAGAAAAGGATGCCCGAGTAAAACTATTTCATTTGGAATCTTTGACACCATTAGCATCACAATCTCGAGATGAGGGAGAGGCGACTTCTTTAAGGACTCATATCGTCTCCAGTTTTTGGATGGTGTTTAGCTGTGATCTAATGATTGGAGTTCACCCATGGCGCATACGAATACATCGGTGTGTGCTCCTACCGATCTCCAACCATTGGATCACGACTAGACTAACTAGAAAATACGAGGTGATTTTTTCCCTTCTTCAGCTTCTCAAGCTTCTGACAGATTCCAATTTATGGTTTTTCATTGGAGACATCCTTTCTAACCTCCCCACTTTTTTAGAATCTGAAAAGTTAAAGTTGGAAAAGCTCCCAAAACATACACATCGATGGACTCAAAGAAAAAAGGGGGGATCCAAATCCTCTCCTCACAATGGTTCAGGAGGAGGGTGACTCCCTCCAGCTGATGCCAGATGCATAAGTGTCGGTTGAATTCGAAACTTCCATCCGAGCTGATGCATAAGCCGACACCCCTGTCGACTCACCTTATCGGCTCGGATGGAGAGCTTAGATCCAGCAGATATCCTCGTGTCAGACATCGGTTGGAGGGAGTCACCATCCCCCCGAACCCCTAGGAGGAGAGTATTTGAATGCAAAAAGAGGACCACATTTAAAATTACTATTTATTTTATATGGAAAGTAAAAGTCAATGAATTAAATATTTCATTAAGATATTAATAATTTGAACTCAAATTTCTAGCAACATTATATTGTCTACACAATATTTTTGTGACTCATTAAATGGCAATGTAGCATTTTTAATTGAAAAAAAAAAAGATACCTGAATACTTGAACACTATAAGCCAAGTTTCCGTAGTCTAGGTCATTCTTATCCAGAACATGAGTCTCAAAAGCAAAAGGGACATTATAATCAGATACTGGCCAACCTTGGAGAAATTAAAAGATTCCAAAAGAGAGGAATCCAACATCCATGCTTGCAGGTATGCCATTGAGAAACATGAACATTTACTAGAAACTGGAAATGAAATTAAGCAGAAACAGAAAAGAAATCTGACAGGTTAACAACTCAAAATGCAACATGCTACCAAATCAGATAATCTTGCTGCTTCTGATGAGATCTCTATTTCCTCATAATCAGAAGTCAAGAAATGCTTCAAAATGCAAGCCCATACAATCAACTCATGAAGATGAAAACTAATCAGAGTGACTTAAAAAAAATGCAAAAGAGGGGTTGCAATAGTGGTTTAGAGAGAAAGAAAGCGAGACAGAAAAGGAGAGGCAGAAAGAGAAAAAGGATTCTTTCCTAAATATCTTGCTAGAGCATTTTGCAGGGGGTAAAAAATGAACTTCGAAGATTGAGATGTAGAATTACTTTTAATGGTGAAGGGTAAGGGTAAGGAACGATTTACAATGGCAAAGGGTGTGGGAATATGAGAGAGAGAGAGAGAGAGAGAGAGAGAGAGAGAGAGAGTGTGTGTGTGTTAAGTTACCATATAGAAGCCAGGGAAAGAGAGCAATCCCGTGTAGAAGAGAAACAAACCCGTATGTATATAAGAAAGTCTAATGCATTTAAAACTATTTATACAAAAGATAACACAATTGTTCACCGAAGCCATACATATCGTTTATACAAAAACCCCACAAATCGATTAATAAAGAGTAAGGTAATGGTAATTTTTAAGCATTTTGATACTGTTCAATAAATGGTATAGTAAGATGAATAATATACATTTTTATACACAGGGAGAAAGTTATTACATATTTGCTATGATTCTGTACTATCCCCTAGTGGAAAAGTCTTGGGGTTGGGACTGATCATCTTCATCCTTGCTCGGCATTTGTCGATGAGGCCTTGGCAATCAAATTCAGGTTGTTTTTGATGAACAAGGCTCGTCTCTTGCTGTCTAGTCAGTCCGGTACTCATCTATCAGATAGGCTGGACAGGTTGGCATGTCTGCCGATGCAGCCTAGCCCATCTTATGGACGATTGGACGATAAAAGATGAGTTCCATCTAAGTCCGGTGTTACCTGTGTAATAGTACATTAGACTATTAGACTCTAATGCACTGCTTTCAAAATCCACTGAGTCATCCACCGAAGGGATTTGCCACTATTCTCTTCGATATCTTGTCGCTTCTACAGCTTTTTGGTTTTGGCTATTACCTTTATTTTTGCTCCTCTAGCTTTGAATGTTTTAGTTCATCGTCTTGTTTGCTGAGCTTGAGGCTACCTCAGTTAGGGCTTTTGGTGCTTCTCCTTTTCGGATGAGCTTGAGACTATTGTACGTATTCCTTAAACCTTCCCTTTGTTCAGTTTTAGGGCTTTTAATGTGCAAAAAAAAAAAAAAAGCCTTAATTAATTATCTTACTAATCAAAGGCACCGACCACATCTTTATACAGTTTTTTTTCCTGTGGTCTTGTACATTATAATTAAACTATGTTGACGTTTCATAAGTTAGTGATATGAGAAAACTACAACTATTACTCTTGGTGGATGCTTTGTTAGATAAAGTTTCTTCTACCAGACATTTCCCGAAATAACAGTAGATGGGTGTATGGGACAGAGTTGTAGAGAAAAACTCTTTTTCTTAATGATTAATAGGAAGAAGGGGGAATGTATTTATGATAACACCGCACAATACGGTGAATTGATACTGCCTACTTATAACATCATAAAAATTTCGAAAGATAATTACATATCGATCAATGAAAAAGCCCATCAGTAGGCAATGCTGGGATTTAAAATTCAGTCTCAATGGTCTATCGACACTAGGTCAGTATTAACCAGAAAATCCATTTATTTAAAGATCGAGATTCGGTTTTGGGTTTTTATCAGGTTGGTTTACTGGGTTCTTTTCAGTCATTATTGGTTTGGACTCAGTTTAATTTCGGTTTACTATACGTTTATGTAATAACAAGTTAGCTTAATGGGTTATGTCGAGTTTTTGTTGGGTTGGTTCGGTTTCTGTCATATGAGTTCAATTTGATTCGGGTTTATCAACTAGTTTGGTTTTTTTAGTTTTGCATTGGATTGTAAAAATACAATCCAATTATGATCCAATAAGCCTCGATTTCGGTTTGACATGAACTGAATCAAATTTGTTCGGTTTTGATTTTTGGTTGTAATTCATATTTGACACCCCTAGCTATTATTTTTCTTTTTCTTTTCTAATACGATATCCTTATATTTTATTCATTACTTTTCTTCTCTTTATTCTTTTTTCCCTCTGATTCTCTCTAATATTTATACCTTTGTTCAGGTAGAAAATTTTGTTTGTTTCTCTCTAATATTTTATGTATATGTTCAGGTAGAAAATTATGTGAAACATGGTATACCTAATTGATGATAAAAAAAATTTTGAAACAGCAAAAAAGCAATGATGACTGATGATCCACAAGGAGAAAATAATATCTTAAACCATGTCGTAAGTAATAAGGCATGACAAGTTGTCCCCACTGTGTCAGAATATAGTAAATCAAGTTGACCAACATGTTTTTCCTATTAAATGTTTTTTTTTACTTTTAAAAATTACTCTTAATTAGTAATTAAGCTAATGCGTCTTATAGTGAGATGACTTTACTGCTTGCATCTCACTTCTCCAAAACCATGGTTTTGAAAAAAAAATAAAAAATATTCCTAAGCAAACAAACAAAAGTAGAACCATGAATTAGTGTAAGCTTTTAATGCTCTCTGGCCAAGCCTCTCTTTAATATTTATTATAGAATTAATTATATTATATTATGATATATGTAGTTGTTTGGTATAATTTATGAAACTTATTTATATATAAAATAAATTGATATAATATAAAATCTACAAATAGTAAGAGAGATCATAGAATGAGATTTAATGGGGTTGGAGGGCAAGAACAAGGTGGGTATGGAAAAAATTGATTTAGATACGAAAATATGTCGGTGAGGAGAGATTACATGGGATATTAAGAGAGATCGTAGAACAAGATGAACAAGATTTAATGGGGGTGGGAGGGCAAGAACAAGATAGGCATGGAAAGAATTGATTTAGATATGAAAATATGTCGATGAGGAGAGATTACATGGGATATTAAGAGAGATCGTAGAACAAGATTTAACGGGGGCGGGAGGGCAAGAACAAAGTGGGTATGGAAAGAATTGATTTAGATATAAAAATATATAGGTAATTTAGGTATCAATGTATGCACATATTTTGATATCTAAATCGAATCTTTCCATACCGACTTTGTTCTCGCCCGCCCACTCCGATTAAATTTTGTTCTATCAACTCTCTTACTATTCCCAGTTGTCTCTCCTTACTTTAAAGATACTTCAGTACGAAATCGATAAGGTGTGTTTGGGCTGAATTTTTTTGACTTCAAGTTAGGTTTGGGGCAAAAAAGGAAACTTAAGTTTGGGTTGAATTTGTTAGAATCATGAGAATCATATTTTTCCTTTTTTCTAATGGTTCATTTGAACTATAAATTTAAGCAACGTGGGGAATGTCAATCATAGGCAAAACTAATTGAGTTTAAAGATAGAAAATCATTGTATCTGATAAGAAATATGGAGGAAGGAGGAAAAATTAGAGCACTTGTCTTGGTGTTTCTAGTGATGTCTGTGGCTGCACAAGATGATTCAAAAATAATTATTTTGAAATGTTTCAGTTGCATAAAATGCATTATACAACAGCATTCATTAGTTGACTGTGTTGCAGATTGTGTGATTTGTATTGCTCCAAAATCACAAGCTTTAGGAGATCAAAACTTCAATTGTAACCTTGAATGTGCCCGATCCTCGTGCTCCACTCACATTAATGGTAATCTCTCTCTGTCTCTCCCTCTCTCTCATGGCCACTGCCCATCGTTGTTCTTGTCTATGCAGGGTCTTGAGAGAGGTGAGTTTGGAGACGATCTTATTGTTTCCAAACTTGGCCCTGTAGCCTTGACCTATTATAATTCTCTCTCTCTCTCTCTCTCTCTCTCTCTCTCTCTTTCTCTCTCTAGATCTCTTTTAAACATTAGATTGTCATTATAAACTAACTTTTACGATATTTTTTATATATTGCAGACGACATAAAATTGGATGGGTGCCTTACATCATGTTCCAAAAGCTGTAGCAGCAGCAAGACAATTCATTGAAGAACTTGTCTCTTATGTTGTAATCAAAATCATGAATATGATAGGAGAAGCTTTGGAATCAAAGCATATTAATCATGATAATATGATGCGAGAAAGGCTATATAATAAATAAAATGGATGTGGTAAATTATTTATCAACTTCTCTTATAACCTTTTATTTTGAGTTGTTTTTGTTTATCTTAATGGGTTTTCGGTAGCCTACTATGATCCAATATGTAATCATGGGCTCGACCTTCAGTTAGATCCCTCTTTAATTTGTACAAAACCAACATGATATAATTTCAATTTATATTTGAAGTTTGAACCAATAATATTAAGAAAAAAAAAAAAAAAAAAACAGGTGTGGATTTTTAAATAAAAACATAAAAAAAAAATTCTAAATAAGGATTTGGGATTTCAGTCCCAATTTGCCAACGTATCTTGGTGACATTCCAGTAGTCAAGTCCCGATGGTAGTTCAAAACAAAGGGATTCATTTGAAAATTTGACGGACCAAATTTGGGAATTTTACCCAAATTGCCCATTATTCTGAAGAGGCTTTAGAAATCAGGTTTGCAATGTAGTTTAGGAAAAAGCTGATTAAAATTGGTGGGTTTCCAAGGTTACTAGTCAAGCCCACACATGAAGAGAAGCGTACTAAGAGATGAGGATCTCTTCTATGGATAGACTATTTGGAGTCTCCTATTTATTTTAACAAATTAACTTAAGTACGAGAACTGCTACATCATTGTGAGACATGGTTGTAGAACTTATTTTTCCCTACCCAAAATAATAATAATAATATTTATAATAATAATAATAATAATTATTATTATTATTACAGAAGGGACAAATAATGGATTTGTGTGTGCAAACTTTGAGCACAATAGCGACTGTAGTTGGAAGGCATGTTGAAGGTGGTAATCAAGTTTCTAACTAAACGAGATTATAATGAACGTTAGGGTTTCTGACAAGAACGCATGAGGAGAAGTTGTAATTGCCATTTAAGTTAATTTTAGCTTGGTTTAGACACCCCAAACATAATATATGAAACATCAGATATCTTTGATGTAGTTTATTATTAAGTTGGATTACCCTAAATATAATTTATCCTAACACAGTAACCTTTTGAGTTGAGAAACTAGCTTTTAAGTAGCTTTCGAAAGATTAAACAAAACTACTATTAGAAAATGATGCCCGAGTAAAACTATTTCATTTGGAATCTTTGACACCATTAGCATCACAATCTCGAGATGAGGGAGAGGCGACTTCTTTAAGGACTCATATCGTCTCCAGTTTTTGGATGGTGTTTAGGTGCGATCTAATGATTGAAGTTCACCCATGGCGCATACGAATACATCGGTGTGTGCTCCTACCGAACTCCAACCATTGGATCACGACTAGATTAACTAGAAAATACGAGGTGATTTTTTCCCTTCTTTAGCTTCTCAAGCTTCTGACAGATTCCAATTTATGGTTTTTCATTGGAGATATCCTTTCTAACCTCCCCACTTTTTTAGAATCTGAAAAGTTAAAGTTGGAAAAGCTCCCAAAACATACACATCGATGGACTCAAAGCTAAAAGAGGGGATCCAAATCCTCTCCTCACAATGGTTCAGGAGAGGGTGACTCCCTCCAGCTGATGCCAGATGCATAAGTGTCGGTTGGATTCGAAACTTCCATCCGAGCTGATGCATAAGCCGACACCCCTGTCGACTCACCTTATCGGCTCGGATGGAGAGCTTAGATCCAGCTGATATCCTCGTGTCAGACATAGGTTGGAGGGAGTCACCATCACCCCCGAACCCCTAGGAGGAGAGTATTTGAATGCAAAAAGAGGACCACATTTAAAATTACTATTTATTTTATATGGAAAGTAAAAGTTAATGAATTAAATATTTCATTAAGATATTAATAATTTGAACTCAAATTTCTAGTAACATTATATTGTCTACACAATATTTTTATGACTCTTTAAATGGTAATGTAGCATTTTTAATTAAAAAAAAAAAGATACCTGAATACCTGAACACTATAAGCCAAGTTTCCGTAGTCTAGGTCATTCTTATCCAGAACATGAGTCTCAAAAGCAAAAGGGACATTATAATAAGATACTGGCCAACCTTGGAGAAATTAAAAAATTCCAAAAGAGAGTAATCCAACATCCATGCTTGCAGGTATGCCATTGAGAAACATGAACATTTACTACAAACTGGAAATGAAATTAAGCAGAAACAGAAAAGAAATCTGACAGGTTAACAACTCAAAATGCAACATGCTACCAAATCAGATAATCTTGCTGCTTCTAATGAGATCTCTATTTCCTTCATAATCAGAAGTCAAGAAATGCTTCAAAATGCAAGCCCATGCAATCAACTCGTGAAGATGAAAACTAATCAGAGTGACTTAAAATAAATGCAAAAGAGGGGTTGCAATAGTGGTTTAGAGAGAAACAAAGAGAGACAGAGAAGGAGAGGCAGAAAGAGAAAAAGGATTCTTTCCTAAATATCTTGCTCGAGCTTTTTGCAGGGGGTAAAAAATGAACTTCGAAGATTGAGATGTAGAATTAATTTTAATGGCGAAGGGTAAGGGTAAGGAACGATTTACAATGGCAAAGGGTGTGGGAATATGAGAGAGAGAGAGAGAGAGAGAGAGAGAGAGAGAGAGAGAGAGAGTGTGTGTGTTAAGTTACCATACAGAAGCTAGGGAAAGAGGGCAATCCCGTGAAGAAGAGAAACAAACCCGTATGTATATAAGAAAGTTTAATGCATTTAAAACTATTTAAACAAAAGATGACACAACATAATTGTTTACCGAAACCATACATATCGTTTATACAAAAACCCCCCAAATCGATTAATAAAGAGTAAGGTAATGGTAATTTTTAAGCATTTTGATACCGTTCAATAAATGGTATAGTAAGACGAATAATATACATTTCTATACACAGGGAGAAAGTTATTACATGTTTGCTATGATTCTGTACTATCCCCTAATGGAAAAGTCTTGGGGTTGGGACTGATCATCTTCATCCTTGCTCGGCATTTGTCGATGAGGCATTGGCAATCAGATTCAGGTTGTTTTTGATGAACAAGGCTCGTCTCTTGCTGTCTAGTCAGTCCGGTACTCATCTATCAGATAGGCTGGACAGGTTGGCATGTCTGCCGATGCAGCCTAGCCCATCTTATGGACGATTGGACGATAGAAGATGAGTTCCATCTAAGTCTGGTGTTACCTGTGTAATAGTACATTAGACTATTAGATTCTAATGCACTGCTTACAAAATCCACTGAGTCATCCGCCGAAGGAATTTGCCACTATTCTCTTCGATATCTTGTCACTTCTACAGCTTTTTGGTTTTGGCTATTACCTTTATTTTTGCTCCTCGAGCTTTGAATGTTTTAGTTCATCGTCTTGTTTGCTGAGCTTGAGGCTACCTCAGTTAGGGCTTATGGTGCTTCTCCTTTTCGGATGAGCTTGAGCCTATTGTACGTATTCCTTAAACCTTCCTTTCGTTCAGTTTTAGGGCTTTTAACGTGCAAAAAAAAAAGCCTTAATTAATTATCTTACTAATCAAAGGCACCGACCACATCTTTATACAATTTTTTTTCCAGCGGTTTTGTACATAATAATTAAACTATTTTGACGTTTCGTAAGTTAGTGATATGAGAAAACTACAACTATTACTCTTGGTGGATGCTTTGTTAGATAAAGTTTCTTCTACCAGACTTTTCCCGAAATAACAGTAGATGGGTGTAGGGGACAGAGTTGTAGAGAAAACTCTTTTTCTTAAAGATTAATAGAAAGAATGAGGAATGTATTTATGATAACACCCCACAATACGCTGAATTGATACTGCCTACTTATAACATCATAAAAATTTCGAAAGATAATTACATATCGATCAATGAAAAAACCCATCAGTAGGCAATGCTGGGATTTAAAATTCAGTGTCAATGGTCTATTGACACTGGGTCAGTATTAACCAGAAAATCCATTTATTTAAAGATCGAGATCCGGTTTTGGGTTTTTATCAGGTTGGTTTAATGGGTTCTTTTCAGTCATTATCGGTTTGGACTCAGTTTAGTTTCGGTTTACTATATGTATATGTAATAACAAGTTAATGGGTTCTGTCGAGTTTTTGTTGGGTTGGTTCGGTTTCGATCATATGAGTTCAATTTGATTTGGGTTTATCAACTAGTTTGTTTGGTTTAGTTTTGCACTGGATTGTAAAAATAAAATCCAATTATGATCCAGTAAGCCTCGAATTCGGTTTGATATGAATTGAATCAAATTGGTTCGGTTTTGATTTTTGGTTGTAATTCATATCTGACACCCCTAGCTATTATTTTTCTTTTTCTTTTCTAATACGATATCCTTATATTTTATTCATTACTTTTCTTCTCTTTATTCTTTTTTCCCTCTGATTCTCTCTAATATTTTATGCATTTGTTCAGGTAGAAAATTCGGTCTGTTTCTCTCTAATATATTATGTATTTGTTCAGGTAGAAAATTATGTGAAACATGGTATACCTGATTGATGATAAAAAAAATTTTGAAACAGCAAAAAAGCAACGGTGACTGATTATCCACAAGGAGAAAATAATATCTGAAACCATGTCATAAGTAATAAGGCATGACAAGTTGTCCCCACTGTGTCAGAATATAGTAAATCAAGTCGACCAACATGTTTTTCCTTTTAAATTTTTTTTTTACTTTTAAAAATTACTCTTAATTAGTAATTAAGCCAATGCGTCTTATAGTGAGATGACTTTACTCGTTGCATCTCACTTCTCCAAAACCATGGTTTTGAAAAAAAAATAAATAAAAAAGATTCCTAAGCAGACCATCCAAAGTAGAACCATGAAGTAGTATAAGCTTTTAATGCTCTCTGGCCAAGTCTCTCTTCAATATTTAGTATAGAATTAATTATATTATATTATGATATATGAAGTTGTTTGGTATAATTTATGATACTTATTTATATATAAAATAAATTGATATAATATGAAATCTACAAATAGTTAGGGAGATCATAGAATGAGATTTAATGGGGTTGGAGGGCAAGAACTAGGTAGATATGGAAAAAATTGATTTAGATATGAAAATATGTCGGTGAGGAGAGATTACATGGGTTATTAAGAGAGATCGTAGAACAAGATTTAATGGGGGTGGGAGGGCAAGAACAACGTAGGTATGGAAAGAATTGATTTAGATATGAAAATATGTCGATGAGGAGAGATTACATGGGATATTAAGAGAGATCGTAGAACAAGATTTAACGGGGGCGGGAGGGCAAGAACAAAGTGGGTATGGAAAGAATTGATTTAGATATAAAAATATGTAGGTAATTTAGGTATCAAAGTATGCACATATTTTGATATCTAAATCGAAACTTTCCATACCAACTTTGTTCTCGCCCTCCCACTCCGATTAAATTTTGTTCTATCAACTCTCTTACTATTCCCAATAGTTTCTCCTTACTTTAAAGATACTTCAGTACGAAATCGATAAGGTGTGTTTGGGCTGAATTTTTTTGACTTCAAGTTAGGTTTGGGGCAAAAAAGGAAACTTGAGTTTGGGTTGAATTTGTTAGAATCATGAGAATCCTATTTTTCCTTTTTCTAAAGGTTCATTTGAACTATAAATTTAAGCAACATGGGGAATGTCTATCACAGGCCAAACTAATTGAGTTTAAAGATAGAAAATCATTGTATCTGAGAAGAAAAATGGAGGGAGGAGTAAAAATTAGAGCACTTGTCTTGGTGTTTCTAGTGATGTCTGTGGCTGCACAAGATGAATAAAAAATAAGTATATTGAAATGTTTCAGTTGCATAAAATGCATTATACAACAGCATTCATTAGTTGACTGTGTTGCAGACTGTGTGATTTGTATTGCTCCAAAATCACAAGCTTTAGGAGATCAAAATTTCAATTGTAACCTTGAATGTGCCCGATCCTCGTGCTCCACTCACATTAATGGTAATCTCTCCCTCTCTCTCCCTCTCTCTCATGGCCCTTACCCATTGTTGTTCTTGTCTATGCAGGGTCTTGAGAGAGTTGAGTTTGGAGACGATCTTATTGTTTCCAAACTTGGCCTTGTAGCCTTGACCTATTATAACTCTCTCTCTCTCTCTCTCTCTCTCTCTCTCTCTCCCTCTCTCTTTTTCTCTCTCTAGATCTCTTTTAAACATTAGATTGCCATTATAAACTAACTTTTAAGTTATTTTTTATATATTGCAGACGACATAAAATTGGATGGGTGCCTTACTTCATGTTCCGAAAGCTGTAGCAGCAGCAAGACAATTCATTGAAGAACTTGTCTCTTATGTTGTAATCAAAATCATAAATATGATAGGAGAAGCTTTGGAATCAAAGCATATTAATCATGATAATATGATGCCAGAAAGGCTATATAATAAATAAAATGGATGTGGTAATTATTTATCAGCTTGTCTTATAACCTTTTATTTTGAGTTGTTTTCGTATATCTTAATGGATTTTGGGTAGCCTACTATGATCCAATATGTAATCATGGGCTCGACCTTCACATAGATCCCTCTTGAATTTGTACAATACAAACATGATAAAATTTCAATTTATATTTGAGGTTTGAACCGATAATACTAAGAAAAGAAAAAAAAAAACAGGTGTGGATTTTTAAATAAAAACATAAATTTTTTTTTTCTAAATAAGGATTTGGGATTTCAGTCCCAAATTGCCAACGTATCTTGGTGACATTCCAGTAATCAAGTCCCAATGGTAGTTCTAAACAAAGGGATTCATTTGAAAATTTGACGGACCAAATTTGGGAATTTTACCCAAATTGCCCATTATTCTGAAGAGGCTTTAGAAATCAGGTTTGCAATGTAGTTTAGGAAAAAACTGATTAAAATTGGTAGGTTTCCAAGGTTACTAGTCAACCCCACACATGAAGAGAAGCGTACTAAGAGATGAGGATCTCTTCTATGGATAGACTATTTGGAGTCTCGTATTTATTTAAACAAATTAACTTAAGTACGAGAACTGCTACATCATTGTGAGACATGGTTGTAGAACTTATTTGTCCCTACCCAAAATAATAATAATAATATTTATAATAATAATAATAATAATTATTATTATTATTACATAGAAAAGAAGGGACAAATATTCGATTTGTGTGTACAAACTTTGAGCACATTAGCGACTGTAGTTGGAAGGCATGTTGAAGGTGGTAATCAAGTTTCTAACTGAACAAGATTATAATGAACGTTAGGGTTACAGACAAGAACGCATGAGGAGAAGTTGTAATTGCCATTTAAGTTAATTTTATCTTGGTTTAGACACCCCAAACATAATATATGAAACATCAGATATCTTTGATGTAGTTTATTAATAAGCTGGATTACCCTAACTATAATTTATCCTAACACAGTAACCTTTTGAGTTGAGAAACTAGCTTTTAAGTAGCTTTTGAAAGATTAAACAAAACTACTGTTAGAAAAGGATGCCCGAGTAAAACTATTTCATTTGGAATCTTTGACACCATTAGCATCACAATCTCGAGATGAGGGAGAGGCGACTTCTTTAAGGACTCATATCGTCTCCAATTTTTGGATGGTGTTTAGCTGTGATCTAAAGATTGGAGTTCACCCATGGCGCATACGAATACATCGGTGTGTGCTCCTACCGAACTCCAACCATTGGATCACGACTAGACAAACTAGAAAATACGAGGTGATTTTTTCCCTTCTTCAACTTCTCAAGCTTCTGATAGATTCCAATTTATGGTTTTGCATTGGAGACATCCTTTCTAACCTCCCCAATTTTTTAGAATCTGAAAAGTAAAAGTTGGAAAAGCTCCCTAAACATACACATCGATGGACTCAAAGCAAAAAGAGGGGATCCAAATCCTCTCCTCACAATGGTTCAGGAGGAGGGTGACTCCCTCCAGCTGATGCCAGATGCATAAGTGTCGGCTGGATTTGAAACTTCCATCCAAGCTGATGCATAAGACGACACCCCTATCGGCTCACCTTTTCGGCTCGGATGGAGAGCTTAGATCCAGCAGATATCCTCGTGTCAGACATCGGTTGGAGGGAGTCACCTTCCACCCCGAACCCCTAGGAGGAAAGTATTTGAATGCAAAAAGAGGACCACATTTAAAATTACTATTTATTTTATATGGAAAGTAAAAGTCAATGAATTAAATATTTCATTAAGATGTTAATAATTTGGACTCAAATTTCTATTAACATTATATTGTCTACACAATATTTTTGTGACTCTTTAAATGGTAATGTAGCATTTTTAATTAAAAAAAAAAAGATACCTGAATACTTGAACACTATAAGCCAAGTTTCCTTAGTCTAGGCCATTCTTATCCAGAACATGAGTCTCAAAAGCAAAAGGGACATTATAATAAGATACTTGCCAACCTTGGAGAATTTAAAAGATTCCGAAAGGGAGGAATCCAACATCCATGCTTGTAGGTATGCCATTGAGAAACATGAACATTTACTACAAACTGGAGATGAAATTAAGCAGAAACAAAAAAGAAATCTGACAGGTTAACAACTCAAAATGCAACATGCTACCAAATCAGATAATCTTGCTGCTTCTTCTGAGATCTCTATTTCCTCCATAATCAGAAGTCAAGAAATGCTTCAAAATGCAAGCCCATACAATCAACTCATGAAGATGAAAACTAATCAGAGTGACTTAAAATAAATGCAAAAGAGGGGTTGCAATAGTGGTTTAGAGAGAAAGAAAGAGAGACAGAGAAGGAGAGGCAGAAAGAGAAAAAAGATTCTTACCTAAATATCTTGCTAGAGCTTTTTGCAGGGGGTAAAAAATGAACTTCAAAGATTGAGATGTAGAATTACTTTTAATGGCGAAGGGTAAGTGTAAGGAACGATTTACAATGGCAAAGGGTGTGGGAATATGAGAGAGAGAGAGAGAGAGAGAGAGAGAGAGAGAGAGAGAGAGAGAGAGTGTGTGTGTGTGTTAAGTTACCATACAGAAGCTAGGGAAAGAGAGCAATCCCGTGAAGAAGAGAAACAAACCCGTATGTATATAAGAAAGTCTAATGCATTTAAAACTATTTAAACAAATGATGACACAACATAATTGTTTACCGAAACCATACATATCGTTTATTGAAAAACCCCCCAAATCGATTAATAAAGAGTAAGGTAATGGTAATTTTTAAGCATTTTGATACCGTTCAATAAATGGTATAGTAAGACAGATAATATACATTTTTGTACACAGGGAGAAAGTTATTACATGTTTGCTATGATTCTGTACTATCCCCTAATGGAAAAGTCTTGGGGTTGGGACTGATCATCTTCATCCTTTCTCGGCATTTGTCGATGAGGCCTTGGCAATCAGATTCAGGTTGTTTTTGATGAACAAGGCTCGTCTTTTGCTGTCTAGTCAGTCTGGTACTCATCTATCAGATAGGTTGGACAGGTTGGCATGTCTGCCGATGCAGCCTAGCCCAACTTATGGACGATTGGACGATAGAAGATGATTTCCATCTAAGTCTGGTGTTACCTATGTAATAGTACATTAGACTATTAGATTCTAATGCACTGCTTACAAAATCCACTGAGTCATCCGCCGAAGGAATTTGCCACTATTCTCTTCGATATCTAGTCGCTTCTACAGCTTTTTGGTTTTGGCAATTACCTTTATTTTTGCTCCTCGAGCTTTGAATGTTTTAGTTCATCGTCTTGTTTGCTGAGCTTGAGGCTACCTCAGTTAGGGCTTATGGTGCTTCTCCTTTTCGGATGAGCTTGAGCCTATTGTACGTATTCCTTCAACCTTCCCTTCGATCAGTTTTAGGGCTTTTAACGTGCAAAAAAAAAAAAAGCCTTAATTAATTATCTTACTAATCAAAGACACCGACCACATCTTTATACAGTTTTTTTTTCCAGTGGTTTTGTACATTATAATTAAACTATGTTGACGTTTCATAAGTTAGTGATATGAGAAAACTACAACTATTACTCTTGGTGGATGCTTTGTTAGATAATGTTTCTTCTACCAGACATTTCCCGAAATAACAGGAGATGGGTGTAGGGGACAGAGTTGTAGAGAAAACTCTTTTTCTTAAAGATTAACAGAATGAATGAGGAATGTATTTTTGATAACACCCCACAATACGGAGAATTGATACTGCCTACTTATAACATCATAAAAATTTCGAAAGATAATTACATATTGATCAATGAAAAAGCCCATCAGTAGGCAATGCTGGGATTTAAAATTCAGTGTCAATGGTCTATTGACACTGGGTTAGTATTAACCAGAAAATCCATTTATTTAAAGATCGAGATTCGGTTTTGGTTTTTATCAGGTTGGTTTAATGGGTTCTTTTCTGTCATTATCGGTTTGGACTCAGTTTAATTTTGGTTTACTATATGTATATGTAATAACAAGTTAGCTTAATGGGTTCTATCGAGTTTTTGTTGGGTTGGTTCGGTTTCGATCATATGAGTTCAATTTGATTTGGGTTTATCAACTAGTTTGGTTTGGTTTAGTTTTGCACTGGATTGTAAAAATAAAATCCAATTATGATCCAATAAGCCTCGAATTCGGTTTGATATGAACTGAATCAAATTGGTTCGGTTTTGATTTTGGTTGTAATTCATATCTGACACCCCTAGCTATTATTTTTCTTTTTCTTTTCTAATACGATATCCTTATATTTTATTCATTACTTTTCTTCTCTTTATTCTTTTTTCCCTCTGATTCTCTCTAATATTTTATGCATTTGTTCAGGTAGAAAATTCCGTCTGTTTCTCTCTAATATTTTATGTATTTGTTCAGGTAGAAAATTATGTGAAACATGGTATACCTGATTGATGATAAAAAAAATTTTGAAACAGCAAAAAAGCAACGGTGACTGATGATCCACAAGGAGAAAATAATATCTGAAACCATGTCGTAAGTAATAAGGCATGACAAGTTGTCCCCACCGTGTCAGAATATAGTAAATCAAGTCGACCAACATGTTTTTCCTTTTAAATGTTTTTTTACTTTTAAAAATTACTCCTAATTAGTAATTAAGCTAATGCGTCTTATAGTGAGATGACTTTACTGCTTGCATCTCACTTCTCCAAAACCATGGTTTTGAAAAAAAATAAAAAAGATTCCTAAGCAAACCAACGAAAGTAGAACCATGAATTAGTATAAGCTTTTAATGCTCACTGGCCAAGCCTCTCTTTAATATTTATTATAGAATTAATTATATTATATTATGATATATGTAGTTGTTTGGTATAATTTATGATACTTATTTATATATAAAATAAATTTATATAATATGAAATCTACAAATAGTAAGAGAGATCAAAGAATGAGATTTAATGGGGTTAGAGGGCAAGAACAAGGTGGATATGGAAAAAATTGATTTAGATATGAAAATATGTCAGTGAGGAGAGATTACATGGGATATTAAGAGAGATCGTAGAACAAGATTTAATGGGGGTGGGAGGGCAAGAACAAGGTATGTATGGGAAGAATTGATTTAGATATGAAAATATGTCGATGAGGAGAGATTACATGGGATATTAAGAGAGATCGTAGAACAAGATTTAATGGGGGTGGGAGGGCAAGAACAAAGTGGGTATGGAATGAATTGATTTAGATATAAAAATATGTAGGTAATTTAGGTATCAAAGTATGCACATATTTTGATATCTAAATCGAATCTTTCCATACCGACTTTGTTCTCGCCCTCCCACTCCGATTAAATTTTGTTCTATCAACTCTCTTACTATTCCAAGTAGTCTCTCCTTACTTTAAAGATACTTTAGTATGAAATCGATAAGGTGTGTTTGGGCTGAATTTTTTTGACTTCAAGTTTGGTTTGGGGCAAAAAAGGAAACTTGAGTTTGGGTTGAATTTATTAGAATCATAAGAATCTTATTTTTCTTTTTTTCTAAAGGTTCATTTGAACTATAAATTTAAGCAACATGGGGAATGTCTATTACAGGCAAAACTAATTGAGTTTAAAGATAGAAAATCATTGTATCTGAGAAGAAATTTGGAGGGAGGAGGAAAAATTAGAGCACTTGTCTTGGTGTTTCTAGTGATGTCTGTGGCTGCACAAGAAGAATCTAAAATAAGTATTTTGAAATGTTTCAGTTGCATAAAATGCATTATACAACAGCATTCATTAGTTGACTGTGTAATTTGTATTGCTCCAAAATCACAAGCTTTAGGAGATTAAAACTTCAATTGTAACCTTGAATGTGCCCGATCCTCGTGCTCCGCTCACATTAATGGTAATCTCTCTCTCTCTCCCCCTCTCTCTCAAGGCCATTACCCATTGTTGTTCTTGTCTATGCAGGGTCTTGAGAGAGGTGAGTTTGGAGACGATCTTATTGTTTCCAAACTTGGCCTTGTAGCCTTGACCTATTATAATTCTCTGTCTCTCTCTCTCTCTCTCTCTTTCTCCCTCTAGATCTCTTTTAAACATTAGATTGTCATTATAAACTAACTTTTAAGATATTTTTTTTATATTGCAGACGACATAAAATTGGATGGGTGCCTTACTTCATGTTCCGAAAGCTGTAGCAGCAGCAAGACAATTCATTGAAGAACTTGTCTCTTATGTTGTAATCAAAATCATAAATATGATAGGAGAAGCTTTGGAATCAAAGCATATTAATCATGATAATATGATGCCAGAAAGGCTATATAATAAATAAAATGGATGTGGTAATTATTTATCAACTTGTCTTATAACCTTTTATTTTGAGTTGTTTTCGTATATCTTAATGGGTTTTGGGTAGCCTACTATGATCCAATATGTAATCATGGGCTCGACCTTCACATAGATCCCTCTTGAATTTGTACAATACAAACATGATAAAATTTCAATTTATATTTGAGGTTTGAACCGATAATATTAAGAAAAGAAAAAAAAAAACAGGTGTGGATTTTTAAATAAAAACATAATTTTTTTTTTCTAAATAAGGATTTGGGATTTCAGTCCCAAATTGCCAACGTATCTTGGTGACATTCCAGTAATCAAGTCCCAATGGTAGTTCAAAACAAAGGGATTCATTTGAAAATTTGACGGACCAAATTTGGGAATTTTACCCAAATTGCCCATTATTCTGAAGAGGCTTTAGAAATCAGGTTTGCAATGTAGTTTAGGAAAAAACTGATTAAAATTGGTAGGTTTCCAAGGTTACTAGTCAACCCCACACATGAAGAGAAGCGTACTAAGAGATGAGGATCTCTTCTATGGATAGACTATTTGGAGTCTCGTATTTATTTAAACAAATTAACTTAAGTACGAGAACTGCTACATCATTGTGAGGCATGGTTGTAGAACTTATTTGTCCCTACCCAAAATAATAATAATAATATTTATAATAATAATATTATTATTATTACATAGAAAAGAAGGGACAAATATTGGATTTGTGTGTACAAACTTTGAGCACATTAGCGACTGTAGTTGGAAGGCATGTTGAAGGTGGTAATCAAGTTTCTAACTGAACAAGATTATAATGAACGTTAGGGTTACAGAGAAGAACGCATGAGGAGAAGTTGTAATTGCCATTTAAGTTAATTTTTTCTTGGTTTAGACACCCCAAACATAATATATGAAACATCAGATATCTTTGATGTAGTTTATTATTAAGTTGGATTACCCTAACTATAATTTATCCTAACACAGTAACCTTTTGAGTTGAGAAACTAGCTTTTATGTAGCTTTCGAAAGATTAAACAAAACTACTATTAGAAAAGGATGCCCGAGTAAAACTATTTCATTTGGAATCTTTGACACCATTAGCATCACAATCTCGAGATGAGGGAGAGGCGACTTCTTTAAGGACTCATATCGTCTCCAGTTTTTGGATGGTGTTTAGCTGTGATCTAATGATTGGAGTACTCCCATGGCGCATACGAATACATCGATGTGTGCTCCTACCGAACTCCAACCATTGGATCACGACTAGACTAACTAGAAAATACGAGGTGATTTTTTCCCTTCTTCAACTTCTCAAGCTTCTGACAGATTCCAATTTATGGTTTTTCATTGGAGACATCCTTTCTAACCTCCCCACTTTTTTAGAATCTGAAAAGTTAAAGTTGGAAAAGCTCCCAAAACATACACATCGATGGACTCAAAGCAAAAAGAGGGGATCCAAATCCTCTCCTCACAATGGTTCAGGAGGAGGGTGACTCCCTCCAGCTGATGCCAGATGCATAAGTGTCGGCTGGATTCGAAACTTCCGTCCGAGCTGATGCATAAGCCGACACCCCTATCGGCTCACCTTATCGGCTCGGATGGAGAGATTAGATCCAGCAGATATCCTCGTGTCAGACATAGGTTGGAGGGAGTCACATTCCCCCCCCCCAACCCCTAGGAGGAGACTATTTGAATGCAAAAAGAGGATCACATTTAAAATTACTATTTATTTTATATGGGAAGTAAAAGTCAATGAATTAAATATTTCATTAAGATATTAATAATTTGAACTCAAATTTCCAGCAACATTATATTGTGTCCACAATAATTTTGTGACTCTTTAAAAGGTAATGTAGCATTTTTAATTGAAAAAAAAAAGATACCTGAATACTTGAAAACTATAAGCCATGTTTCCGTAGTCTAGGTCATTCTTATCCAGAACATGAGTCTCAAATGCAAAAGGGACATTATAATAAGATAATGGCCAACTTTGGAGAAATTAAAATATTCCAAAAGAGAGGAATCCAACATCCATGCTTGCTGGTATGCCATTGAGAAACATGAACATTTACTACAAACTGGAAATGAAATTAAGTAGAAACAAAAAAGAAATGTGATAGGTTAACAACTCAAAATGCAACATGCTACCAAATCAGATTATCTTGCTGCTTCTGATGAGATCTCTATTTCCTTCGTAATCAGAAGTCAAGAAATGCTTCAAAATGCAAGCCCATACAATCAACTCATGAAGATGAAAACTAATCAGAGTGACTTAAAATAAATGCAAAAGAGGGGTTGCAACAGTGGCTTAGAGAGAAAGAAAGAGAGACAGAGAAGGAGAGGCAGAAAGAGAAAAAAGATTCTTACCTAAATATCTTGCTAGTGCTTTTTGCAGGGGGGAAAAATGAACTTCAAAGATTGAGATGTAGAACGACTTTTAATGGCGAAGGGTAAGGGTAAGGAACGATTTACAATGGCAAAGGGTGTGGGAATTAGAGAGAGAGAGAGAGAGAGAGAGAGAGAGAGAGAGAGATTATGTGTGTGTGTGTGTGTGTGTGTGTGTGTGTGTGTGTGTGTGTGTGTGTGTGTGTGTGTGTATGTGTGTGTGTTAAGTTACCATACAAAAGCTAGGGAAAGAGAGCAATCCCGTGAAGAAGATAAACAAACCCGTATGTATATAAGAAAGTTTAATGCATTTAAAACTATTTAAACAATAGATGACACAAAATAATTGTTTACCGGAACCATACATATCGTTTATACAAAAACCCCCCAAATTGATTAATAAAGAGTAAGGTAATGGTAATTTTTAAGCATTTTGATACCGTTCAATAAATGGTATAGTAAGATGAAGAATATTCATTTTTATACACAGGGAGAAAGTTATTACATGTTTTCTATGATTCTGTACTTTCCCCTAATGGAACAGTCTTGGGGTTGGGACTAATCATCTTCATCCTTGCTCGGCATTTGTCGATGAGGCCTTGGCAATCAGATTCAGGTTGTTTTTGATGAACAAGGCTCGTCTCTTGCTGTCTAGTCAGTTCGGTACTCATGTATCAAATAGGCTGGCCAAGTTGGTGTTGGCCTACGTATTGTAATTGTTGGCAAAGGTTGATGAGAGAGAGTGTCTGCGGATCCTACAGGTGATATGGCGGATCCTACAGGTGATATGGCTGTGTTACAGATACTGTGAAGCATGAAAGAGGAGAGAGAAAGAGGAGAGAGAAAGAGGAGAGAGAAAGAGGAGAGAGAAAGTGGGACCCAGGAGAGAGAAGGTGGGACCCACCACGGAGGCATGCCACCTAGACAGCCAACCTGGCCGAGCACCAAGACAGCCAGCCAGCAGGCCAGCCGCATGGCACCACGGCAAGCCGGCCGCCCAAGAAGCCGGCCGCATGGCACCACGCAAAAGCGGCCCGGCCAGCCGCATGGCACCATCGCAGGCAGGCCAAGCAGGCCAGCCCGCATGGCACCATCGCGCACAGCCCGCAAGGCATGCCGCGTGCGTTGGTTACCCCTCTCCCGCACGCCCACCAGGTGTTCGACGATTTTTTAGGAGAGAGAAAACCTCTCTGGAAAATCGACTCTGGCAGAAGTTTAATAAAACTTCAATGGTTACAGAGGCCTTTATTCGTATTCTTGGGGGTATTTTGGGACGAAAAGAATGTTGAAGATGCAAGATCGGCGGCTCAAATGAAGCCGCGTATACAAGATTCAAATCGGATGGCCCAGAAGAATGCGGGATTGCATGTATCAGAGTCGTCAGTGTCAGATTCCATCGCGAGTGCGTTGATTGGCCAGACGCAGTTTAAAGACATGCACCGCATCACACGGAAGCAGCGCCATTATCTAGTGTGACGCATCTACGATACCGCGGTTCTCTTGATTCAGATCTTACGTCTGCAGTTCAAGCCGATCTTCGGAGACGCAGTTTATTCAGATCCAAGGGATTAGGATCAATCCTGCCTTTTTGTTTTTAATCCGATGGCTGAGGTTATTGATTCCTTCCCTCAGCCAATCAGGTTACGACACCAAGACGGCGGGCGCGGCTACGGTGCTTCGCAGGCGCACCAAATGAAGCCTAAAGATTCCATTTCGAATTTTTCAGTGGCCGAACTTGTTTTCCTCATAACTTGGCCATCCGGTGGCCAAATCCGACGATCCAAATTGCTCCGAGCTAGGTTTTTCATTCTCTATCAATTGAGAATGGTTTGAGGAGTTTTTGGCCGCGTGAAACAGTTGTAGAGAGGTGTTTTTGAAGAAAGAGCTTTGTTACTCTTTATCTTGGAGATTTTTCTGGTTTTGTGAATTAAAAAGCTATCACTCATCCTCTCTATGTGTGCCCATGTCGTTGTACTACTGTGATTTTTGAAGAATGGGGAGCTTCTCTGCATATGGCAAGGGATTGATTCATTATCAGAAGAAAAGGAACATCGTCAGTTATCAAAACAAATTGGTTGTGAGATTTTCTCATTCCCTAACTCTTTAGATAATTTTCATGCACTGTATGCTTGTATAGGTGAAAAGAAAAATTAGTGGAATACCTATCTAGCTTGTGAGATTTAATTATAGGGCATCATTATAAGCCCCAAAAATTGTATTTGTTGTGGTGTGTTCAGTGGGTGCTGGACACTGGCTTTATGCCTGAATTCTGGCGTTGTTACGCCCTCTCAGTTTATCTTTGGGAAAATTTAGGGTGAGCACCCTTGTCCTGTAAAGGGCTAAAAGTTGAGTATTGAGTAAATACGAAGCCCATTGGGCATTACTCCGTGGATTAGCCATCACTCACTGTGGTGGTGAACCACGTAATCTTTCTGTGTTGTGGTTTGTTCAATTATGTACTTTGTGAAGTGCGTGGAATAAATTGTAGGATGAGTGTGCAAATCTGGTAGACCTGGCCACTGAGTGGTTGTGAGGTAGATTTACATACGATTGTGTATGGAGCAGTTTTATTCATTATAAGCAGTGGGCAACAAAGAAATATCAAGAAAAAGTATTCACACTGATTCACCCCCCTCTCAGTGTCATTCAAGGTCCATCAATTGGTATCAGAGCACCAGGCTCAGTGGCGACTTAATCGAAGAATCGAGAAGATCAGAATAAAAGATATGGCACCAGGAGAAGGTTCAAACAAGCCCCCCTTGTTTGATGGGATGAATTTTGTCTTTTGGAAAAGAAGAATGGAGGTCTATGTAGGATCTCTTGGTTATGATGTTTGGGGCTTCTATAGAGAATGGCTACACTCCACATGATACAAATGCTCCCATAGTTGTAGATAAAAAGAATTTTGAGAATAATAGAAAGGCTCTCAATGCCATTCAAGGGGGACTGACAAATAGTGAACTGGCTAAAATCATGGACTGCAAGACAGCAAAGGAAGTATGGGACAGACTGATCAACATATATGTAGGAGATAAGAAAATCAAGACTGTCAAGCTGCAGACATTCAGAGGTCAGTTTGAGAATCTGAAGATGAATGAAGATAAGACCATTGATCAATACATGAACAGGGTTAATGAAGTGGTCAACTCTATTAGAGGACTTGGTGAAGATTTGAAAGGTCATCTTGTTTGTCAGAAGATTTTGAGGTCTCTTACTCCAAAATTTGAGTCAAAGGTATCTGCTCTTGAAGAAACCAAGGACTTGGAACAGGTTACTATTGATGAAATTCATGGAGCTTTAACAGCTTTTGAGATGAGGATTGATCCAGGAACCACTAGTGACAAACAGGTAGCTTTCAAGGCTATAAAGAAGCTGAAAATTTCTGAAAAACAAAATG
Organism: Protea cynaroides; assembly: GCA_028583415.1. NCBI lineage: Eukaryota > Viridiplantae > Streptophyta > Magnoliopsida > Proteales > Proteaceae > Protea > Protea cynaroides. The sequence continues at coordinate 73,388,520 of CM053266.1, read as the reverse complement.
AGGAAGAAAGTGAAGATGAAGCCACAACTCATTTCACTAGGAAATTAAGAAAATGTACAGGAAAGTATAAAAACAAGCTTCCATTCAAATGCTTTAATTGTGGTAAAGTTGGACACGTCGCTGCAAAGTGCCCAATGAAGAGTAAGTTTGACAGTGATGATGAAGATGATAGAAAAAGCAAGTTTAAGGGAAAGAAAAACTACAACTTCAAGAAAAACAGGTCAAACAGAAAGAGTTTTATCTCTAAAAGAAGCACTGAATCCTCAGATGATGACTCTGATGAAATCTCAGAAGATGAGCCTAGTGAGACTTTGTTCACGGTTTACATTGAAGATCAAGAGAAGAACACAGCTAAAGAAAAATTCTCCTCAAAAAGTAATGAAGAAGACATTGTGGAATCTATCTCTAGTAGTGAAGAAGAAAAAGGGAATGAAATTTCAAGCTCTGGTGATGATGAAGAAGGTGAGGTAAATTTTGAAGAAGAGTTTGCTGCAGCTATGAAGGAACTCAAGAAAGAAAGAAAATATAACAAGCTTGCCTCACAAGAAGTTAAAAAATAGAAAAAGGTAATTCAAGATTTGAGAATTCAAGTGGTAGAATCCAAGAAAATTGTTGAAGATCTTAAGACTCAGCTTGAAGAGGTATCTACAGACCACTCCAAACTAATGACTGAGAATACAGGTTTGAGAGCTCAACTTGAAACACAAGCCCCTGTGATGAGTAAATTTGAAGAGCTTGAGAAGGAATTTATTTTATTAAAAGCAAAGGTGAATGAATATGAAATAGAAGAGTTTGAAAGACAACAAAAATTGAACAAATCTGATGAGCCAAGCAACACTATAATACATCCTAGTAGCAGAAAGCTAGATGGGATTATAAATTCTCAAAGACCTTTCAATGTAAAATTTGGTCTTGGTTTTGATAAGGGAGAGACTTCAAATAATGCAAACTCAAATAAAAAAGGTTCATTTCTTTTGTGAAAGAGAGTGAAAAGGGCAAGGCTGTTGTAGTTTATGATCAAAAAGTAAATCATGTTCCTACTTCACTGACTAACAATGTAAGGCAAGGTAGGAGAGTTGAAAAGACTAACACCTATGGAAGAGATTATCCCAAATGCATTGCAGAGACAGATGAGTTATGTGACTCCTTCTAGGTCAAGATCTTATTTTCATGGTTACTGTTATAAATGCAATACTTATGGTCACAGAATAGCTACTTGCAAGTTCAATATGAGTCAAGTTAGATTTGAAAGCAGAAATCAGTTTGCCCCTCTTGAAGAAAATTTTGTTGAATGCTATAACTGTAACAATTTTGGGCATATAGCAAGGAACTGTAGAACCATCTTTCCCCCTATGCCACCTTCACAGAGACAGTATGACAGAATTAGAAGCAAGATTCCAAGACAGAAGCAAGATGAAATATCTAAATCAAATAAGAGGGTCTGGGTTCAGAAAAATAGCTCTTTGGTTGTACAGACAGCTCTCAAGGCTCAAAATAGTTCTACACCATGGATTCTTGACAGTGGATGTTCGAGTCATATGACAGGAGATAGTAAGAGGCTTCATAAATTTCAACATTATGAAGGAGGCTCAGTCAAGTTTGGTAATGATATTGGTGCAAAGATTGTTGGGAAAGGAAGCATTAGCCTCAACAATGGGAAGGTAAAATCTCATGAGGTTCTCTATGTTTCATGCTTGAAACATAATCTATTGAGTGTCAGTCAGCTTTGTGATAAGGGCCACAGATTAATTTTCAGTGATCAAGGATGTGAGATTCGAAGAACTGACAGTGGCAAATTGATGGCAACTGGAAAGAGAACATCAGGAAATCTTTATACATTGTTTGAAGATTTTTAAGAAAATTACATGTTGAGCCAAGAAAAGAAACATGGCTATGGCACAAAAGACTGGGGCATATTGGATTTGAAAATTTAGTAAAGATTTATAATAAAAATGTTGTAAGAGATATCCCCTCTTTGAAGAAGCCTACCAATGGCATATGTCCATCTTGTCAGAAAGGTAAGCAGACAAGAGTATCATTTAAACCAAAAGATTACCATACTACTCAACCACTTGAAATTATTCACACAGATCTATGTGGGCCAGTGAGAACTCAGAGCATCTCAGGAGAGAGGTACTTTATTCTATTCATAGATGACTACTCCAGGATGACTTGGGTAATGTTCTTGAAAAATAAGTCAGAGGCTCTTGCGAAGTTTAAAATCTTCAAAGCTCAAGTTGAAAATGAGATAGGAAAGAAAATTAAATGTTTAAGGTCTGACAGGGGAGGAGAATACACCTGGATTAATTTTGCAGATTTTTGTTCTGAGAATGGCATCAAGAGATAGACTTCAGCTCCTAGAACACCACAACAGAATGGTGTTGCAGAAAGAAAGAATAGAACTGTTCAAGAGATGGCCAGGACTATGTTGACAGAAAATGACATGGGGAACAAATTTCAGAGAGAAACAGGGCATACAGCAGTATATGTTCAGAACAGGTGTATGTTGAGACAGCATAAAGACAAAACTCCCTATGAATTATGGTTTGGTAAAAAGGCCACAGCAAAGCACTTCAAAGTGTTTGGTAGTAAATGTTATATCAAAAACACCAATCATGATTTACGGAAGTTTGATGATCGAGCAGATGAAGGAATTTTTCTTGGCTACTCTACCTCAAGCAAAGCATATAAATGTTACAATAAAAAACTTGGCAAGATTGTTGAAAGTACAGATGTGAGAGTTGATGAGCACAAGAATTCTCCTACAGGATCAAATAATGAGGTTCCTATTTTTGAAGACCTGGACAGTGAGCATAATGACATTGAAACAGAAAAGGAGCAGGATGTTACAAATGAGCCAAGACAGAAAGCTATAGTTGAGACAGAAGAAAGAGAAGAGCAGTCTGATTCAGAGGCAGATAGACAAAATAAAAGTGGCTCAAGAAGGGTAAAAAAAATCATCCTGAGCAATTAATTCTTGGTGATCCATCTGCTGGTATGCAAACAAGAAAGGTGAGACAACCAAAAGAAATATTTTCCTTACTATCTCATATTGAACCAAAATCAGTTGCAGAGGCATGTGAAGATGCTAGTTGGCTCAAGGCAATGAATGAAGAGTTGGATCAAATAGAGAAAAATAAAACTTGGGAATTGGTGCCAAGGCCTACAGACAAGAATGTCATTGGCACTAAATGGGTCTACAGGAACAAGCTCAATAAAGATGGCAAAATTGTAAGAAACAAAGCCAGGTTAGTTTGTAAAGGATATGCTCAGGTTGAGGGCATTGACTTTGAAGAAACATTTGCTCCTGTGGCTAGGTTGGAAGCTATCAGGATGTTTCTTGCTTTTGCAGTGCACAAGAACTTCAAAGTTTATCAGATGGATGTCAAGTCAGCTTTTCTGAAAGGTGACTTAGAAGAAGAGGTGTATATAGAGAAACCAGATGGATTTCAACTGAGTGAGAACCCTACACTTGTTTATAAACTAAAGAAAGCATTGTATGGGTTGAAGCAAGCACCAAGAGCATGGTATTCAAGACTGGATACTTATCTCTATAAGTTGGGTTTCAAGAAAGGTTTGGTTGATAGTAATTTGTATGTTAAATCTATGGATGACAATCAGACAGTTGTGGTTGTATATGTAGATGATATCATCTTTGCAGGCCAAAAGGTTGAATTATGTCAAGACTTTGCTAAGAGAATGCAAGATGAGTTTGAGATGTCTATGATTGGAGAGTTATCTTATTTTTTAGGTCTTCAGATCAGCTAGTTAAAGAATGGATTCTTTTTATCACAGGCCAAATATGTGAAGGAAAATATTGAAGAAATTCACAATGGAAGACTGTACACCAATGAGCACTCCAATGATGACAAGTTGTAAGCTAAGTAAAGAGGATGACTCTCCCTCAGTTGATAATACTATGTACAGGTCAATGATAGGAAGTCTTCTCTACTTGACTGCTACTAGACCAGATATTCTTCAGTCTGTGTACATGGTAGCTAGATTTCAAGTTGGCCCGAAGGAGACACATGTGGTAGCTGTGAAGAGGATCTTCAGATACCTGAAGGCGACAATGGAGTATGGTCTTTGGTATGCAAAGAGCAAGGATCTAGTTTTGTCATCCTACTCAGATGCAGATTGGGCAGGTTGTGTTGATGATAGGAAGAGCACTAGTGGAGGTGCTTTCTATCTGGGCAGAAATTTAGTGGCTTGACACAGTAAGAAACAGGAATCAGTATCATTATCTACTGCAGAGGCTGAATACATTGCAGCTACCTCTTGTTGTACACAGGTTTTGTGGATGAAACAAATGTTGAAGGATTTAGGCATTGAGTCAGACAAGCCTATTTCAATGTTCTGTGACAACACAAGTGCTATTAATATCTCAAAAAATCCAGTTATGCACTCCAGGACGAAGCACATAGCCATTCGGTATCATTTCTTGAGAGAAAAGGTCTTGGAAAAAGAAGTTCAGTTAGAGTTCATTCCTACAGCAGAGCAGATTGCAGATATCTTCACAAAGTCACTTCCCAGAGATCATTTTGACTACTTGAGACAGAAATTGAGAGTGATTACCTTCCCCAAGCATTGAGAAGCTTGGAGTGAGGGGGAGCAGGGTTTGCTTGTTCTATTTTTTTGCTCCCTTTGTAGGACTCAGGGGGAGTCTGTTGGTATTTTTTTGTGTTTCTATGGTTATAACTATATGTTTTGGAGCACCCATAGGATTGGGAAGATGCGGTGGGCACTCCTATGTGGGAAGTCCCTTTGTTCTTGTTGTCAAAGGGGGAGAAATGTCTGTGGATTGAGCAGTTGCCAACAATTCCAAAGGGGGAGATTGTTGGCCTACGTATTGTAATTGTTGGCAAAGGTTGATGAGAGAGAGTGTCTGCGGATCCTACAGGTGATATGGTGGATCCTACAGGTGATATGGCTGTGTTACAGATACTGTGAAGCATGAAAGAGGAGAAAGAATTAGAGGAGAGAGAAAGAGGAGAGAGAAAGAGGAAAGAGAAAGTGGGACCCAGGAGAGAGAAGGTGGGACCCACCACGGAGGCATGCCACCTAGACAGCCAACCTGGCCGAGCACCAAGGCAGCCAGCCAGCAGGCCAGCCGCATGGCACCACAGCAAGCCAGCCAGCAGGCCAGCCGCATGGCACCACAGCAAGGCAGGCCCAGTAGGCCAGCCGCATGGCACCAGCAAGGCAGGCCCAGCAGGCCAGCCACATGGCACCATCGCAGGTAGGCCAAGCAGGCCAGACCGCATGGCACCATCGCGCACAGCCCGCAAGGCATGCCGCGCGCGTTAGTTACCCCTCTCCCGCACGCCCACCAGGTGTTCGACGATTTTTTAGGAGAGAGAAAACCTCTCTGGAAAATCGACTCTGGCAGAAGTTTAATAAAACTTCAATGGTTATAGAGGCCATTATTCGTATTCTCAGGGGTATTTTGGGACGAAAAGAATGTTGAAGATGCAAGATCGGCGGCTCAGATGAAGCCGCGTATACAAGATTCAAATCGGATGGCCCAGAAGAATGCGGGATTGCATGTATTAGAGTCGTCAGCGTCAGATTCCATCGCGAGTGCGTTGATTGGCCAGACGCAGTTTAAAGACATGCGCCGCATCACACGGAAGCAGCGCCATTATCTAGTGTAACGCGTCTACGATACCGCGGTTCTCTTGATTCAGATCTTACGGCTGCAGTTCAAGCCGATCTTCGGAGACGCAGTTTATTCAGATCCAAGGGATTAGGATCAATCCCGCCTTTTTGATTTTAATCCGATGGCTGAGGTTATTGATTCCTTCCTCAGCCAATCAGGTTACGACACCAAGATGGCGGGCGCGGCTACGGTGCTTCGCAGGCGCACCAAATGAAGCCTAAAGATTCCATTTCAAATTTTTTCAGTGGCCGAACTTGTTTTCCTCATAACTTGGCCATCCGGTGGCCAAATCCGACGATCCAAATTGCTCCGAGCTAGGTTTTTCATTCTCTATCAATTGAGAATGGTTTGAGGAGTTTTTGGCCGCGTGAAACAGTTGCAGAGAGGTGTTTTTGAAGAAAGAGCTTTGTTACTCTTTATCTTGGAGATTTTTCTGGTTTTGTGAATTAAAAAGCTATCACTCATCCTCTCTATGTGTGCCCATGTCGTTGTACTGCTGTGATTTTTGAAAAATGGTGGAGCTTCTCTGCATATGGCAAGGGATTGATTGATTATCAGAAGAAAAGGAACGTCGTCAGTTATCAGAATAAATTGGTTGTGAGATTTTCTCATTCCCTAACTCTTTAGAAAATTTTTATGCACTATATGCTTGTATAGGTGAAAAGAAAAATTAGTGGAATACCTATCTAGCTTGTGAGATTTAATTGTAGGGCATCATTATAAGTCCCAAAAATTGTATTTGTTGTGGTGTGTTCAGTGGGTCTTTGGACAACGCTTTATGCCTTAATTCGGGCGTTATTACGCCCTCTCGATTTATCTTTGAGAAAATTTAGGGTGAGCACCCTTGTCCTGTAAAGGGCTAAAAGTTGAGTATTGAGTAAATACGAAGCCCATTGGGCATTACTCCGTGGATTAGCCATCACTCACTGTGGTGGTGAACCACGTAATCTTTCTGTGTTGTGGTTTGTTCAATTATGTACTTTGTGTAGTGCGTGGAATGAATTGCAGGATGGGTGTGCAAATCTGGTAGACATGGCCACTGAGTGGTTGTGAGGTAGATTTGCATACGATTGTGTATGGAGCAGTTTTATTCATTATAAGCAGTGGGCAGCAAAGAAATATCAAGAAAAAGTATTCACACTGATTCACCCCCCCTCTCAGTGTCATTCAAGGTCCATCAGTTGGCATGTCTGCCAATGCAGCCTAGCCCATCTGATGGACGATTGGACGATAGATGATGAGTTCCATCTAAGTCTGGTGTTACCTGTGTAACAGTATATTAGACTATTAGACTCTAATGCACTGCTTACAAAATCCACTGAGTCAAGGAATTTGCCACTATTCTCTTCGATATCTAGTCGCTTCTACAGCTTCTTGGTTTTGGCTATTACCTTTATTTTGGCTCCTCGAGCTTTGATTGTTTTAGTTCATCGTCTTGTTTGCTAAGCTTGAGGCTACCTCAGTTAGGGCTTATGGTGCTTCTCATTTTCAGATGAGCTTGAGGCTATTGTATGTATTCCTTAAACCCTCCCTTCGTTCAGTTTTAGGGCTTTTAACATGCAAAAAAAAAAAAAAAAAAAGCCATAGTTAATTATCTTACTAATCAAAGGCATCGACCACATCTTTATACAGTTTTTTTTTTCCAGTGGATTTGCACATTATAATTAAACTATGTGGACGTTTCATAAGTTAGTGATATGGGAAAACTACAACTATTACTCTTGGTGGATGCTTTGTTAGATAAAGTTTCTTCTACCACATATTTCCCGAAATAACAGTAGATGGGTGTAGGGGACAGAGTTGGAGAGAAAACTCTTTTTCTTAAAGATTAATAGAAAGAATGAGGAATGTATTTATGATAACACCCCACAATACGGTGAATTGATACTGCCTACTTTTAACATCATAAAAATTTTGGAAGATAATTACATATTGATCAATGAAAAAGCCCATCAGTAGGCAATGCTGGGATTTAAAATTCAGTGTCAATGATCTATTGACACTGGGTCAGTATTGACCAGAAAATCCATTTATTTAAAGATCGAGATTCGGTTTTGGGGTTTTATCAGGTTGGTTTAATGGGTTCTTTTCAGTCATTATCGGTTTGGTCTCAGTTTAATTTCGGCTTACTATATGTATATGTAATAACAAGTTAACTTAATGGGTTTTGTCAAGTTTTTGTTGGGTTGGTTTGGTTTCGATCCTATGAGTTCAATTTTGTTCGGGTTTATCAACTGGTTTGGTTCGGTTTAGTTTTGCACTGGATTGAAAAAATACAATTCAATTACGATCCAATAAGCCTCGATTTCGGTTTGATATGAACTGAATCAAATTGGTTCGGTTTTGAATTTTTGGTTGTAATTCATATTTGACACCCCTAGCTATTATTTTTCTTTTTCTTTTCTAATACGATATCCTTATATTTTATTCATTACTTTTCTTCTCTTTATTCTTTTTTCCCTCTAATTCTCTCTAGTATTTTATGCATTTGTTCAGGTAGAAAATTCCGTCTGTTTCTCTCTAATATTTTATGTATTTGTTCAGGTAGAAAATTATGTGAAACATGTTATACCTGATTGATGATAAAAAAAATTTTGAAACAGCAAAAAAGCAACGGTGACTGATGATCCACAAGGAAAATATAATATCTGAAACCCTGTTGTAAGTAATAAGGCATGACAAGTTGTCCCCACTGTGTCAGAATATTGTAAATCAAGTCGACCAACACGTTTTTCCTTTTAAATGTTTTTTATACTTTTTAAAATTATACTTAATTAGTAATTAAGCTAATGCGTCTTATAGTGAGATGACTTTACTACTTGCATCTCACTTCTCTAAAAACATGGTTTTGAAAAAAAAATTAAAAAAGATTCCTAAACAAACCAACCAAAGTAGAACCATGAATTAGTATAAGCTTTTAATGCTCTCTGGCCAAGCCTCTCTTTAATATTTATTATAGAATTAATTATATTATATTATGATATATGTAGTTGTTTTGTATAGTTTATGATACTTATTTATATATAAAATAAATTGATATAATATGAAATCTACAAATAGTAAGAGAGATCATAGAATGAGATTTAATGGGGTTGGAGGGCAAGAACAAGGTGGATATGGGAAAAATTGATTTAGATATGAAAATATGTCGGTGAGGAGAGATTACATGAGATATTAAGAGAGATCGTAGAACAAGATTTAATGGGGGTGGGAGGGCAAGAACAAGGTAGGTATGGAAAGAATTGATTTAGATATGAAAATATGTCGGTGAGGAGGGATTACATGGGATATTAAGAGAGATCGTAGAACAAGATTTAACGGGGGTGGGAGGGCAAGAACAAAGTGGGTATGGAAAGAATTGATTTAGAAGAAAAATATGTAGGTAATTTAGGTATCAAAGTATGCACATATTTTGATATCTAAATCGAATATTTCCTTACCGACTATGTTCTCGCCTCCCACTCCGATTAAATTTTGTTCTATCAACTCTCTTACTATTCCCAGTAGTCTCTCCTTACTTTAAAGATACTTCAGTAAGAAATCGATAAGGTGTGTTTGGGCTGAATTTTTCAAGTTAGGTTTGGGGCAAAAAAGGAAACTTGAGTTTGGGTTGAATTTGTTAGAATCAAGAGAATTTTATTTTTCCTTTTTTCTAAAGGTACATTTGAACTATAAATTCAAGCAACATGGGGAATGTCTATCACAGGCAAAACTAATTGAGTTTAAAGATAGAAAGTCATTGTATCTGAGAAGAAATATGGAGGGAGGAGGAAAAATTAGAGCACTTGTCATGGTGTTTCTAGTGATGTCTGTGGCTGCACAAGATGAATAAAAAATAAGTATTTTGAAATGTTTCAGTTGCATAAAATGCATTATACAACAGCATTCATTAGTTGACTGTGTTGCAGACTGTGTGATTTGTATTGCTCCAAAATCACAAGCTTTAGGAGATCAAAACTTCAATTGTAACCTTGAATGTGCCCGATCCTCGTGCTCCACTCACATTAATGGTAATCTCTCTCTCTCTCTCTCTCTCTCTCTCTCTCTCTCATGGCCATTACCCATTGTTGTTCTTGTCTATGCAGGGTCTTGAGAGCGGTGAGTTTGGAGACGATCTTATTGTTTCCAAACTTTTCCTTATAGCCTTGACCTATTATAATTCTCTCTCTCTATCTCTCTCTCTCTCTCTTTCTCTCTCTAGATCTCTTTTAAACATTAGATTGTCATTATAGGCTAACTTTTAAGTTATTTTTTATATATTGCAGACGACATAAAATTGGAAGGGTGCCTTACTTCATGTTCCGAAAGCTGTAGCAGCAGCAAGACAATTCATTGAAGAACTTGTCTCTTATGTTGTAATCAAAATACTAAATATGATAGGAGAAGCTTTGGAATCAAAGCATATTAATCATGATAATATGATGCCAGAAAGGCTATATAATAAATAAAATGGATGTGGTAAATTATTTATCAACTTGTCTTATAACCTTTTATTTTGAGTTGTTTTCGTATATCTTAATGGGTTTTGGGTTGCCTACTATGCTCCAATAAGTAATCATGGGCTCGACCTTCACTTAGATCCCTCTTTAATTTGTACAAAACCAACATGATATAATTTCAGTTTATATTTAAAGTTGAACCAATAATATTAAGAAAAAAAAAAAAAAAACAGGTATGGATTTTTAAATAAAAACATAAAAAAAAAAAATTTCTAAATAAGGATTTGGGATTTCGGTCCCAAATTGCCAATGTATCTTGCTGACGTTCCAGTAATCAAGTCCCAATGGTAGTTCAAAACAAAGGGATTCATTTGAAAATTTGACGGACCAAATTTGGGAATTTTACCCAAATTGCCCATTATTCTGAAGAGGCTTTAGAAATCAGGTTTGCAATGTAGTTTAGGAAAAAGCTGATTGAAATTGGTAGGTTTCCCAGGTTACTAGTCTAGCCCACCTATGAAGAGAAGCGTACTAAGAGATGAGGATCTCTTCTATGGATAGACTATTTGGAGTCTCGTATTTATTCAAACAAATTAACTTAAGTACGAGAAATGCTACATCATCGTGAGACATGGTTATTGAACTTATTTTGTCCCTACCCAAAATAATAATAATAATAATATTTATAAAAATAATAATAATTAATATTATTATTACATAGAAAAGAAGGGACAAATATTGGATTCTTGTGTACAAACTTTGAGCATATTAGCGACTGTAGTTGGAAGGGATGTTGAAGGTGGTAATCAAGTTTCTAACTAAACAAGATTATAATGAACGTTAGGGTTTCAGACAAGAACGCATGAGGAGAAATTGTAATTGCCATTTAAGTTAATTTTATCTTGGTTTAGACACCACATACACAATATATGAAACATCAGATATCTTTGATGTAGTTTCTTATTAAGTTAGATTATCCTAACTATAATTTATCCTAACACAGTAACCTTTTGAGTGGAGAAACTAGCTTTTAAGTAGCTTTCGAAAGATTAAACAAAACTACTGTTAGAAAAGGATGCTCGAGTAAATCTATTTCATTTGGAATCGTTGACACTATTAGCGTCACAATCTCGAGATGAGGGAGAGGCGACTTCTTTAAGGACTCATATCGTCTCCAGTTTTTGGATGGTGTTTAGCTGTGATCTAACGATTGGAGTTCACCCATGGCGCATACGAATACATCGGTGTGTGCTCCTACCGAACTCCAACCATTGGATCACGACTGGACTAACTAGAAAATACGAGGTGATTTTTTCCCTTCTTCAACTTCTCTAGCTTCTGACAGATTCCAATTTATGGTTTTTCATTGGAGACATCCTTTCTAACCTCCCCACTTTTTTAAAATCTGAAAAGTAAAAGATGGAAAAGCTCCCAAAACATACACATCGACGGACTCAAAACTAAAAGAGGGGATCCACATCTTCTCCTGACAATGGTTTAGGAGGAGGGTGACTCCCTCCAGCTGATGCCAGATGCATAAGTGTCAGCTGGATTCAAGCCTTCCATCCGAGCTGAATCAGATAATCTTGCTGCTTCCGATGAGTTCTCTATTTCCTTCATAATCAGAAGTCAAGAAATGCTTCAAAATGCAAGCCCATAGAAGCAACTCAAGAAGATGAAAACTAATCAGAGTGACTTAAAATAAATGCAAAAGAGGGGTTGCAATAGTGGTTTAGAGAGAAAGAAAGAGAGACAGAGAAGGAGAGACAGAAAGAGAATAAAGATTCTTACCTAAATATCTTGCTAGAGATTTTTGCAGGGGGTAAAAAATGTACTTCGAAGATGGCAAGGGTAAGGGTAAGGAACGATTTACAATGGCAAAGGGTGTGGGAATATGAGAGAGAGAGAGAGAGAGAGAGAGAGAGAGAGAGAGAGAGAGAGAGAGAGTGTGTGTGTGTTAAGTTACCATACACAAGCTAGGGAAAGAGAGCAATCCCTTGAAGAAGAGAAACAAACCCGTATTTATATAAGAAAGTTTAATGCATTTAAAACTATTTAAACAAAAGATGACACAACATATTTGTTTACCGAAACCAAACATATCGTTTATACAAAAACCCCCCAAATCGATTAATAAAGAGTAAGGTAATTGTAATTTTTAAGAATTTTAATACCGTTCAATAAATGGTATAGTAAGACGAATAATATACATTTTTATACACAGGGAGAAAGTTATTACATGTTTGCTATGATTCTGTACTAGCCCCTAATGGAAAAGTCTTGGGGTTGGGACTGATCATCTTCATCCTTGCTCGGCATTTGTCGATGAGGCCTTGGCAATCAGATTCAGGTTGTTTTTGATGAACAAGGCTCGTCTCATGCTGTCTAGTCAGTCCGGTACTCATTTATCAGATAGGCTGGACAGGTTGGCATGTCTGCCGATGCAGCCTAGCCCATCTGATGTACGATTGGACGATAGAAGATGAGTTCCATCTAAGTCTGGTGTTACCTGTGTAACAGTACATTAGACTATTAGACTCTAATGCACTGCTTACAAAATCCACTGAGTCATCCACCGAAGGAATTTGCCACTGTCCTCTTCGTTATCTAGTCGCTTCTACAGCTTTTTGGTTTTGGCTATTACCTTTATTTTTGCTCCTTGAGCTTTGAATGTTTTAGTTCATCGTCTTGTTTGTTGAGGTTGAGGCTACTTCAGTTAGGGCTTATGGTGCTTCTCCTTTTCGGATGAGCTTGAGCCTATTGTACGTATTCCTTAAACCTTCCCCTCGTTCAGTTTCATGGCTTTTAACGTGCAAAAAAAAAAAAAAAAAACAATAAGCCTTAAAAAATTTTCTTACTAATCAAAGGCACCGACCACATCTTTATACAGTTTTTTTTTCCAGTGGTTTTGTGCATTATAATTAAACTATGTTGACATTTCATAAGTTAGTGATATAAGAAAACTACAACTATTACTCTTGGTGGATGCTTTGTTAGATAAAGTTTCTTCTACCAGACATTTCCCGAAATAACAGTAGATGGGTGTAGGGGACAGAGTTGGAGAGAAAACTCTTTTTCTTAAAGATTAATAGAAAGAATGAGGAATGTATTTATGATAACACCCCTCAATACGGTGAATTGATACTGCCTACTTATTACATCATAAAAATTTCGAAAGATAATTACATATCGATCAATGAAAAAGCACATCAGTAGGCAATGCTGGGATTTAAAATTCGATGTCAATGGTCTATTGACATTGGGTCAGTATTAACCAGAAAACCCATTTATTTAAAGATCGAGATTCGGTTTTGGGTTTTTATCAGGTTGGTTTAATGGGATCTTATCAGTCGTTATCGGTTTGGTCTCAGTTTAATTTCGGTTTACTATATGTATATGTAATAACAAGTAAGCTTAATGGATTCTGTCGAGTTTTTGTTGGGTTGATTCAGTTTCGATCCTATGAGTTCAATTTGGTTTGGGTTTATCAACTTGTATGGTTCGGTTTAGTTTTGCACTGGATTGTAAAAATACAATCCAATTATGATCCAATAAGCCTCGATTTCGGTTTGATATGAACTGAATCAAATTGGTTCGGTTTTGATTTTTGGTTGTAATTCATATTTGACACCCCTAGCTATTATTTTTCTTTTTCTTTTCTAATACGATATCCTTATATTTTATTCATTACTTTTCTTCTCTTTATTCTTTTTTCCCTCTGATTCTCTCTAATATTTTATGCATTTGTTCAGGTAGAAAATTCTATCTGTTTCTCTCCAATATTTAATGTATTTGTTCAGGTTGAAAATTATGTGAAACATGGTATACCTGATTGATGATAAAAAAAAATTTTGAAACAGAAAAAAAGCAACGGTGACTGATGATCCACAAGGAGAAAATAATATCTGAAACCATGTCGTAAGTAATAAGGCATTTCAAGTTGTCCCCACTGTGTCAGAATATAGTAAATCAGGTCGACCAACATGTTTTTCCTTTTAAATGTTTTTTTTACTTTTAAAAATTACTCTTAATTAGTAATTAAGCTAATGCGTCTTATAGTGAGATGACTTTACTGCTTGCATCTCACTTCTCTAAAACCATGGTTTTGAAAAAAAAAATAAAAAAGATTCCTAAGCAAACCAACCAAAGTAGAACCATGAATTAGTATAAGCTTTTAATGCTCTCTGGCCAAGCCTCTCTTTAATATTTATTATAGAATAATTCTATATTATATTATGATACATGTAGTAGTTGAGTGGTATGATTTATGATATATATTTATATATGATATGAAATCTACAAATGGTAAGAGAGATCATAGAATGAGATTTAATGGGGTGGGAGGGCAAGAAGAAGTTGGGGATGGAAAGAATTGATTTAGATATCAAAATATGTAGGTGAGGAGAGATAATATGAGATATCAAGTGAGATCATAGAACAAGATTTAATGGGGGTGGGAGGACAAGAAGAAGGTTGGTATGGAAAGAATTGTTTTAGATATCATAATATTTAGGTGATTTAGGTCTCAAAATATGTACTTTGATATTTAAATCAATTCTTTCCATACCGACATTGTTCTCGCCCTTTCACTCCCATTAAATTTTGTTCTATCATCTCTCTTACTGTTCCATGTAATCTCTCCTTACTTTAAAGGTACTTTAGTAAGAAATAGACAAGGTGTGTTTGGGCTGAATTTTTTGGACTTGAAGTTAGGTTTGAGGCAAAAAAAAGGAAAATTGAGGTTGGGTTGAATTTGCTAGAGTCAAGAGAATCTTATTTTTCCTTCTTTTAAAGGTTCATTTAAAGTATAAATTCAAGCAACATGGGGAATGTCTATCACAGACAGAATTAATTAAGTTTGAAGATAGAAAGTCATTGTATCTAAAAATAGATATGGAGGGAGGAAGAAAAATTAGAGCACTTGTCATGGTGTTTCTGATGAACTTGATATGACACTGAGAGGGGGGTGAATCAGTATCTAAAAATTCTCCTTAATTATTTACTGCTGCCCAGAGCTGATGGAGACCTGAATTTTCACACATACACAAGCGCATGCAAATCTACCTCGCTACCACTCAGTGGCCAGGTCTACCAGATTTGCACACCCATCCTGCAAGCCATTCCACGCACTCCAAAATATATAGAAAAATAAAGACAGTCCATAACACAGAATATACGTGGTTCACCAACACAGTGTGTGATGGCTAGTCCATGGAGTAATGCCCAATGGGCTCTGTATATACTCAATACACTTCTTTTTGCTGTCTACACAGCAGGGAGTACATACACCCAATTTACCCAGTATAAAACTAGGAGGGCACACATGTGCCAGGAATTCAGGTATCAAGTACCAGTGTTCAGCACACGCTGCACATCATGCTTAACCCGCACCCACAGGAAACAAATAATAATTTTTTTAGGCTTATAAATTTGCCTTCCAATTTTCCCCCACTAGCTAGGTATTCAACAATTTGCACCTACGCTACCATACAATAAATTGAAAGCATAAATAGATAAGGAATTAAAAAATCTAACAAATAATGCTTTCAAATGGCCAACAATATCTCTGAAGCTTCACACTGCTATCAGGTACTCTCTAATAGCCTTCAATGATGATAGAGATAGATTAACAGAGCACACCTCATCCACAGGCTTCCAATCTCTTTCACACAACCCATAATCACCATGAATGTAAAAATAAAAGCTCTACTGATCTCTCATAGGGATTTATCACTCCATTGATGTACAGAGAAGATGTAGTTGGTGATTCATCACTCCTATAGGCACGAAACCCTAGAAAAATCTATTGTTAAGCTTCAAAACCCTATTTTAAAATTTTCTCTTGCTTTTCACGACTCCCAATGGCTCCCAATGTATAGAGCATCCAAAAATATGGAAACTGCAACTTGAACGGACTGATTTAGAGCTCGGATGAAGAAGTTATGGCAGTTTGAAGTTCGGGCAACCAAAAGATCAAAATGGAATCTTTCCTTTTATAACCGTGCACCCGCGCCGCACCGTAGCCAGGCCACCGATGCGTTGTCGAGATCTGATTGGTCGATCGAGGAATCTTCAGCAAGGACCGTCTGATAAGCCATCAAAAGGCGGTAAGATCCGTGAGCCACTGGATCAGCACAAGTTGCATCAGATCTTGTCGGCTTTAATATTGGCCGCAAGATCTGGATCTTCGCGCCGCTGTACGAGTGCGCGCCACATTGAATCAGAGCGCCTATTCTGTGCAACATAAAGCACCACTTTAAACTACTTCCAGTGAATCATAAAACGCGAGATAGAATCTCGACAGTGTCGCCTTGACACACCTTAGACCGCACTTTTAAGATCTGTCAGATGAGAATCTCGCATGCGTGGCTGCTTTTGGGCGGCCGATTTCGGATCTTCTTCATATTTCTCTAACGAAAATGCCCTTAAACATTCTCCAAAAGGACCTCTGTAACCTGATTTCTTTCTCTCTCTTAGAAAATAAATCGAACACCTTGCATGCGAGTGCGATGGCCAGGACGAGCGTGCGGGCCTGCTGCTTGCTTGCGGCTGTGAGGCCTGCGGCTTGGGAGGCTTGCGGGTGGCATGGCTGGTGGCATGGCACGCTGCCTGTAGCAAGCCTTGCTGCCATGCGAGCTAGGTGGCTTGCGGCAAGGTGAGGCCATGCACACCCATGCCATGCGCGGTAGTGGGCTTGCGGGCCTTGGTGCTTGCGGGCCTACTGCTGCTTGTGCGTGTCATGGCCGGCAGCTGTTGTGCTGTTGCACGGCTAGCCTGCTGGCTGTGCCATATGCTGACCATGTGGCTGGCCATGTGGTGCCAGCAGTGGGTCCTCGTCCAAGCTGGCCACCAGTGGGTCCCACCCACTATTTTTCTCTCCTCATTCTCTCTCTTTTGATTCTCTCTCTTCTTTCTCTCTCTCTAATGCCACAACACCAGAAACACGAGAAACATGAACATGATCAGAAAAGCTTCAGGAACACTGTCACATCATCAGAAACTCGGCCACATCACCAGTGGGGTCCACAATCACTCTCTCTCATCAAACTTGATGTAAAATGTCATTTAACTCGTTGTAAGCCTCTAAAACACATGTAGAACACTGTAGAACACACATGCGAAGTTGCTCCATCTTTGCCACTGCATTGACACTCTCTCCTACACTGACACTCTCTCTCCTACATTGACACTCTCTCTCCTATACTAACACTCTCTCTCCTGATTTCTTTGATTGTATGCTCATAAACACTGTCACATCAGCCAAGTTACCAACAATGACAACATAAAGTCCAATAATCTCTCCCTTTAGAATTGTTGGCAACTCACTCTGCACATGAGATCTTTTTCCCCCTTTGACAACAAATACAAAGGGACATGCCACATAGGAGTGCCCACCGCATATTTCCAATCCTTTGGGCCCAAAAAAAAATTGTAAACCATTATATTAACATATAAAAACATCATAGGACTCCCCCTGAGTCCAATATAAGGAGAGGAAGGATAAAAAAAAAAACATATATCAAAGGACTCCCCCTAAGTCCATTATCGGAAGCAAAAGGATATAACAAACAAGCATTGCTCCTCCTCACGCCAAGCACCTCACTGCTTGGTGAGCATGGTCATGCAGGAATCTTCAACACTCTCTGTCAGAGTGTATATGTTTCTAAGGATCTTTGCCTTGAAACCACAAATTTGACTTTGTTGGTTTTTTTTAATCTTCTCAGTCCTTATGAGTTGAAAACTCAATTGCTCCACTGGTCTTCATCTTCACCTATCACAACACATGCTATACAAGAGGTACTTGAAGGGATATCCATTAAAAAAAATCTGCAGCACTCAACAACAACCACAAGTTATTAATTTTCTTCTCCTCTACACTCAAATAAAAACATTACAATTCCCCATATCACTGGTGCAAAGAAGGCCACACTCTGGCACTGTCATGGATGACTGTAGTAATTGTTTCTGATAACATATTAATGCAAAGATGTATTTCTAGCTGCCATACTTTGATTGACAATTTCTGCTCCACCAAGATGTAATAACACAAGGAATTATACCATTCACCTAATGATTCCAATCACTTACACTCTTTTGCAATCAACAGAGTCTGTTTAGGGGCAAGAATGAACATGTAGTAAGCTCCCCCTCTCCATGTGCACCTCAGTGCACCTAATGCCTAGGTGGTATGTTCCCTCACACCCAACTTAGGTGGTGTAGGGGTGGTAAGTGTTTTTATACATTGCATGACCATTCACCTTGGCCCTATGTTTGGGCTTTTCCACAGACGCTCTTTTCTGACAATGCCTGTCAACTAGCTCAGCCATAGTCCTCTGTCTCTGTTTAACCACACCAATTGAAGACCTCTCTACTGTCTTCTTTCTCCATACACTGTACAAAGCCATATGAGATTGATCATTGAACTGAGACGACACCTTGACCTATTTTTTGAATTGGCTTCTTGAACCTCTTTTTTTTTTAGTTCTAGAAAGCTGATAATCTCTCTCTGCTTGAGCAAGCTGGGGGGAGCACTGCCTTGCACCGCTTGGCCCAATGGCCAAGTGTATGGCATCTAAGGAACTCAACTGGCCTCATCTGGGGTGACGTAGATGTCTTCCTCCCATAATTACTAACACAAAATCTGGATGTACAATTTGTACTCCTATGCCCATACCCATTGCACTTGTGACAATATCCATGAAAATGTGACTGTCTCACAAGGGAATGTCTGTGCCAACTAGGTGTGGGTCCATGCCTCATGGTGTGTACTACCTGTCTCTGTTGGAAAACCTACTGCCTGTGCCTTTGATGACTAGACCTACTGAATCTGCTCTGCTCAACTGGTCTCTGCTGATGAATTCTACCAATCCTGTCACTCTGCATACTGCCTGTCTTTCCTGTTTGAGCTCTTTGCTGATAAACACCTCTACACTGTGCCTGGTGTGCTGGAGGTATTACATCACTATGCCTCTATACTCTCTTCCTCTGTCTCTTACTTTGGGTCTTTATCTGTGATCTGCTTGCTATTTGTCTCTGTGGCCTACTAGATGTCTCAACATGCTCTATAGTAGAATCAAAACTGATGGTGGATGGACTTTGAAAATTTCCACTCTGAGCTGTACATCTGGTGATCTCCTCAACCACTGGTGGGATGCAACTCTACCTCATCTGCACCTCTATCAACTGAGCTCTCAACGTAGTGATCTCCCTCTCAAGATCCCTACACATCTCATCTCTGCTGATGACCTGAGCCTCTAAAGCTGTAATGACAAAGCTGGAGTCTTTTACTTGTGTCTTCAAAATTAAAATAAAATTGTCTCATTTGTACTATGAAGGTCACAAGATACAACTGTGAGTCTCTCTCTCTCAAGTCTCAAGTCATCTTGAGCTGCTCTCAGCTCTCTAGTCAAGTCAATCTCTGGTACAAGATCCTCCATTTGGACAATAGAGCACTCATCTGAACTCCCATTATCTACCTCTGAAGTGAAATCAATGTCTAGTGATGCATGAGTTTTAAAAGCAGACTCATCTCCATATAAACTCTGTATTCTATCCCATAGTGCCATTGCTGTCTCGCATCCACTAACTTGGACTTTCGCACAATCTCCCAATCCATCCTTGATTGCATTCTTTGCTATAGACTCATACAGGGCATCCACATTCCCAATACTAACTGCCATCCATACATCAAAGCCAAGAGACCCCAAATACATTTCCATCCTTCTCTTCCAGAATACATATTCTGTTCCATAAAATAGTGGGGGCTTGTTAAAACCTTCACCTAGTGCCATAACTGTCCTTTGATCACTCAGCTGCTGATCAAGCTGTCACTGAACCTGGTACTCTGGTACCAATTGATGAACTTGATATGACACTGAGAGGGGGGTGAATCAGTATCTAAAAATTCTCCTTAATTATTTACTGCTGCCCAGAGCTGATGGAGACCTAACTTTTCACACATACACAAGCGCATGCAAATCTACCTCGCTGCCAATCAGTGGTCAGGTCTACCAGATTTGCACACCCATCCTGCAACCCATTCTACACATTCCAAAATATATAGGAAAATAAAGACAGTCCACAACATAGAATATACGTGGTTCACCAACACAGTGTGTGATGGCTAGTCCATGGAGTAATGCCCAACGGGCTCCGTATATACTCAATACACTTCTTTTTACTGTCTACACAGCAAGGAGTACATCCACCAAATTTACCCAGCATAAAACTAGGAGGGCACACATGTGCCAGGAATTCAGGTATCAAGTACTAGTGTTCAGTATACGCAGCACACCACGCTTAACCTACACCCACGGGAAGCAAATAATAATTTTTTTAGGATTATAAATTTACCTTATAATTTTCCCCCATTAGCTAGGTATTCAACAATTTGCACCTACGCTAGCATACAATACATTGAAAGCATAAATAGATAAGGGATTGAAAAATCTCACGAATAATGCTTTCGAATGGCCAACAATATCTCTGAAGCTTCACACTGCTCTCAGGTACTCTCTAACAGTCTTCAATGATGAGAGAGATAGATTCACAGAGCACACCTCATCCAGAGGCTTCTAATCTCTTCCACACAATCCATAATCACCATGAATGTAAAAATAAAAGCTCTACTGACCTTTCATAGGGATTTATCACTCCATTGATGCATAAAGAAGTGTAGTTGGTGATTCATCACTCCCATAGGCACAAAACCCTAGAAAACCCTTTGTTAAGCTTTAAAACCCTATTTTTGATTTTTCTTTTGATTTTCATGACTCCCAATGGCACCCAATATATAGAGCATCCAAAAATATGAAAACTACAACTTGAACGGACTGATTTGGAACTCAGATGAAGAAGTTATGGCAGTTTGATGTTTGGCCAACCAAAAGATTCAAAATGGAATCTTTCCTTTTATAACCACGCACCCGCGCTGCACCGTAGCCTTGCCACCGATGCACTGTCGAGATCTGATTGGTCGATCGAGGAATCTTCAGCAAGGACCATCGGATAAGCCATCAATGTCACAGCCCAATTCCGTACTGTTCAGAATGGTGTGATGATCCGCTAATAAACCAACGGTTCAACCAGGATCTCAAATAGGTTGTGTCCGTTTGCTTAAACCACACACATCCACAACAATAATCAGAGTAAATACATAATAGCGGAAGTCTTAAATATTAAATGAACTTAGAATCTAAATGTGATAAAATAAATAATTTAACCAATTATTCCCAAAAAGACTGTGACATAAACTTAAATAATTAATTCAAATACATTGTCTGTATAATCCAAATAAAAGTCTAATAAAAAATACAGGAGTGGCACTCGCATGTCGAATCATGAGACTCCATCATCACTTCAGCGTCCATCACCGCCGCTTACCCGTACACAGGAGCAATCATGTAGTCTTCAACCATGATACCAGCATCATCAACTAAAATATTCGACGTTGAAAAGGGTGAGCACACATCACGGCTCAGTGAGCAAACAAAACAATGCAACAAACATATGCATGCATTCAATTCATATCTGTGGTATGGTTTATAAGTTTGCAATGTGCTATAGAAAGGTTCGGAGGCTGCCTCACCTCTATACATGAGTGTGTGAAGCCGCCCAATGGATTAAACACCACTGCCGTCCCACATGCACCCTATCATGGAATAAAGATAGAGCTAAGGCGTCCGGATCAAACACCGCCAATACCTCTCCTGATACTCTACCCATACCAACACGTAGGCCCCTATTGGGGAGGACTTGCAAACTGGGCTTGCAACTAACCAATCCTATATGTCATCACAGTAAGCCCTATCCCAGCACAACTCCCTATGGCATAGAAATAGAGCTAGAGTCAGGTGGCCAGGCCGGAGACCATAGTGCCACGTCCTCCCCCTGATACCCTACCCGCACCAAGCATGCTAAGATAGAACGATACGAAAGGTGCTAGTGTGAGGTGATCCTAAACCCCAGGCCCTTCCCATTCCACACACAACGAAAATAATCACATGCCTAACAGTCACAACCTAGCATAGCAAGTATGCGTGAACAATAATAATAATTGGAAATAAAAGATGACATGCGAGTATGCACGAACATTACACCATAGAATCAGGGTTATTAACAATGTTTTACTGTTCATTAATTATTAGGGTTTAGGTCCAATTCCCTTACCTGACGCTTGATTGATCATTCGCTCTGCGTCACAAGGTCCAAACGTGCTATCACAAGGTCCTACACGATATTAGGGTTTAGTTAGAATAGTTTTTCTTATGTTTTACATTGATCAGAAAACCAATGAGATTACAAAACTTCTCACAAGGCTGACCGGTCGTAGGTACCGATCGCAGCATTGTGGGGAAACCTGCAACCGGTATGGTCAGCCGGTCCCCACAGACCAGTCCCCGAGAGGTACCGATCGCAGTACCGGTCGCATGGGGTGCGATCGGTATGTCTCCGAAAAACCATACAGCCGGTTTCTCAACTTTCGTCAATCATCCCCTAATGATCCTAGGGTTTCTCCTATACATTCTAGGTCTGAACATTGAGTTAGAGTTGTTTCCAACTCCATTCAAGTCCTAATTTTGATGGTCTTCATCCTAGAACTCGAATCTAGGGTTTACCGACTAAATTAGGGTTTAGATCAATACCTCGCTTTGCATGGTATTAATCCAATTACACTAACCACTTATGGTAGAGGAAGGTTTGAGCACTTACCGTTGACTCACGTTATTGTGTTCTTCGTCGAACGGCAATGGCAACTATTCCTTCTCCTTCCTAGCTTCTTCTCCTTCTTCCATCTCCTTCTCCTCTCTAGGGGTTGTGAGGATCAATGAAGGGATTTTAGGAGGTTTAGAGGGGTTTATATAGGCTAGGTTTAGGTTTAGAAAGCCTCCTAGGATTAGGAAAGTCCTAGGGTTCGGAATTTGGAAAGTGGAAACCGTAGAGATCCGATTTTGGATCTTAGTAGTCTGCCGCACAGGCTATACCGGTCGACCGGTACCAAGATCGGTACCATCGACTGGTATGAATAAAATTCATACTTAAATGGTCCGTTTCGTACCTGTTTGTCATCTGCTCGTCCCGTCTGATCCGGTGATGATTGGAAGATCTGTTACGACATGAATTCAAGGTTTAGATCGGGTTCGCGGAGTGCGGGTCTTATAGAGTGCAGGTGAAGGGAGCCATCCAAATAGATACTCATCTGGGGACCTACCCAATACGAGTTTGTGTCAACTTGAAGTATATGGTGGTAGATACCCGTTCAAGCCACAATGGTATCCTTGACAGATCTGGTCTTAATAAGCTATGGGTTTGTCTATAAACCTACTACCTGCTTATGAAGTTCCCAACTGAGTGGGGGGTCGGATATTGCAAGGCCATCCAGTCAGTATCCAAGAGGTGTCACGCAGCTACCCTAGCTGCACTTGATGAAGATCAACCAGTTCAGGTAATCCAGCTAGATGAATATTGAGATGACTTCCCAGTAGAGCGGACTACTCCAATTGAAGATCTCATCCCTGTGCCATTCACTAACAACCATCCAGAAAAGACCTTCTTCATTGGCTCAGCTATCCCAGAGGAGCAAAGACAAGAACTTATTGAGTTTCTGAAGGCAAACGCTGATGTGTTTTCCTAGACTCCAAAAGATATACCCCGGATCCCATGATTGACCATGGAGCACTACTTGATGATCCATCCCCATCATCACCCTATTCGACAGAAGAAAAGAGCTGTCTCAGTAGAAAAGTAAGTGATCATCAATCAAGAGGTCGAGAAGTTGTTGAAAGCTAGATTTATCCGGGAAGTATACTATCCAGATTGGTTGGCCAACGTTGTACTAGTGCCTAAGTCTGATGACTGTTGGTGTGTTTGTACTGACTTTATAGATTTAAATAAAGCATGCCCCAAAGATTCCTACCCCCTACCTTGAATAGATCAACTCATAGATGCCACTGTTGGGCATGAGCTATTATCTTTTCTAGATGTGTATTTTGGGTATAATCAAATAAAGATGGCCAAAGAATATAAGGAAAATACTGCCTTTATCACTAATAAGGGTACCTATTGCTATACTATGATGCCTTTTGGGCTCAAGAATGCAGGAGCCACGTATCAGAGGCTCGTCAACAAAGTGTTTGAAAATTAGATTGGTCGAAACATGGAGGTGTATGTAGATGACTTCCTGGTCAAGACAGCCAAGGTGCCTGATCATTTGAAAGATCTCAAAGAAGCCTTCGAGGTAGTACGAAGGAATTCTATACACCTTGATCCCTCGAAATGTGCCTTTGGTGTACAGTCCGATAAGTTCTTAGGATTTATGGTGTCACAAAGAGGGATCAAGGCCAACCCAGCTAAGATTGAGGCGATCCAAAGTATGAAGTCTCCAATAATTCCGAAGCAAGTACAAGTGCTTATAGGATGGATTACTGCACTAGGAAGGTTCATGTCCAGGTCTGTTGATCGATGTCTCCCATTTTTCAAGACTCTTAAGGGATCCAAAACCTTCGAATGGATAGTAGAATGTGAGGAAGCATTCTGAAGCCTTAAGAGGTACCTATCTACCCTTCCTTTGTTGGTGAAGCCAGAGACTGGAGGCAATCTGCTACTCTACCTGACGGTGTCCTCGTATGCGATTAGGGGGTATTAATCAAGGAGATAGACAAGGTGCAGCATCCTATCTACTACATCAGCAAGGTGCTACTCGATGCGGAGACCAAGTATCAATTAATAGAGAAATTAGCCCTAGCTATGGTCATCTCAGCTCGAAAACTACGGCCATACTTTCAGTCTTACTCCATCACCATACTGATGGATCGACCCTTGAGTAAGTTCCACTCTAGAGTAGATGTGTCAGGTTGAATGATCAATTAGGCGATCGAATTGGGAGAATTTGACCTCAAGTTTTAACATTGGACTACTATCAAAGTACAAGCCTTGGCGGATTACCTGATAGAGTGCACCCTACCAGGTGGAGAAGAAGAGGGGTCAAATGCTGAAAGAGCACTTGAAAAAGCTAAAGTCAAGAGTTTTCTCGATCTTGAAGAACCTTCCTAGGTCATGTACATAGACGGAGCTTCCAACAAGGAAGAGACTGGAGCAGGAATTGTCCTCATCAGTCCGAAGGGGTTCAAGGTATTGACATCAGTATGCTTTGGCTTCTCAACAACGAACAATGTGATAGAATATGAGGCCCTAGTTTCTAGGCTTAAGCTGGCTAGAAAACTGGCAGTAAAGCACCTGCTGGTCCATGGAGATTCTCAGGTGGTGGTGCGACAAGTCACAGGGGTCTATGAAGCCTGACAGGAACATCTAGCCAAATATTTGACCTTAGTGAAACAACTAATTGAACCCCTGGAGAAGTTTGAGATGGTCAGTATACCCCATGATCAGAATATAGAAGCAGATGCCCTCTCCCACCTGGGGTCGAATGTTCTAAGCAGTTTTGACGTACCGGTATATGTAGAATATTTGTCTCAACAAAGCACCGACTTAGTAGCTAAAGTTATGCTCATGGACATAGAGTCTTGTTGGATGGATCCTCTACTCACTTATTTAAGGGAAATGTACTGCCAGAAGACAAGAAGGAAGCCTGGCACATTCAGACCCAGGCAGTGTCATACGTCATTCATGACGGGGTACTCTACAAGAAGTCCCACACTTTACGTCTACTCCACTGCGTCCCCCTACAAGGGCTGAATATATCATGGTAGAGGTACATGAGGGAATCTTTGGAGCCCACCAATGCGGATGCACCATGTGTTTCAAGATTATTCGAATGGGTTACCATTGGCCTCATATGATGAAGGACTGCGAGAGATACACCAAAA
Organism: Protea cynaroides; assembly: GCA_028583415.1. Classification (NCBI taxonomy): domain Eukaryota; kingdom Viridiplantae; phylum Streptophyta; class Magnoliopsida; order Proteales; family Proteaceae; genus Protea; species Protea cynaroides. The sequence continues at coordinate 73,362,598 of CM053266.1, read as the reverse complement.
CCTATGAACCATGCCAGAAGCATGCTACCATATCCTATCGCCCGTGTGCCCAACTGCAGCCCATCCAGTCATTTATCTCCTTCGCAGTTTGGGGTATGGATATTCTGGGACCATTCCCACAGACGAAATGAAAACTCTAGTATATTCTAGTGGCAATTTATTACTTCACCAAATGGATTGAAGTAAAGGCAATGGCGAAGGTTACCGCACATAAAGCGGTGGAGTTCTTCAGACTTGATGTACTCTACAGGTATAAAATCCCACAAGTATTGATTACAGACAATGGTCTACAGTTCTCGAGCCGAGTCTTCTGAAAAGTTTACCATGACCATCGTGTAGGTCATAGATTCACGTCAGTAGCACATCCGGAGACTAATGGATAGATAGAGATCACTAACCGCACCTTGCTACATGGTACGGAGAGTGAAAGAGAAGAGGAAATTATGGGCTCAAGAGTTGCCCAGTGTAGTATGGTCGTATCGAACCACAGAAAGAACTGCCACAGGAGCCACTCCTTTTAAGCTTGCTTTTGGGTCAAAAGCTATTATCCTAGTCGAAGTGGTGGAAAAAAGCTATCGAGTAATGAATTTTAATGAGGATACCAACAAAGACATTCTACTTATGGACCTGGACCTTCTGGAAGATGTTCATGAGACTGCTCGATTACACAAAGTAGCATACCAGTAAAAAACAGCTAAGCACTACAACTTCAGGGTCAAGGAGAATTTGTTTCAAGTGGGAGACTTAGTTCTACGTTCGACGGCTGTAACTGCACCTACGCAGCAAGGCAAGCTAACTCTAAATTGGGAGGGGCCGTATCGGGTTGCAAAAGCTACTAGACCGGGGTCGTATCACTTGTACACAATAGGTGGGTCGACCATACCACGCACTTGGCATTCCAAGAACCTCCAAAGATACTATGTGTAAGACTTTTCTTAATAAAAAATTATTTCACACCTAAAGTCGTTTCTATTCGAGTAAGTATATAGTCTTAGTCAATGATTAAGCCTTTCAACTTAAGGGGTAGTCTTTGACGTTGACTCAAAAGGAAAAGGCCTACGGGTCTTAAAAAAAAAAAAAGGCCTACGGGTCTCGAACAAAAAGGGCCTACGGGTCTCTAAAAGAAAAGGCCTACTGGTCTTGAAAAGAAAAGGCCTACGGGTCTCGAACAGAAAGGGCCTACGGGTCTCAAAAAGAAAAGACCTATGGGTCTAAAAAAGAAAAAACCTATGAGATTCAAAAAGAAAAAGCCTATAGGTTTCGAAAAGAAAAGGCCCTACATGTCACAAAAAGAAAAGGCCTGCGGGTCTCCAAAAGAAAAGGCCTACATGTCTCGAAAAGAAAAGGCCTACGAGTCTCTAAAAGACAAGGTCTATGGGTCTCGAAAAGAAAAGGCCTATGGGTCTCGAAAAGAAAAGCCTTACGGGTCTCGAAAAGAAAAGGCCTATAGGGCTCGTAGGGTAGAAACCTATGGGCTCAAAGGACAGGGCCTAGGGGTCTTGGACATCAATAAGTAAATAGCCTCAGTCGAAGATTAAGTCCATCGACTCAAGGGGTAGTCTTTGACTTTGGTTCGAGCATCAAAAGCCCTTCGCTTCTGTCTCATAGTTGTAAGCAGAGCACATCACTATCAGACAGAGGGGTAGTAGTGTGGTTACTAAGTATCAGGCAAGAAAAGTATAAATAAAAAAATAAGTACATTAATAGTAGCAGTTACAAAGCAGTCACAAAAAAAAGTACCCTTACAAAAAGAAGAAGCGCCCAAGGGGCTTACAAAAAAAAGAAGAGAGAAAGATAAGAAAAGGAAAAAAAGTTTTATGGTCAGTCATGACTCTAGGAGATTCTATAAGCAATGTGTCTACTAGAGGTGTCTCTGAAGATGTGGTACCTTGGGTTTCTTCTGAAGGGATAGTAGAGGGATCTTTGGAAGTCGTTTCGGGGGTTTCTTACACTGGAACAATAGATAAGGAGCAATCTCTTGAGGAGAAGGTACTACCATCACTAATTCAGTACTGAAAACCACCAGAGGAGGGAGAGTCGAAGGCTGATCAAGTTTATCTCGAATCACCTTGTTCATGAGGGGGCTGCAAAAAAAGTTGAAGGATGGGAGATGAGTAGACAACTGCGAGAGGACCATGAGGACGGCTTCCCTGATTGATTGAGCCCTCTCTTTCCTGAAAAGACCCTCCATATCGTCAGATTCCATCAAGATTCTCAGGGTCTTCTCCTTATCCTGGGCCAAAGTTGTTTGGGCCTGAATCAAATCTTGGGTCAGATTAGCTGTGGTCACTTAAGCCTGGGCAACTCTTCGGCTAGACAAGTCACGGAAGATTCTAGGTCGACACCCCGATTCTTCCTGGTGGCTATCTCCTCTTTGAGGGTGTTCTCTCTGGTCAGGGTGTGGGTCAACTCAGCCTGCAACCTATCGTTTTCCTTCGACAGGTTAGCCTTCTCCCCTATCAGTACGTCACAGGCCCCTTGGAGATCTTTGACTATTTCCTCCAATTGATTGTTAAGGGCGGTGGTCGCCCCATGCTGGTCCGACATAACTTCATTGGATAATCGCACTTCTTCCAATTCTTTCTGGGTAGCCTCGAAGACTTTTGCACGGGTGGTGAAATGCTCATCGAGCTTCCTGTACTTGGTTTTTTCATCAGTAAGCCACCTAAGATTCAGGTCTAAAGGCACCTCGGCTGATTGCTATCTTATCTCGGCATCATTAGCTCGATCCTTTGCCTCCTTAGCATGGGCCTCCACGTCATCCCTCTCATGTTCAACAACTTCCAGTTCAGAGGATGTGTTATCTCTCTCTGTGATCCGATTTTGCTCAGCCTCTGTCTAAGCCAAAATGGTAACATCTCGGTGTCGAATGACCTAGTCGTGCTCTATCAAAACGGTAGAAAGAAGCTCATTTCTCTGTTGTGCCAAGGCCTGCACATTCTTAAGCTTGCGTATGGACCCCACTAACATCTTATGATAGTAGTTCATTCCGCACATCAACTGCAAAACATACAAAAGAGGATATCAGATACATATGAGTTGAAAAAAGAGGAAGCAAGATAAAAGAAAATGTAGCAAGAACAAAAGAATGACTCACCTGGTACAAGGCCGGACATTGGCTCTGATCTATGGTCTCAGCCTTGGCTTGCCTAAAGGTGTCTGCATCTGCGGATAGACAAGCATGGTGGACTATTTCCTGAGCCACAGGTTGGTTAAAATATATCATTGTCTATGACAAGGACCTTCCATTGGGGAGTAAATAATGTTGGCTCCACTGTGGAGCTAGAGCCGACAAGTGTAGAGGTTGAACCTTGGGTCAAGGCCGCTGTGGAGCTCGAACGGGCAAGAGTAGGGGAAAACTTGGGGTCAAAGCAGGGTCATAAGTAAAGACAGGAGACATCAGGGCTGGACCCTTACCCTTAGAAGTGGCATCTATAGGAAGGGCAGAGGAGGAAGACTGTACTGGTATAGACAGAGTGGATATCTGTGGAAAGGTAGAGGGGACTACTGGAGGTAAGCCCCCCAAAAATTGGCCGGAAGGTAGTCACGACAGTCAAATCCGTAGGGATGGATGGTGACATGTGGTTGCTGAGCTGGATGGTTGTGCTAAGATTACTGAACTAGGATGCTTTGATGTTGTTGTTGATGTGCTCGCTATAGTGGGCATTGCGCCAAGGAGAGAAAAAGAATCTAGAGGGGCTGTACTAGCCATAGAAGTTGCATTTGCGGCCCTAGGAAGGGCGAGAGGAACCTCCAGGATGTTGGTCATAGCGGAAATGAGAGAAGCGCTGCTAAAAAAGATTGGCTGGAGCAAAGTGGATGGCTGCGAATGGTGGTGGAAGGGACTATAGTGGTAGAGATCCTGTTGGAATCCTCTACTGAATATCTTGGTGAGTGTCATCGGGGTAGATTATCCTGGGGATCTCAGGGGTGATCTTTCACCTCTTCGACCGGCGTAAAGTCTCTGTAATAGTGGCTTGGTCGTCATCCTCTGTAAAAAATTGAGAAATACGAAACGCTCAGAAATATATTTTAGGGGTCGATACAGAAGAATGGAACCAAAAAGATAGTAAGATAGTGTAGAACATACCATCCTCAGCGATGTCGATGATCGGGGGGCAACAGGTTCCTCCATGGGGGCTAGAGGGTCGAACGCTTGGGAAGAAGATGGTTCACCCACTGGCTCAGGTTCAATAAAAGGATCGACCCTAGCTGCAGGGTCGAAAAATGGGACTACATCCTTTGAAGGTAGTGGAGGGATTTTTGCAGAAAGGGCGGGAGCTGTATCAGCGGCCCTCTCAAGAGCTTTCAGCTTTTAGGCCACATTAGTGATTATATCCTCCATTTTCCTCTTCTGGTGGTGGAACAGGTCTGCCCCCATCAGATCCTCTCACATTCTATCATCAAGACCCTCCACTGTGCAAAGAATAAACCATTCAATATTAGGGGTAGAATGAAAACACAATGTAAAGAATGTTGAATGACAAGTTAGTATTATCAGGGGTCGAAAGGAAACTTACTCAGCCCGTACAGGAACAGAAACTTGTTGTTGCTCAGGTCCTTGTAGTGGATTGCTCTCCTTCTTTCTTTTACTCTCTGAAGGGTCTCCATCTTAAGCGATATTGATATAGGGGTGACCCTTACTGTCGAGGGGTCGATGAACTGCCATTGGTTACCAATGAGAAAGCCAGACATGCCCATTAGATTATGCCCTCATCTTATTATGGCCCCGAAGAATTTCTCTTTCCAACGGGGGACCGAGGACTGAGTGGACTCGATCATTGGGGGAACCTCTTCTAAATTTTGGTGAAAGAAATAATATGTCACACTCGGCTCGGTCTTGTGGGTCAGAGAATTAGTCCAAATGATAACTCCAATGTCGAATAAATATTGGAAGAACCTCAGGGTGGGAGGCTTTTGAAAACGGAGAAAGAAAATGATAAAGGAATTAGGCGGAAGCTAGGTAGGGGCCAAACCGTAATAGCCCAAGATCACGAATATGAGAGGATGACAAAGGAAATGGAAATCAGACAAGAACATGTTATAATTTACCATCATCCTATGAGAATAGGGGTGGTTGGCTCGATCCCCTTGGTCCGGAGTTATCAACTCAACAAAGTCTGGGATAAGAAAAGGAACCCTAAGATCCTAAATTTTGGCCTCAGTCATTAGGGGTTTCAAGGAAGAAGCCATACAGTGGAGACTAGCCACACCGGAAGCATTAAGGGGAGGATTCTCAGGGCTACTGCTTGAGCTACCTTCACCCTGGGTAGATCGCCGAAGATGCGATCGATGTAGAGTGGGCTCAGAAGCGCGACTAACGACTGTTTTCTCGTGAGCCATAGCTGATTAGGTCTAAAATGACAAGAATCTAAAATAAAAAAGCAAGGGACTTACTCTGAAAGCAAGAAGGTCACTAGAAATTCTTCGCAAAGGAAAAGAAATGCCCTGCATGAGAATGAATACCCCGAATGAAAAGTAGAAGGCGAAGCAAATGCCAAGAAAGCACTGTAGATGATCAAATGTGAGGAAGAAGATGAGTGAAGTAGGCGGGATTTTTATAAGTTTGCAGACAGGTGGGTCCCATCTGACAGTCATCATGGTTTCGAGTGGTGTGACTATCAATCAGGCTACAAATATGATACTTGGACAGGGAAACGACGTATGGACGGTCCCGATGGATGAGAGATGGCAAGATTAACACCGATAGTTTGAAGCGACGACTCGATCAAGTCAGAAACATTACCTGGAGCATTCAATCAGAGCCAACTCAAGCCGTTACGAAATGTTACAAATGTTACACAAAGGACGTGGGCATTCAAGTTTTGAAAAAGTGGGAGAGAAGGTGGCTCATGACTACTGTAATGTCAGGGAATCTACGGAGATATCTCCGCGTATGGAAGAAGAAGTATTTTCCCCCATAAATGTGTCTCCTCCAGTCGGAACAACACTGAGGAGGCAAAGGGATTTTATTGGGGTAAAATAGTAACGGTTTAAATTAGACCATGGATGTGGAATCTATGACGACCTTTGAAGAATGGGACACATGGCAGGCATCCATGGTACGAAGCATGGGGGTAAGAAATGTTCGAAAGGTGAAATCATATTTGACCCCCTTCTGGGCAATTGGGTCATGATTTGATAGATTGATGGAGGTAGCTGGACATTAAATGGTCTGTCATTAATGCTCATAAATATCGACAACCACCATAAATGCCAAGTGGGCAGATTTGACTTGCCAGATCACTATATCGTGGACCAAATCAGCAAAAAGTAAGGTTTGTGTTCAATAAAAGAAAAAGGATAGATACGATTGTCGAAAGAAATGGAAGACGTGGACAAAAGGGGGGGGTCAAAGAAGGTCGATTGGGATAGTAAACGGTTGACAAGACATCCAAGCGCCGCCCTAGGGGTCAGAATCCCCTAGACTTATTGTTCTTTAGATGACAGATGATGGAGATGGTGGTAGGTGGGGAGGAGCTTGTTAGGGAAGCTCCCTCTTAGACCTATAAGTAGTGAAAGAGTATCAATTGCAAGGGATCTAGAACATCCTACCCAAAAGAGAGCATCCATATTCAGGTATAGCTCTGACAAAGTTCCTTTGAGATAACCTTTGCTATATCTTTTATCCCAGGTTACATCTCACTAGAGAGGAGGAAGTTATTGAAGCTCCCATATCTCAGGGAACCCCATCTTTAAGGAATTCTAGTATTTCACTATGAGCTTTATTCTGCTTGTCTTTGGAATCAACTAACTTTGGCATCGGAGTGGCCCTGGGGTATATCCCACCCACTTTACTACTGTGTTTGTATTTCAACTACATAGCTTGATACGGGAGACTGAACAAAATCCATCGACAACAATACTGGCTAACCTTGGAGAAATAAAAAAATTCCAAAAGAGAGGAATCCAACATCCCTGCTTGCAGGTATGCCATTGAGAAACATGGCCATTTTATAGAAACTAGAAATGAAATTAAGTAGAAACAAAAAAGAAATCTGACAGGTTAACAGCTTAAGATGCAACATGCTACTGAATTAGATAATCTTTGCTACTTCTGATGAGATTTCTATTTCCTTCATAATCAAAAGTCAAGAAATGCTTCAAAATGCAAGCCCACACCAACATCTCATGAAAATGAAAACTAATCAGAGTGATTTAAAATAAATGCAAAAGAGAGGTTGCACTAGCTGTTCAGAGAGAAAGAAAGGGAGATAGAGAAAGAGAGGCAGAGAGAAAAAATAAGATTCATACCTAAACTTCTTGCTAGAGCTTTTTGCGGAGGGTAAAAAACGAACCTCAAAGATTGTACATATTAAGAGAGATCATAGAACAAGATATAATGGGGGTGGGAGGGCAAAAACAAGGTGGGTATGGAAAGAATTTATTTAGCTCTCAAAATATGTTGGTGATTTAGGTATCAAAATATGTACATATTTTGATATCTAAATCAATTCTCTCTATACCGACCTTGTTCTTGCCCTCCCACTCCCATTAAATTTTGTTCCATCATCTCTCTTACTATTCCCTGTAATCTCTCCTTACTCTAAAGGTACTTCAGTAAGAAATTGACAGGGTGTGTTTGGGCTGAATTTTTTTTACTTCAAGTTAGGTTTGGGGCAAAAAAGGAAACTTGAGGTTGGGTTGAATTTGCTAGAATCATGAAAATCTTTTTTTTTTTTTTCATTTTTTTAAATGTTCATTTGAACTATAAATTCAAGCAACATGGGGAATGTCTATCATAGACAGAACTAATTGAGTTTAAAGCTACAAATTCATTGTATCAGAGGAGAGATATGGAGGAAGGAAGAAAAATTAGAGCACTTGTCATGGTGTTTTTAGTGATGTCTGGCTGCACAAGATGAATAAAAAATAAGTATTTTGAAATGTTTCAGTTGCATCAAATGCATTATACAACACCATTCATTAGTTGACTGTGTTCCAGACTGTGTTATTTGAAAAATTAGAGCACTTATCATGGTGTTTTTAGTGATGTCTGGCTGCACAAGATGAATAAAAAATTTGTATTTTGAAATGTTTCAGTTGCATCAAATGCATTATACAACACCATTCATTAGTTGACTGTATTGCAGACTGTGTGATTTGTATTGCTCCAAAATCACAAGCTTTAGGAGATCAAAACTTCAATTGTAACCTTGAATGCGTCCAATCCTCGTGCTCTGCTTACATTAATGGTAATCTCTCTTTCTCTCTCTCTAAGGGCCATTACACATTGTTGTTCTTGTCTATGCGGGGTGTTGGGAGAGGTGAGTTTGGAGATGATCTTAATGTTTCCAATCTTGGCCTTGTAGCCTCGACCTTTTTTATTCTCTTTCTCTCTCCCTTTCTTTCTCTCTCCCTCTCTTTCTCTCTCTAGATCTCTTTTAAACATTAGGTTGTCATTATAAGCTAAATTTTAAGTTATTTTGTATATATTGTAGATGACATAAAATTGGAAGGGTGCCTTACTTCATGTTCCGAAACCTGTAGCAGCAGCAAGACAATCCATTGAAGAACATGTCTCTTATGTTGTAATCAAAATCTTAAAATATGATAGGAGAACCTTTGGAATCAAAGCATATTAATCATGATAATATGAAGCCAGAAAGGGTATATAATAAATAAAATGGATGTGGTAAATTATATATCAACTTGTCTTATAACCTTTTATTGCGAGTTGTTTTCATATATCTTAATGGGTTTTGGGGAGCCTACTATGCTCCAATAAGTAATCATGGGCTCGACCTTGACTTAGATTCCTCTTTATTTTGTACAAAACCAACATGATATAATTTCAATTTATATTTGATGTTCGAACCAATAATATCAAAAAAAAATAAAAAAATAGCAGGTGTGGATTTTTAAACAAAAACATTAGAAATATTTTTTCTTAATAAGGATTTGGGATTTCGGTCTCAAATTGCCTACGTATCCTGGTGACATTCTAGTAATTAAGTCCAAATCGTAGTTCAAAACAAAGGGATTGATTTGAAAATTTAACAAACCAAATTTGGGAATTTTACCCAAATTACCTATTATTTCGAAGAGGCTTCAGAAATCAGGTTCGCAATGTAGTTTAGGAAAAAGCTGATTAAAATTGGTAGGTTTCCAGGGCTACTAGTCATGCCCATACATGAAGAGAAGCGTACTAAAAGATGAGGATCTCTCCTATAGATAGACTATTTGGAGTCTCGTATTTATTCAAACAAATTAACTTAAGTACGAGAACTGCTACATCATCGTGAGACATGGTTGGAGAACTTATTTTGTCCCTACCCAAAATAATAATAATAATAATAATAATAATAATAATAATAATAATAATGATTATTATTATTATTATTATTATTATTATTATTATTACATAGAAAGAAAGGGACAAATATTTGATTCGTGTGTACAAACTTTGAGCACATTAGCGATTGTAGTTGGAAGGGATGTTGAAGGTGGTAATCAAGTTTCTAACTAAACAAGATTATAATTGACGTTAGGGTTTCATATGAGAACGCATGAGGAGAAGCTGTAATTTCCATTTAGGTTAATTTTATCTTGGTTTAGACACCCCAAACATAATATACGAAACATCAGATATCATAGATGTAGTTTCTTATTAAGTTAGATTACCTTAACTATAATTTATCCTAACACAATAACTTTTTAAGTTGAGAAACGAGCTTTCAAGTAGCTTGCGAAAGATTAAACCAAACTACTGTTTCAAAAGGATGCCCCCAATAAAACTATTTCATTTGGAATATTTGACACCATTATAGTTACAATCTCGAGATGAGGAAGAGGCAACTTCTTTAAGGACTCATATCGTCTCCAGTTGCTGGATGGTGTTCAGTTGTGATCTAACGATTGGAGTTCATCCATGGTGCATATGAATACATCGGTGTGTGCTCCTACCGAACTAGCCGATGATCATGACTGGACTAACTAGAAAATACGAGGTGATTTTTTCCCTTTTTCAACTTCTCTAGCTTCTGACAGATTCCAATTTATGGTTTTTCATTGGAGACATCCTTTTCAACCTCCCCACTTTTTTAGAATCTGAAAAGTAAAAATTGGGAAAGCTCCCAAAACATAAACATGGATGGACTCCAAGCAAAAAGAAGGGATCCACATGCTCTCCTCTCAATGGTTCGAGAGGAGGGTGACTCCCTCCAGTTAATGTCCGATATGTAGGTATCGGCTGGATTCTAGCCTTTCATCAGAGCCGATTAGGTGAGCAGACAGTGGTGTTGGCTTATGCATCAACTCGGATGGAGAGCTCAGATCCAGCAGACACCCTCGTGTCTAGCATCAGTTGAAGGGAGTCACCCTCTGTAAGACACGCACTCCACTAACTTAGTCTAACCGTATCGTGCAGGTCTTTCCATCATTCCTGGACCAGGTGGACCAAGCGTGTGAAGATAGATCACAAACCAGGTATCAGAATCGAGTTAAAAACACTAAAAACATACCTAAGGTCGCATACCTGGGTAGGTATGGTCGACCATAAGGAAGGGAATCAAAAATCTCAAATCCAGAATCCCATGATCGATGATTTTGACCCTCTGGTCGACAGTTTATGCGACCGTATAATCGACCGTGAGAACCCAGATCAGACTCTGAGTTTTGGAAACATTTTCAAACTAAGGGATTGCATTCCTAATTGAAAGAGGACTCTATATGGAGAGTTTTTCTCTATATAAAGGACGTTCGTCAATCCTTTTTCACTCTTTTAGAACATTAGTTGTCACACCCCAATTCTGCACTATTCAGAACGGTGTGATGAACCGCTAATAAACCAACCCTTCAACCAAGATCTCTAATAGGCTGTGTCCTTTAGCTTAAACCATACACATCCACAATCATAATCAGAATAAATACATAATAGCGAAAGTCTTAATATTAAATGAACTAAGAATTCAAATGTGATAATCATAAATAAAATATCCAATTATATTGTATTGACTGAGACATAAGTAAATAAAATAAAATATAAAATTACATTTCCTCAATAATACAAATAAAAATCTAATCGAAAATGCATGACTTGCACACGCATGACGAGTCAAGCGTCTCCACTATATCTTCAACATCCATTGCAGCAACGTGCCCGTATGCAGGAGCATTCATATAATCTTCCACAATCGTACCTGCATCATCAACTAAAAATATTCGAATTCAAAAAAGTGAGCACACATCATGGCTCAGTGAGCAAACAAAACAATGCAACAACCATATGTATGCATTCAATTCATAACTGTGGTTTGGTATATAAGTTTGCAATGTTCTATAGAAAGGTTCGGAGGCCACCTCACCTCTATACACAAGTGTGTGGAGCCGCCCAACGAATATCGGCACTGTCGTCCCACATGCACCCACCATGGACAAGTATACACCCAATGAAAATGGCACTGTTGTACCGACTGCCCAAACCAACACGTAAGCCCCTATTGGCGAGGGATTGTAAACTGGACTCACAACTAAGCAATCCTAATGTCAAACAATGTATCCAAGGCCTCACCCCAGCATCCCTCAGTACACCCATAGAGATAGAGCTAGGGTCTGGTGACCAGGACACACCACAATGTCACGTCCCCCCCCCCGATGCCCTACGATGTATTAGTTCTGCTAAGGTAATGGCGATACGACGATGTTAGTGGACAAAACTTGAATAGAGCTATGGTACAATATACCCAATGAAAATGGCATTGCAGTACCGGTTGCACCATCCCCTATCCACATCAAGTATACCAACATTTACTTATTGGACAAGACTTGAGTAAAGCAATGGCACAATATACCTAATGAAAACGGCATTTAAGTACCGGTTGCACCATCCCCTACCCGCATCAAGTACACTAATCAAACACAAACATTCACATGCCTATTCCTATCATCATCATCATCATCATGTTATAAACAACGAAGTAAATATACATGAACAGTAGTAATATAAATATTGGATGACATGTTAAATGCACATTACATGCATACAAGTATGTAATTATACACAGTGTTGGACTCAATAAAATAAAATAGTTTATTATTAGCCAATTAGTTTAGGTCTTGTTCCCTCACCTTTGCTTCAGTGTAGATCCTCTTTCAAGCCATTAAAATCACCTTTATATAATAGGAAAACCTAGCAAATCGATAGATTTTAATTAGAATTCATTCCGACAGTTTTAAGCTTGCTGTATTGCTAGGTACGCAGGATGGGTTGCAGATATATGAGACCCTAGGGTATAGGGTCGATCATAGGGTGGGTTATCCATCGACCCTAGGTGCGACCATGGCTTCCCTGGACTTCCCTAGAGCTAGGGGTCGATCTTGTGGTCTGATAGGGTCGGTTACCAGTCGACCTTAAGTGCGACCAGATGTAAATTGAGTCGACTTTTCATCCTACAGTCCACTCTTTCATGTTTGGATCCTTTGGCTTATTTTCATGGTCTATTATGTGATTGTTCTATGGCCTAAAACTCCAAGTTACTTCCTTTACTTTGTTCTCCATGATTTCCTCCATGGATTCCATTGAAACCTTCCCATGGATGGTTGATTTGGGTTTCTCCTAGATCCTATCCTCTTTATATGCTATTCTAAGGTCTTGCACAATTTATGGAGAATGATTTCATACCTTAGTCTTGTTGAATTCAAAGATTTCTCTGAAACTCTTCTCCTTAGCCTTCTTCTCCAACTTTCCTTCTCTTCCTTCTCTTCTCTTCTCTCACTTTCAATTAGGGTTTCAAAAGGAGTAAAAGAGCCTAAGGGATGTCCTATTTATAGAGGAAAACCTCCAAAAATATGTCCCAACGAGTTTAGAGAAGGTTCCCTTTGAATTAGGAAAGTTTCTTAATTTCCAATTTCTGTCAGTTTGCCTAGGGCCGATCCTAGGGTCGCAGAATCTGTTGACCCTAGGGTCTCAAGTCATCCGACCCTAGGACTGAAAAGTCATGGGTTAGACCCTGCTGAGGTGGGGTCGACCCTACCTATTTAGGCATGCGACCCTACCCTCCATTCTACAATTTTTGGGTCAATTTCTTACCTGGTTTTGTGATTTCCTTCACGCACTTGGTCCGTGTGGCTCGACCATGATAGGTAGACCTGGTACAAGGTGGTAAGATCGGTTAGTTTGGTACGGGTCTTATAACTCCCCCCTGCTTATAAACATACCTTCCGAGTTGAAAAGATGAGGGTATTGCTTTCGCATAGCATTATCTTCTTCCCATGTGATTTCTTCTATATTTTGGCTTCTCTAGGTGACTTTAACATAATAGATGTCACGGTTGCGTAGTCGTTGAACCTTTCAGCTGGTGATTTCAGTTGGTGCTACTTCAAATGTCAAATCATCAGTCAAATCATGTAGATCTACTGTCAAAACGTGCATTAGATCTCTGACATACTTAAGCCATTTTTCCACGTTTAGCTAGAATCTCATATGGTCTGACATATCTCGGACTTAGTTTCCCTTTCTATCCAAACTATTTCAATCCCCGCATAGGTGATACTTTGAGGAATACCTTATCACCTACAAAAAATTCAAGGTCTCGGCGTCGAGTATCTGCATACTGTTTCTGACGATTCTGTGCCGTTCTTACTCTTTCCTTGATAATGTCGACCACTCGACAAGTTTCTTCAACAAATTCTGGTCCAACAATGCTACGTTCTCCAACTTCATTCCAAAATAGAGGAGTTCGACATTTCCTACCATACATTGCTTCATAGGGTGACATCTTTATCGTAGCCTGATAGCTGTTGTTGTAAGCGAACTCGATCAGTGGTAATTTTTTCATCCCACGATCCTTTAAAATCAATTACACAGGCTCGGAGCATGTCTTCTAAAATCTGAATGGTATGCTCCGACTGTCCGTCTATCTGAGGATGGAATGCAATACTGAATTTCAATGTTGTACCCATAGCCTTTTGCAATCCTTCCCAAAACTTTGAAGTAAATCGTGGATCTCTGTCGGACACAATGCTTTCAGGTACACCGTGTAGTCTAACAATATTATCCACATACAATTTAGCTAACCTCTCCAGTGTATACTGAGGTCGTATAGCTATAAATCGAGCCGTTTTAGTTAGACGGTCTATAATCACCCAAACCGCGTCAACTACTCGGGGAGTCAATGGTAACCCGGTGACGAAGTCCATGGTGATGCAGTCCCATTTCCATGCTGGTTCCGATAATGACTGTAACAGTCCTGCAGGTCTTTGTCATTCAGCATTCACCTTCTGACAGTTTAAGCATTGAGACACGAACTTGGCTACATCTTCTTTCATTCCTCTCCACTAATATAATTTCTTTAGATCATGATACATTTTTGTACTTCTAGGATGTATTGAATAGGTGGTTGTATGGGCTTCCTTCATTAGTCGGAGTATAATGTCCAAACTTTCTGTTTCAGGTACACATATTCTTCCTTTATATTTCAGTACCTTTTCATCATCTGAGGTGAACTTAGGGACAGTCCTACCTTTTTTGATGTCTTCTTGTACCGTTCTTAGACAAGGGTCTGATCTATTAGCAGTTTTCACTTCATAAAGTATATCAGGTACAATCTTCAATGTGGCGAACATATTAGAAAACCGATGGATAAATCCTTGGTTGGTTGATTCACCCAGTGTATCTATCACAAACTGCTCATTACCGTAGTTGAACACTTTTCCGGTGGTACACATTGCGGCAGTTGTGTTAACCTCTCCTTGAGATGTTATCATCGCTTTTCTACTCAGCGCGTCAACAACCACATTAGCTTTCCCTGGATGATATTGGATATCACAATCATAGTCTTTCAATAGTTCCAGTCATCTTCTTTATCTCATATTCAACTCCTTCTGATTAAAGAGATAAGTAAGACTCTTATGATCCGATTTAATCTGAAATTTCTCTCCGTACAAGTAATGTCTCCATATCTTGACAGCATGTACCACTGTCGCTAATTCCAAGTCCTGAGTGGGATAGTTCTTCTCATGTGTGTTCAGTTATCTTGAGGCATAACCAATTACTTGTTCCCCTTGCATAAGTACACATCCTAAACCCAGTCTTGACGCATCAGTGTACAAAATAAATGGCTGTCCGGGTATAGGAATAGTTAAAATCGGAGCTGATATCATTCTTGTTTTCAATGTTTGAAAACTCTGCTCACATTTATCAGTCCAAATAAAATTTTTGCCCTTCTTAGTCAAATTGGTGAGAGGTACGACAATTCGAAAATAGTCTTCCACAAATCGTCGGTAATACCCAGCTAGACCTAAGAAACTTTTAATTTTTCCAACGCTCTTCGGTGCTTCCCACTTCACAATAGCTTCAATCTTGCTAGGATCCACTTTAATTCCTTCAGCGTTTACAAAATGGTCTAGGAATGCGACCTCATTTAGCCAAAACTCGCACTTTGTAAATTTGGCATAAAGTTTCTCTTTCCGTAATCGCTGCAGAGCGACGCTTAGATTGATAATATGAGTTTCCTTATCCTTGGAGTAGACCAATATATCATCGATGAATACAATGACCGATGTTTTCAACATATCATGGAAAATCCGACTCATCAGTTCCATAAAGTTACTGGTGCGTTCGTCAATCCAAAAGACATGACCATAAATTCATAATTTCCGTATCTGGTCCCGAATGCTGTCTTGGGAATATCACCATCCTTAATCTTCAACTGATGGTATCCTGACCGCAGGTCGATCTTGGAGAACACCTTGGCACCTTGCAACTGATCGAACAGATCATCGATCCGAGGAAATGGGTATCGATTCTTGATTGTCAGCTTATTCAATTCTCGGTAGTCTATACACAGTCGAATACTACCGTCCTTCTTCTTTACAAATAATACTGGCGCTCCCCATGGTGATATGCTAGGTCTAATGTAATCCTTGTCCAATAGTTCTTGTAGTTATACTTTTAATTCCTTTAGTTCAGTAGGAGCCATTCGATAGAATGCTTTAGACACTGGTGCAGCTCCGGGTATCAAATCTATAACAAATTCCGTAGCTCGGTCAAGTGGTAGTCCTGGTAGTTCGTCAGGAAATACATCTGAAAAGTCACGCATGACATCAATATCCTCCATTTGTGGTGCTTCCTTGGTGAGGTCGACCACTGAAACTAGATACCTCGCTCCTCCTTTCTCGAGGCATTTCCTATCCTTTAATGCAGAGAGGATGAGCTTTCGTTTACGGGAAAGTTTGGTTCCCGTAAAACTGAACTCTGCTCCTCCCTTGTCTTTAAATGTCAGCTTCTTTTCGGCACATAATAGATTTGCAGAATGCCGAGCTAACCAGTCCATTCCTAAGATGACGTCAAAGTCTACCATCTCAAGTTGAATCAGGGTTGCATCTAAAGTTTTCTCGTCAATAAGGACTGGACATGGTCCATAACCTGTTTCTAATTCCACTTATAATCCCATCGGTGACCGTACAAACAGTTTATTGTCTAGATATTTGAGTGGTAGGTTCAGCTTCTTTCCAAATGACACAAATATAAAAGAATGAGTAGCTCCTGAATCAAAGAGTACTCCGGCGGGGATGCCATTAATGGGTACTATACTTGTGATTTGTTTTAATTTAGTCTATATGTTCACACAATGTAACATGCAATGAAAGGTTCAGGTCATACCTGTGACCACATTAGGTGATGCGGCATCATCCTCAGAGGTAACAGCGTAAACTCTCCCATGTTGTAGTTGTTTTCTGGGCTTAGTACACTCTCTTGAGATATGCCCTGCTTGATTGCAGTTAAAACATCTTACTCCCTCACCATTTTGCTTTGGTTGCGGTGGGGCTGCTGAAGTGGTCTTGGCTGCAGCATTGAAGCCATGAGTACAGAAGGGTTTGAATACCTTGGTGTTCCCTCCGTTGTAAGAATTTCCATTTGGCCTTTTAATACCCCTATTTTGAGCAAAATAGCTCTCTTTCTGGCTCGACTCTGTCACCCGAGCAATTTGTACAGCTTCGTTGTAGACTTTATTCTCCAACCCCAGAACATATTTACGGATGCTTCCCCTGAGTCCCATGATGAACCTTTGGGTTTTTGTGTTTTCCTCTTGCATGCTGGAGGGTGCAAAGAAGAACAGCTCCTCATAACGCTGTTGATATGCATCCACATTCATTTGCCCCTGATACAAACTCAGGAACTCTCTTTCCATAGAATCTCTAAAAAAATTTAGGAAAGTACTTCTTAAAGAATGCCTCTTTGTATATACCCCAGGTCAGTTGGGTGTGCTTTGTTAACAGGTAAGTCCGTGTGGACTTCCACTAGTGGTGTGCATCACCTTTCAGCATGAATGTTGCGCACAACACTTTCTCCTCTTCAGTCACCATCATCATCGTAAAATTACTCTCCATCTCATCAATCCAGTATGCTAGCCACAAAGGATCAGCTGGCTTACCGTTATACTCCTTGGGCTTCGTCTTTAAAAAATGCTCAACCAGTCTGGAGTGGTCCAGCTGATGAGGAACATAGGCCCCATACATAGGTGGTTGGTACTGATAACCACCTTGAGTTACTTCATGGTTCTGAACTTGAGCCTGAATGACGGGTGTTTGAGGTGCATGGGATACTGTGTTACTTCCCCCTGGTACTGTGCTTGCCTGTCCTACTGGCATCAATGTCGTCCGTGCAGCTGGAAAAGCCATGCCTATGGCAGCTTGCATAGTAGCTTATATCTATTGTATTTGTTGCAGCTGTTGTGCCAAGTTCATCACGGCTGTAGCCAGGTCTGTAGGTGGAGTTGGCAGATTTGTAGGGTTTGTCTGCCCATTAACTACGGACGGTGCCATGTTCAGATTCTCCTGTGTTTCAGGATGTATATGGTTGTCTTCCTCCACAGGTGGTGGTGGTGGAAAAGAGTTTTGGCTTTGTCTGGTTACTCTTCGCCCAGCCATTTTTCCGTTCTGAAGATAGTAGTGCCTGTAAGTAACCATAGCACATGTGAGACAATCATATAATTGTTCTCCAGTAAAAAATCCAACTAATCAAGGATATTTTCAAATTTTTCAGATCATTCTGTCAAAAATACTGTATTTTCCATCGTAGGGTTGATGGTAGGGTCGATCCTTATGCGACCCTGAGAATCACTGTCAACTTACCAAGAGCTTAGGGTCGATGGTAGGGTCGGTATATGTCCGACCCTAGGGTCGACCCCTAGTTTTCTATTAGATCACCGAGAGGCTAGGGTCGATGAGGGGGTCGGAGGTAGGGTCGCATGTTTTGTTAGAATTATGCGACCCTAGGGCTCAAAATCAGGTTTTAATTCTCAATTTTGGATTCATTTCTCATTCTTTCTCCTCCTTTCCGACTCAACTCATTCCTCTGAGTTGCTATAGTGACAACTTTGACCCGTTGGTGATTCTATCATACTTCCAAGACTCTCACTCCTTCTCTTCAGGTATGTGCTCTACTATTGCATGTTTTTAAGAATTCCTAACTAGGTTTTCGCCCATTTCTATCGTTTTCTTCAAATTTTTAAAATTTTTCCAACCGTAAAAATTCCATTTTTATTGGGGGCTTTTGCTGTTGGTGACTCAATGGATGAAAGCCCTAAAAAATATTCAAGTTTCATCGGTTGGTTATAGAGAAATTCCAATTTTGACCTAATTTGTTGATATTTTTGAATTTCTTGAAATTTCTTCAAATGTAATCTTCTTAGATGAAATTTCCAACTGTATAAGTTTTGCAGGATAATCTAAAATCTGTATAAGTCTTCCTGCCCATGTGTATGGGTGAAAAGTGAGGCTTTTACCCAGTTTATGCCATTATAATGCCAAAATTTTGGGTTCTTTCACCATTACTAAGCTATTATCTATTTTTCTTTGTTTTTGCAGATAGTATGGCTCATACCAAAGTACCTAGGGTTCACGACCCAGTTCATTTCCGTTCTAACGAGGCCAAGGCTTAGTATGCCCGCTATGCTCGTAAGAAGGTAGAGGGAGGTCGTCGTGTGGACTTGGCTAGCCTAGCCTTGGTTGATGTAGAGAGAGCCTTTGGTGACATGGGCTGGCTTCCCGTGATCAACTACGACGCCTGTACCCATCCAGATTTGGTGAGACAGTTCTATTGTATTCTCCAGGTGGTGGGAGATCACAGTGACACTGAGAGGGGTAGGGAGCTCAGGATCACGAGCTACGTCAAGGGAGTAGAGATTTCCTTTGACTGCCGACAGTTAGCGGACCTCTTGGGCATTTCATATGATGACCCCTTGGTATATTATGCTCCTAGAGAGCCCCAGTTCTTTTCTTTGGAGATGCGGGTTGAGATATACTGTCAGCTTATCAGAGAGGATCACTGGGAGATGAAGGCGATCAATCTACGTCCAGAGCCTCGGGTGTACTTAAGATCATTCAGCACAACCTGATACCCTAGAGTGGACACTACGAGAGGATCTCCCAGTTGACCCAGTATTTGCTTTACTGTATCTGCACTAGGCAGCCTGTCTGCCTCTCTTATATTATTATGCGGACGATGACCTGTGCTATGCTGCCTGGCCAGATAGGCAACCTGCCCTATGGGCATCTGATCACCACCATGCTTATCCGCCTGGGTATTGATTTAGTGGATTAGAGGATTCAGGAGAAGACCTTTTCATCAGTGCTGGACTGAGAGGCTATCTATCAGATGGACATGCAGGACATCCAGGTCAGTGATGAGGAGAGGAACGCTCTAGTACGTCCTCGTACTCGAGTGGAGCTGGCAGATGCTGAGGCAGCAGCAGCAGCCGCTGGAGCAAGGGTTCATGGGGGTGATGCTGAGGATGAGGATCGTATGTACATGGATGTGGACTCCATACCTCCTCCATCACCTCTGCATTCTACTGGAGCTGGTCCATCACAGACTCCTTCACGCACAGCTACTCCTTCACCCCCACCATCTGATGATATGATGGGATTACTTTGTGAGATCAGGGAGGCTCAGCGTGTGACGGATTCGAGGGTGGGAGAGTTACTAGATATTTAGCGTGCGTCTGATCAGCGAATGACTGCGGTAACGGCTAGTCTCCAGACGACCCAGACTCAGGTAGCTTGGTTGACTAGAGTCTATGCCGAGGATTATGACAGAGACCGCGAGGCACCGCCTCCCCCATCACCTCCATCTTCATGATGTATTTTCTTTTCTTCTGTTTCACAGAGTAACTGTCCCGGTTGTGGACTGTACTCTATTTTAGATATGTACTTAAACTTGCTTTGGTTTGACTTGTATATACGTTTGTCTTTCACTCGAGTGTATATGAACTTGTTTCTCATTTAATAGATGCATTATTCTCTTTCAAATTTTGTCTCAAACAAAAGAGGTGCTTATAATGAGTTATTATTACAGTTTTTAATTTTTATCCTATCTTAGTTCACGAACTTTTGAAGTAGTATACTGGTTTAAAAGACAGGGCTTGAGAGCTCTGATACCAAGTTGTCACACCCCAATTCCACACTATTCAAAACGGTGTGATGAACCACTAATAAACTAACGGTTCAACCAGGATCTCTAATAGGCTGTGTCCTTTAGCTTAAACCACACACATCCACAATCTTAATCAGAATAAATACACAATAGTGGAAGTTTTAATATTAAATAAACTAAGAATCCAAATGTGATAATCATAAATAAAATATTCAATTATGTTGTATTAACTGAGACATAAGTAAATAAAATAAAATATCAAATTACATTTCCTCAATAATCTAAATAAAAATCTAATTAAAAACGCATGAGTTGCACTCGCATAATGAGTCATGCGTCTCCACTATATCTTCAGCATCCATTGCAGCAACGTTCCTGTATGCAGGAGCATTCATATAATCTTCCACAGTCGTACTTGCATCATTAACTAAAACATTCGAATTCGAAAGGGTGAGCACACATCACGGCTTAGTGAGCAAACAAAACAATGCAACAACCATATGCATGCATTCAATTCATAACTGTGGTCTTGTATATAAGTTTGCAATGTGCTATAGAAAGGTTCGGAGGCCGCCTCACCTCTATACACGAGTGTATGGAGCCGCCCAATGAATATCGGCATTGTCGTCCCACATGCACCCACCATGAACAAGTATACACCCAATGAAAATGGCATTGTTGTACTAGCTGCCCATACCAACACGTAAGCCCCTATTAACGAGGGCTTGCAAACTGGGCTCGCAATTAACCAATCCTAATGTTAAACAATGTATCCAAGGCCTCACCCCAGCATCCCTCAATACACCCATAGAGATAGAACTATGGTCTAGTGACCAGGACACACCACAATGTCACGTCGCCTCCTGATGCCCTACAATGTATTAGTTTTGCTAAGGTAATGGCGATATGACGATGTTAGTGGACAAGACTTGAATAGAGCTATGGTACAATATACCCAATGAAAACGGCATTGCAGTACCAGTTGCACCATCCCTTATCCGCATCAAGTATACCAACATTTACTCAGTGGACAAGACTTGAGTAAAGCAATGCCACAATATACCCAATGAAAACGGCATTAAAGTACCGGTTGCACCATCCCCTACCCGCATCAAGTACACTACTCAAACATAAACATTCACATGCCTATTCCTATCATCATCATCATCATCATGTTATAAACAACGAAGTAAATATGCATGAATAGTAGTAATAGAAATATTGGATGACATGTTAAATGCACATTACATGCATACAAGCATGGAATCATACACAGTGTTGGACTCAATAAAATAAAACAGTTTATTATTAGCCAATTAGTTTAGGTCTTGTTCCCTCGCCTTTGCTTGAGTGTAGATCCTCTTTCAAGCCTTTAGAATCACCTTTATATAAATAGGAAAACCTAACAAATCGATAGATTTTAATTAGAATTCATTCCTATAGTTTTAAGCTTGTTGTATTGCTAGGATCGCAGGATGGGTCGCAGGATGGGTCGCAGATATATGAGACCCTAGGGTATAGGGTCGATCATAGGGTCGGTTATCCATCGACCCTAGGTGCAACCATTGCTTCCCTGGACTTCCCGAGAGCTAGGGGTCTATCCTGTGGTTTGATAGGGTCGGTTACCAGCCGACCCTAAGTGCGACCTGATGTAAATTGAGTCGACTTTTCATCCTACAGTTCACTCTTTCATGTTTGAATCCTTTGGCTTACTTTCATGGTCCATTCTGTGATTGTTCTATGGCTTAAAACTCCAAGTTACTTCCTTTACTTTGTTGTCCATGATTCCCTCCATGGATTCCATTGAAACCTTCCCATGGATGGTTGATTTAGGTTTCTCCTAGATCCTATCCTCTTTATATGCTATTCTAAGGTCTTGCACAATTTATGGAGAATGATTTCATACCTTAGTCTTGCTGAATTCAGAGATTCCTCGGAAACTCTTCTCCTTAGCCTTATTTTCCAACTTTCCTTCTCTTCCTTCTCTTCTCTTCTCTCACTTTCAATTAGGGTTTCAAAAGTAGTAAAAGAGCTTAAGGGACGTCCTATTTATAGTGGAAAACCTCCCAAAATATGTCCCAACGAGTTTAGGAAATGTTCCCTTTGAATTAGGAAAGTTTCCTAATTTTTGGTTTCTGTCAGTTTGCCTAGGGTCGATCATAGGGTCGCAGAATCCATCAACCCTAGGGTCTCAAGTCATCAGACCCTAGGACTCAAAAGTCATGGGTTGGACCCTGCTGAGGTGGGGTTGACCCTACCTGTTTAGGTATGCGTCCCTACCCTCCATTCTACTGTTTTTGGGTCAATTTCATACCTGGTTTTGTGATTTCTTTCACGCACTTGGTCCGTGTGGCTCGACCATGATAGGTAGACCTGGTACAAGGTGGTAAGACCAGTTAGTTTGGTACGGGTCTTACATTAGTGAACCCTAGAGAGAGAGAAGTAGGAAAAGGAAGAGAATGAGAAGAAGAAAAATCTAAGGAGAAGAATTTACTGAGAAGAGATTGACTCTCTATCACAGGCAAATGTATGAAATGAATCTCTGGAGATGTAAACTTTAAGTATAAGACTTCTATGGAAGATAGGCAATATCAACCTATTATGATCTATGTGATTTCCTTGAGAAAATCCCAAGGAGAACTATGAGTAGTGAATTTAATGATTAGGGTTGATAAGAAATTACTAATGATGGCCATTGGATGACCTTAGAATAAACCCCATTTGATGAACAGAAGAATTAACCCAGGAAGAACTCGAACTGCAAGGTTGTTGCTACGGTCGACCATAGCATGACCAGTATGACCAGAGGATCGACCATAGGCATTAGGGAATATTTTAAAAATCATATGGTCGCAGCTATGGTCACACCATATGCGACCGTAGGGTATTGACCGTAGACAGTAAGGTCGATACAACATGAGACCATATGACCAATCAGACACCTATTAATGCTCTATTTTGATTTTCGACTACTATAACATGTCACATATGAACTCTAACTTAAATTCATATAACTTTTAGGTTGTTAAATCAATTCATAGAGAATTTCAAGGCTTTGAAGGAGATCGAGTATTACTAACAGGTGAGGGAACAAGACCTAAATAATTGGTTAATAACAAACTGTTTATTTTATTGAGTCCAATGCCATGATTGATTCTATGCTTGTATGCTCATCACACCATTCTGGTTAGACCAGAATTGGGGTGTGACAACTTAGTATCAGAGCTTCTCAAGTTCTACCCATTGACCTAACTACTTCTACATGAGTCATGAACTCAGTTAGGATAAAATTTAAAAACTGTAATAATAACACACCACAAGCACACCTGTGTTGTATGAGACATAAACTAAAAAAGAGAATAATGCACATATGTAAAGGGGAAACCAAATTTTTATATATATCCAAATGGGAATAAGACAAATATACATTTAATTCGGAGTACAGTCCACAATCCGGACAGTTACTCCATAGTATAAAAAGGAAAAAGATATAAATGACAATCATGAAGCTGGAGGTGCTGGAGGAGGAAGTGCCTTACAATCTCTATCGTAGTCCTCAGCATATACTTTCGTGAGCCAGGCCACCTGAGTCTGAGTTGCTCAGAGACTAGCTGTCAGATCCGCTACCCGCTAGTCTGTAGAGCGTTGGGCATCTAGAAGCTCTCCTATTCTCCAATCAGTCACGCGCTGAGCCTCTCGAATCTCACGTAATAGACCCATCATGTCATCTGGTGGTGGGCATGAAGGACCAGCTGAATGAGAAGCCCTAGAAGGGCTAGTTCTAGTAGAATGCTGTGGCGATAAAGGAGGGATGGCATCCACATCCATGTACATCCGATCATCATCCTCCTCATCATCACCCTCGTGTGCCTCTGCTGCTGCCTATGCTGCCACCTCTGCTGTAGCCTCTGCATCTGCTACCACTATCCGACTGAGAGAATGTCACATAGCATTCCTCTCATCATTACTAACCTGTATCTCTCTCATGCCCATCCTACTAATGGCCTCCCAATCAAGGTCAGCAGAGAAGGTGTCTTCAAGGATCCTCTCATCCACTAGGTCCACTTGTAGATGAGCGAGCAAGGTGGAGATCAGCCACCCATAGGGCAAGTTACCTCTCGAGTCAGGCAATGTAGCTTTGTACATAGTCCACAGAATAATATATGGGAGGCAGACAGGCTACCTAGTACATATATAGTATAGCAGGTACTGAGTCAGTTGTGAGATCATCTCGTAGTGTTCGCCCTAGGAAATAAGATTATGCTTGATAATCTTATAGTAGACCAGTGGCTCTGGACGCAGGTTGACTGCTTTCTTCTCCCAGCAGTCATCCCGAAGAATCTGATTATCTATTTCTACACGCACCAGTGTAGATAGAAACTATGGCTCCCTGGGTGTGCAGTAAACCAATTGACCATCGTTGGAAATGCCTAGGAGATCAGTCAACTCTTGACAATTGAAAGAGATCTGAACCCCTTTCACCCAGCTGGTGATACGAAGCTCTCTACCCCTATCAACATCATCTAAGTCACCCTCTACTTGTAGGTGATACTAGAACTGCTTGACCAAGTTCAGGCGAGTGCAAGCCTCGTACAAGATCACTAGAAGCCAACCCATATCACCAAACGCCCATTCCACATCAAACAGGGCTAAATGGGCTAGGTTCACACACTGACCCCCTTCCACTTTCTTTCGGTCAAACCAAGGATATCACACCTCTGCTTCAACAGACCTAAAGCATCGTGGGTCATGAACTGGAGGAATCTTATTGCGAACCATGATAACTGCAAGAGAAGAAAATAAGAAAAACAAGTTAGATAAATTTGAAAATATGACAGCATAATGACGTAAAATGGAAAAAGCCTCACTTTTCACCCAAACATTTGGGCAGGAGGACTTACATAGGTCCCAAACCATCCTACAAGGCTCATACAATTGGAAATTTAAACTAGGTAGGTCAAATTTGAAGAAATTTTGACAATGAGGAAAAAAAACCCCAAAATTTAGGTAAAAAATGAGAATTTTCAAGTTTCTAATAAACTAACTGATGAAACTCAAATTTTCTTATGGGCTTTCATCCATTGGGTAGCCAATAGCAAAAGCCCCCAATAAAAATTAAATTTTACGGTCAGAAAAATATTAATTAGAAGAAAACCTTACAAATAGCAAAAAAACCTAGGTATGAAAGCTTAAAAATGGAGAAAAGTAGAGAACATACCTCAAGGAATGGAGTAACGGATTTTGATCGATGAAAAAATCACCAAGTTTTTTGGTCGACACTGTAACAACTCACTGATGGCGAGTTGAGTAGAGACCGTGGGAGGAAGAAGGAGAATGAGTGGGAAAAATTTCAAAAAATAGGTTTAAAAACCTGATTTTGAATCATACGGTCACACAATTCGACCAAAACCATCGATCGTATGATCGACCATAGGGTCTCAGTAAGTTGCCAGGATTTTGAAGGTCCCACCTATGGTCGCACAACATGCGACCATAGGCCATCGACCGTATGAATGACTGTTGTTTGCATTTTGATTCTGTTTGAACTTTTGCCTATTAATCTTATTTTTTGTTTCGCTTCATTGTGAGACTAACCCAATACTACCATCGTATCTTGTCTCACATGTACAACCTTTCCAAGTACCATTCAACCAAGAGTTTAAATGGCTGGACACAGAGTAAGTAGAAGGAAACAGAATGCAAACCCATCTCCACTATCTATGGAGACCAATGACAATGAAGGTCAATAAGGACAAGAAGGAAATATTAGAATTCAAAATGCTGCACCTCAGAATGTGTACACCCCAGCCAATCCATCCAACCTATCTGCACCACCTACGGATTTGGCTACTACGATGATGAATTTAGCACAACAAATGCAGCAAATACAGAAAGTGCAAGCCAACATGAAAGCTTCTATGGGAATTGCTTTCCCAGCTGCAAACACAACACTTCTACCTGCATGACAAGCTAGTACTGCACCTGGTGGTAGCAACACTGTACCCCAAGCACTGTAGACACTAGCAATACAAGACCAAGTGCCAAATCCTGAAGCACCGCAAGACGGGTATAACTAAGGTAATTATCAGTATCAGCCGCTTATGTATAGAGCATATGCATAGTATCAGCTTGATCACTCCAGACTAATCTAGCATATTCTGAAGTTGAAGCTGATGGAATTTAAATGTAAACCATTAGATCCGTTGTGGCCAGCTCACTAGATCGACGAAATGAAAAGAAACTTTATGATGATGACTATAAATGAAGAAGAGAAGGTATTATGTGCCACTTTTATGCTGAAAGGTGATACACACCATTGGTGGAAATCTACTTGGAGTTATATATTGACAAAGCACGCCCAACTAGCCTAGGCTATCTATAAAGAAGCTTTCTTCGAGAAGTATTTTCCCAGGAGTTTCAGAGATCAAATGGAAAAGGAGTTTCTAAGTCTGTATTAGGGACAGATGACTGCAGACGCATATCAACAGCGTTGTGAAGAACTATTTTTCTTTGTTCCCTCTAGCATGCAGGAGAAAAATACCAAAACCCGAAGGTTCGTCATGGGACTTAGGGGAGGCATCCATGAGCATGTGTTGGGACTGGAAAAGAAGATTTATAATGAAGTTGTACAAATTGCTCGAGTATTGAAATTGAGCCAGACGGAAAGTTATTTTGCTCAGAATAGAGGTATTAAAAGGCTCAATGGAAACTCATACAACGGAGGGAACCCAAAGACATATAAACCCTTCCGTACTCAAGTCTTCAATGCTGCAGCCAAGACTACTTCGACAGCCCAACCTCAACAGAAGCAAAGTAATGCTAGAGTCAAATGATTCAATTGCGATCAAGTAGGACATTATTCAAGAGAGTATCCTAAGCCAAGGAAGTAGCTACAACAAGGAAAAGTTTCTGCAATTACTTATGAGGATGCTACCGCATCACCTGATGTGGTCAGAGGTATGAGCTGAACTGTTCATTTTGTACTACCTTGTATAAGCATGTAGACTAAGTTAAATCAAATTACAAGTATCGTACCTATTAATGGCTTACCCGCCAGAGTACTCTTTGATTCTGGAGCTACTCATTCTTTTATATCTCTATCATTTGGAAAGAAGTTAAATCTATCCCTCAGACCTTTAGGCTACAAACTACTTGTACGATCGCTATGGTATTAGAAGTGGAACTAAACAAAGGTTATGGACCATGTCTAGTTTTTATCGGCGAGAAGATTTTGGATGCAACCTTAATTCAACTTGAAATGGTAGACTTCGACATTATCTTGGGAATGGATTGGTTAGCTTGGCACTCTGTAAACCTATAATGTGTGGAAAAGAAACTAACATTTAAAGACAAGGAAGGAGTAGAGTTTAGTTTTGTGGGAAACAAACTTTCCCGTAAATGACAATTCATTCTCTCTGCATTGAAGGCTAGAAAACGCCTCGAGAAAGGATGAATTGGGTATCTAGTATCCCAGATCAACCTCACCAAGAAAGCACCAGTATCGAAAGCACCTTATCGAATGGCTCCTACTGAACTGAAGGAACTAAAGGTACAATTATAGAAATTATTGGACAATGGTTATATTAGACCCAGCATTTCACTATGGGGAGCGTCAGTACTGTTCGTGAAAAAGAAGGATGGTAGCATTCGACTGTGTATAGATTATCAAGAATTGAATAAGCTTACAATCAAGAATCGTTACCCGTTGCCTCAGATCGATGACTTATTCGATTAGTTGCAAGGTGCCAAAGTGTTCTCTAAAATTGATCTTCAGTCAGGATACCATTAGTTGAAGATTAAGGAAGGTGATATTCCGAAGACAGCATTCAGAACCAGATATGGACATTATGAATTTTTAGTCATGTCTTTTGGATTGACTAATGCACCCGTAATTTTTATGGAACTCATGAATCAGGTATTCTATGATATGTTGGATACGTCAGTTATTGCATTTATTGATGACGTATTAGACTACTCCAAGGACAAAAAAACTCGTGTCACAAATTAAAGAGCCGCTTTGTAGCGACTAAGGCTATGTTTGGTATCATTTTTGTTTTTGTTCTTTATCTATTTAACAAAAATCATTTTGAAAATAATTATTGTTCAAAATTAAAATGTTGTTTGGTAGCTATAATAAAAATAGATGATAAAATGAAAAACATATTTGGCATACTATTTGGCATACTATGTCTAAAAATGATTTTGAAAGTCTTTGGAGAAATGACGTCGCCTCCGTTGGAATGATTGTCGTCGTCGCCGCCGTCAGAGCTATCTCTAGGACGAAGTTGCAGGTCTGTGTCTCTATGCTTTACTTCTGTTCGTCAACGAGAAGAGTGTTTGAGGGTTTGATTTGAGGTGGTTTTATAAAAGGAAACTAAATTACTTTTTTAACCCTTTATTTTAACACATGTTTTAAGTGTTTTGAGCAAAACACAACAAAAATAATTTTTGACCAAAAATCAAAAAGAGGTTGAGACCTCTTTTTGAATTTTGGCTTGTTTTTATTTTTATTTTTCATAAATAGCACTCATAAATTATGCCGAACCTCTTCAAAACTATAAATTTGAACAAAAATCAAAAACTAAAATGATACCAAACACAGCCTAAGAAAAGAGAAGCTTTACGCAAAATTTACAAAGTGTGAGTTCTGGCTAAATGAAGTTGCTTTCTTAGGCCATGTTGTATCCGCTGAAGGAATTAAAGTGGATCCTAGCAAGATTGAAGCCATTGTGAAATGGAAAGCACCTAAGAATGTTGTAGAAATCAGAAGTTTCTTAGGTTTAGCTGGTTATTATCAATGATTCGTGGAAGATTACTCTAGAATCACCGTACCTCTCACCAGTCTGACAAAGAAAGGAGAAAAGTTATTTGGATCGATAAATGTAAAGAGTGTTTCCAAACATTGAAGGCTAGATTGATATCAGCTCCCATCCTGACTATTCTGATCCCAGGACAACCATTTACCTTGTACACCGATGCGTCTGGGTTAGGTTTAAGATGTATGCTTATGCAAGGAGAATAAGTAATTGTGTATGCCTCAAGACAACTGAAGACACATGAGAAGAACTATCTCACTCATGACTTGGAATTAGCAGCAGTAGTACATGCTGTTAAAATATGGAGACATTATTTGTATGGAGAGAAATTTTAAATGAAATCAGATCATAAGAGTTTCACTCATCTTTTTAATCAGAAGGAGTTGAACATGAGACAAAGAAGATGGCTGAAATTATTGAAGGATTATGATTACGATATCTAGTATCATCCAGGAAAAGCTAATGTAATTGCTAACGCATTAAGTAGGAAAGCAATGACAGAATCCCAAGAAGAAGTTAGTGTAAATGCTATGGCGTGTGTCGCAGGGAGAGTATTTAACTACAGTAATGAGAAGTTCATGATTGATATTTTGAATGAATCAACTAACCAAGGGTTTATTCATCTATTTTCAAACATGTTTGCTACATTGAGGATTGTACTAGATCTATTTGACGAAGTGAAAGCAGCTATTAAATCAGACCCTTATCTGAGAACAGTACAAGAAGACCTCGAAAAAGGTAAGACTACTCCTAAGTTCACCTTGGACGTTGAAAAGGTACAAAGATACAAAGGAAGAGTATGTGTTCCTGAAAATGAAGACTTGGATATTAGACACAGACTAATGAAGGAAGCTCACACCACCGTTTATTCGGTACACCCTGGAAGCACGAAGATGTATCATAATCTGAAAAAACTATATTGGTGGAGAGGAATGAAAGCGGATGTAGCTAAATTTGTGTCTCAATGCTTGAATTTTCAGCAAGTAAAGGCTGAAAGGCAAAGACCTGTAGGATTGTTGCAGCCACTGCCAGAACCAGCATGGAAATGAGACTGCATCACTTTGGACTTTGTCACCGGGTTACCATTGACTCCCCAAATAGTTGATGCGGTCTGGATGATTATGGATCGTTTGACCAAGGCAGCTCGTTTCATAACTATACGACCTCAATATACCCTAGAGAGGTTAGCTAAACTTTATGTGGATAATATTATCAGATTACATGGTGTACCTAAAAGCATTGTCTCCGACAGAGACCCACGCTTTACCTCAAAGTTTTGGAAAGGATTATAGAAGGCTATGGCTACAACGTTGAAGTTTAGTACTGCATTCCATCCTCAGACAGACGGACAGTCGGAGTGTACTATTCAGATTTTAGAAGACATGCTTCGAGCTTGTGTCATTGATTTCAAAGGATCATGGGATGGAAAATTACCTTTGATTGAATTCACTTTTAACAACAGCTATCAAGCGACTATACAAATGTCACCCTATGAAGCATTGTATGGTAGGAAATATCGAACTCTTTTATTTTGGAATGAAGTTGGAGAACGAAGTATTGTTGGACCAGAGTTTGTTGAAGAGACTTGTCGAGTAGTCGACATTATCAAGGAAAGAGTCCGAATAGCTCAGAACCGTCAGAAGCAATATGCAGATAATTGACACAGAGATTTTGAATTCACTATAGGTGATAAGGTATTTCTGAAAATATCTCCTATGCATGGTTTGAAAAGGTTTGGACAGAAGGGAAAGCTGTATCCCATATATATTGGACCTTATGAAGTTCTAGCTAGACATGGAAAAGTAGCATATCAGTTAACACTAGCACCATCAATGTCTAGTGTACATGATGTATTCCATGTCTTACAATTGAAGAAGTACGTCAGAGATCCAACACACATGTTAACAATGGATCGACCAGATTTGACTGAAGATTTGACGTTCGAAGTAGTACCTTTTGAGATCACTAATTGGAAGGTGCAACGTCTTCACAACCACGACATTTATTATGTTAAAGTTACTTGGAGAAGCCAAAATGTAAAAGAAATTACATGGGAAGAAGAGAACGCTAAGCAGAAGCAATATCCTCACCTATTTGATTCAGAAGATATATTTAAATTTTGAGGATAAAATTTATATAAGAGGGGGGAGTTGTAAGACCCGTACTCCACTAACTTGGTCTAACTGTGTCGTGCCAGGTATTCCCATCATTCCTGGACCAAGTAGACCGAGCGTGTGAAGATAGATCACAAACCAGGTATGGAATCTAGTTAAAAACATTGAAAACATACCTAAGGTCGCATACCTGGGTAGGTATGGTCAACCATAAGGAAGGGAATCAAAAATCTCAAATCCAGAACCTCACGGTCGCATACCTAGGTATGCGACCGTATGATCGACCGTGACTACCCAGATCTGACTCTATGTTTTGGAAACTTTCCTAAACTAAGGGATTGCTTTCCTAATTGAAAGAGGACTCTATATGGAGAGTTTTTCTCTATATAAAGGACATCTCTCTACCCTTTTTCACTCTTTTAGAACATTAATGAACCTTAGAGATAGAGAAGGAAGAGAAGGAAGAGAAGGAAGAGAAGGAGAAGAATTTGCTGAGAAGAGATTGGCTCTTTACCACAAGCAAAGGTATGAAACGAATCTCTGGAGATGTAAACTCTAAGTATAAGACTTCTATGGAAGATAGAAAATATTAACCTATTATGATCTATGTGATTTCCTTGAGAAAATCCCAAGGAGAACCATGAGGAGTGAATTTGATGATTAGGGTTAATAAGAAATTACTAATGATGGCCATAGGATGACCTTAAAATAAATCCCATTGAAGAATAGAATAATTGACCCAGGAAGAACTCTAATTGCATGAAGACTGCAACCAGAAATGTCAAGGTCGCAGCTACGATCAACCATAGCATGACCAGTATGACCAGAGGATCGACCATAGGCATTTAGGAAGATTTTAGAAATCATATTGTCGCAGCTACGGTTACACCATATGGGATCGTAGGGTATCGACCATAGACAGTAAGGTCGATACAGCATGAGACCATAGGACCAATCAGACACCTATCAGTGCTCTGTTTTGATTTATGACTACTGTAACATGTCACATATGAAACCTAACTTAAATTCATATATCTTTCAAGTTGTTAAATCAATTCAAAGAAAATTTCAATGCTTGGAAGGAGATCGAGTATTGCTAACAGGTGAGGAATAAGAGTTAAACTAATTGGTTAATAACAAACTATTTATTTTTATTGAGACCAATGCCATGATTGATTCTATGCTTGTATGCTTCTTATGTGCATCTCACATGTCATCCAATATTCTTACTATTACTGTTCATGCATATTTAATTCTGTTTATTTATAACATGATGATGATGATGATGCTAAGAATAGGCATGTGAATGTATGTATGTGGATGTGACTGAAGCATCAGGGGGAGGACATGGCATGGTGGTCTTCGACCTCGTCACCAGACTCTAGCTCTATCTCTACTCAAGTCTTGCCCACTAACATCTTCGTATCGCCATTACCTTAGCAGAATTATTACGTCCTAGGGCATCAGGAGAGGTGGTCTCGGACCATGTGGTCTCTGACTCTGTCAGGGGGCCTTAGCTCTATCTCTATGGACGTATTGAGGGATACTGAGGTGAGGCCTTGGATACACTGTTTGGCATTAGGATTGGTTAGTTGCGAGCCTAGTTTGCAAGCCCTCGCCAATAGGAACTTACGTGTTGGTATGGGTAGGGCATCAAAGGAAGTGTTGACGATGTTTGATCCGGACACTTTAGCTCTATCTCTATTCCATGGTGGGTACATGTGGGACGACAATGGTATTTGATCCATTGGGCAGATTCATACACTCGTGTATAGAGGTGTGGCGGCCACCAAACCTTTCTAGAGCATATTGCAAACTTATAAACCAGACCAACGATATGAATTGAATGCATGCATATGTTTGTTGCATTGTTTTGTTTGCTCACTAAGCCGTGATATGTGCTCACCCTTTTGACATCGGATATTTTTAGTTGATGATGCAGGTCCTACTGTTGAAGAATATATGAATGCGCCAACATATGGACACATTGTTGTGATGGATGTAGAAGCTAAAGAAGATGCGCATGAGTCATCATGCGAGTGCAACCAATGTGTTTTTTCTTAAGTTTAGTTATAGTTTGAACATCAGATATGTAATTGATTATTTATTTTTATGTCTTGTAGTTTAGAGATAATTGGATTAAATACTTATTTACCACTGTTAGTCTCTCAGTTCATTATCTATAAGACTTCTGCTTATTTTTTTATTACCTCTAATTATTAATGTGGAATGTGTGTGTGGTTTGATATGGTGGGTACGACCTATACGAGATCCTGGGTGAACCATTGGTTTATTGGCGGTTCATCACACCATTCTGGTTAGACCATAATTGGGGTGTGACACCCTCCCCCCTCCCCCCTAGGAGGAGAGGATTTGAATACGACCACATTTAAAATTACTATTTATTTTCTATGGTAAGTAAAAGTTAATGAATTAAATATTTCATTAAGATATTAATAATATGAACTCAAATATCTTGTAACATTATATTGTCTACACAATATTTTTGTGACACTTTAAATGGTAATGTAGCATTTTTAATTAAAAAAAGGAAACCTGAATACTTGAACACTATAAGCCAATTTTCTCTTGTCCCGGTCATTCTCATCCAGAACATGAGTATAAAAAGCAAAAAGGACATTATAATAAGATACTGGCTAACCTTGGAGAAATTAAAAGATTCCAAAAGAGAAGAATCCAACATCCATTCTTGCAGGTATGCCGTTGAGAAACCTGACCATTTACAAGAAACTAGAAATGAAATTAAGCAGAAACAGAAAAGAAATCTGACAGGTTAACAACTCAAGATGCAACATGCTACCAAATAAGATAATCTTGCTGCTTCTGATGAGATCTATATTTCTTACATAATTAGAAGTAAATAAATGCTTCAAAATGCAAGCCCACACCAGCAACTCATAAAGATGAAAACTAATCAGAGTGATTTAAAGTGAATGCAAAAGAGGGTCGCAATAGTGGTTCAGAGAGAAAGAAAGGGAGATAGAGAAGGAGAGGGAGAGAGAGAAAAAAAATGCTTACCTAAACTTCTTGCTAGAGCTTCTTGTCGAGGATAAAAAATGAACCTCAAAGATTGAGATGAAGAATGACTTTTAATGGTGAAGGGTAAGGAACAAGTTATAATGGCAAAGGGTGTGGGGGAGAGAGAGAGAGAGAGAGAGAGAGTGTGTGTTAGGTTACCGTAGAGAAGCTAGGGAAAGAGAGAAAGAGAGCAATCCTGCTAAGAAGAGAAACAAACCCGTATATATATAAGAAAGTATAATGCATTTAAAACTATATAAACAAATGATGACGCAATAGAATTGTTTACCAAAACCATACGTATCATTTATACAAAAACCTCCAAATCAATTAATAAATAGTAAGGTAATGGTAGTTTTTAAGCATTCTGATACCGTTCAATGAACTGTATAGTATGATGAATAATATACATTTTTATACATAGGGAGCAAGTTATTACATCTTTGCTATGATTCCGTACTATCCCCTAATGGCAAAGTTTTGGGGTTGGGATTGATCATCTTCATCCTTGTTCGGCATTTGTCGTTGAGACCTTGGTAATCAGATTTTCAGGTTGTTTTTGATGAATAGGGCTCATCTCTTGTATTCTAGTCAGTCTGGTACTCATTTATCAGATAGGCTGGACAGGTTGGCATGTCTGCCAATGCTGCCTAGCCCATCTGATGGACGATTGAACAATAGAAGATGAGTTTCATCTAAGTCGGTGTTACCTATGTAATAGTACATCGGACTTCAGACTCTAATGCACTGCTTACAAAATCCACTAAGTCATCCACCGAAGGAATTTGCCACTACCCTTGTCACACCCCAATTTTGAGCCAACCAGAATGGGGAGATGAACCGTCTATGATCCAATGGTTCAACCAGGATCTCGAATAGGCCGTATCCATTTGTTTAAACCAGATACAACCACAACCATAATCAGAATAACTAAAA
This sequence comes from Protea cynaroides, assembly GCA_028583415.1. Classification (NCBI taxonomy): domain Eukaryota; kingdom Viridiplantae; phylum Streptophyta; class Magnoliopsida; order Proteales; family Proteaceae; genus Protea; species Protea cynaroides. The sequence goes on along the minus strand of CM053266.1, from coordinate 73,327,316 downwards.
AATAGCGGAAGTCTTTAATATTAATGAACTGAGTATCTAATAGTGATAACATAAATAAATTATCCAATTATCTCTAAATGACTAAAGACATAAAATAAAATAAAATAAATTAATCAATTACATGTTTTGAATAATTTAACAACTAAATATAATAAAAAACACATGAGTTGGACTCGTACGATGAATGATGCGACTTCACCATAGCTTCCATGTCCATCACAAATCATGCCCGTAAATTGGTGCATTCATATAATCTTCCACAGTAGGACCTGCATCATCAACTAAAAATATTCGACGTCGAAAGGGTGAGCACACATCATGGGTCAATGAGTAAACTAAACAATGAAACAAACATATGCATGCATTTAATTCATATCGTTGGTCTGGTTCATAAGTTTGCAATGTGCAATAGAAAGGATAGGTGGCTACCGCACCTCTATACACGAGTGTGTGAAGTCGCCCAATGGATCAAACACCATTGCCGTCCCACATGCACCCATCATGGAATAGAGATAGAGCTAAAGTGCCCAGATCAAACACCGCATGACACTTCCCCTGATACCCTACCCATACCAATATGTAAGCCCCTATTGGCGAGGGCTTGCAAACTAGGCTCGTAACTAACCAATCCTAATGTCAAACAGTGTATCCAAGGCCTTACTCTAGCATCCCTTAATACGTCCATAGAGATAGAGCTAATGCCCCCTGGCAGAGTCAGAGACTATACGGCCCGAGACCACCTCCCCTGATGCCCTACGACGTAATAGTTATGCTAAGGTAATGGAGATACGACAATGTTAGTGGACAGGACTTGAGTAGAGATAGAGCTAGAGTCCGGTAACCAGGATGAACCACAGTGTCACGTCCTCCCCCTGATGCTCCACTCGCATCAAGCACACTAACCACACACATACATTCACATGCCTATTCCTAGCATCATCATCATCATCATGTTATAAATAAACTGAATTAAATATGCATGAGTAGTAATAACAGAAATATTGGATGACATATGAAATGTACATTACAAGCACACAAGCATGTAATCATTCATGGCATTGGACTCAATAAGTAAAATAGTTTATTATTAGCCAATTAATTTAGGTCTTGTTCCCTTACCTTTGGTCGATGGTAGTTCATCGTTCAAGCTTTGTAAATCCCTTTTAGACCACTTAGAAACCTAACATATTTATAGCTTTTAAATTAGAATTTATTTTCAGCAATTCAGCTTAACAAAAACTGAGTAGTCGCAGGTGTGGCAGCACTTGTGGTCTCAGTTTCTGTGACCATAGGGTATGTGGTCGCAAGGTGTGGTCGCATACCGTGAGACCACACATGTGACCACACCCTCCCTGGAACTTCTTGAGGGCATGTGGTCGCAAGGTGTGATCGCATATCATACGACCACACCCTTCCTGGACTTCCCGAGGGTGTGTGGTCTAATATGTGTGTCTCGTGTGGTCGCATATCATGCGACCACACATGCAACCACCCATGTGATGGTAAACTTTTTACTCCCAACTCCATTCCTTCATGTTTGGATCCCTTAGCTTATCTTCATGATCCTTCCTATGATTGTTCTATGGCTTAAAATTAGTATTTTTACATAATCCATCATCCACATAGATTCGTTCCATATATCTCTTGAATTTGTCCATGGATTGATTATTGGGGTCTCACATAAATCCCTATCTCCTTCATGATCTATTATAGACATTCAATTGACATGGAGAATGTTTTCATACCTTAAACCTGTTGAAGATTCAGAGTTCTCTTTGAATTTCCTCCTCTTAGTCTTCCTCTTCAATTCTCCTTTGCTTCCTCTTCTTCTTTTTCTCTCTCTTTCAGTTTGAGTTCTAAAAGGATGAAAGAGGCTAAGGGACGTCCTATATATAGAGGAAAACCCTCCATATAAACCCTACTTAGATTAGAAAAGAACCTCCCTTCAGATTAGGAAGGTTTCCTAACCACAGATTCTGACTGGGTTCGTGTGGTCGGAGAACCCATCGACCACATAGTCAGAAACATGCGACCACACGACTCATATTTCTATGGTCACTTTCGTCTGAGGTGTGGTCGACCGCACCTATTTAGGAATGCGACCACACACTCCTAATTGACTATTTTGGGTTTAATTTCATACCTGCTCTTGTGGTTTCTTCACGCACTTGGTCCCCTTGACCCGACCATGATAAGAAGACCTGATACAATGTGGTAAGACCGGTTAGTTCGATACGGGTCTTACAACTCCCCTCCCCATATTATAAATTTCATCCTCGAAATTTACACATACCTTCCGAGTAAAAAAGGGGAGGATATTGCTTTCGCATGACATTCTCTTCTTCCCATGTGATCTCTTCTACATCTTGGCTTCTCCAAGTAACCTTAACATAATGAGTGTCATGGTTGCGTAGACATTGAACCTTTCGACTGGTAATTACAGTTGGTACTACTTCGAATGTCAAATCATCAGTTAAACCCAGTGGATCCACTGTTATAATATGTGTTGGATCTCTGGCGTACTTCTTCAGTAATGAGATATGAAATACATCATGCACACTTGACATATATGGGGGTAGTGCTAACTGATACGCCACTTTCTCATGTTTAGCTAGAATCTCATATGGCCTGACATATCTCGGACTTAGCTTCCCTTTCTGCCCGAATCATTTTAAGCCTCGCATAGGTGATACTTTCAAGAATACCTTTCCACCTACGATGAATTCAAGGTCTTGACGTTGAGTATCTGCATATTGTTTCTACCGGTTCTGAGCTGTTCTAACCCTTTCCTTGATAATGTCGACTACTTGACATATCTCTTCAACAACTCTGGTCCAACAATACTCCGTTCTCCAACTTCGTTCCAAAACAAAGGAGTTCGACACTTCCTACCATACAGTGCTTCATAGGGTGACATTTGTATAGTAGCCTGATAGCTGTTGTTATAGGTGAACTCAATCAATGGTAGTTTCTCATCCCATGATCCTTTGAAATCAATAACACAAGCTCGAAGCATGTCTTCTAAAATTTGAATAGTCTGCTCCGACTGTCTGTCTGTCTGAGGATGGAATGCAGTATTAAACTTCAACGTTGTACCCATAGCCTTCTATAATCCTTTCTAAAACTTTGGGGTAAAGCGTGGGTCTCTATCAGACACAATGCTTTCAGGTACACCATGTAATCTAACAATATTATCCATATATAGCTTGGCTAACCTCTCTAGGGTATACTAAGGTCGTATAGCTATGAAGCGAGCTGTCTTAGTCAAATGATCTACAATTACCCAAACCGTGTCAACTACTTGGGGAGTCAATGGTAACCCAGGACGAAGTCCATAGTGATGCAGTCCCATTTCCAAGTTGTTTCTAGCAGTGGCTACAATAATTCTATAGGTCTTTGCCTTTCAGTCTTTACCCTCTGACAATTTAGGCATTGAGACACAAATTCAACTACATCCGCCTTCATTCCTCTCCATCAATACAGCTTCTTCAGATCATGATACATCTTCGTACTTCCAGGATGTACCGAATAAGTGGTAGTGTGAGCTTCCTTCATTAGTCGTATCTAATATTCAAGTCTTCATTTTCAGGAACACATACTCTTCCTATGTATTTTAGTACCTTTTCAACGTCCTAAGTGAACTTAGGAGTAGTCCTACCTTTTTCGATGTCCTCTTGCACCGTTCTCAGATAAGGGTCTGATTTAATAGCGGCTTTCACTTTGTCTAATATATGAGGGATAATCTTCAATGTGGAAAGCATATTTGAAAATCGATGAATAAACCCTTGGTTGGTTGATCCACCCAGTGTATCTATCACGAACTGCTCATTACCATGATTGAATACTTTTCCTGTAACACACATTGCCGCAGTCGTGTTAACTTCTCCCTGGAATTTTATCATTGCTTTTCTGCTTAGCGCATCAGCAACTACATTAGCCTTTCCTGGATGATACTGGATATCGCAATCATAATCCTTGAATAATTCCAGCCATCTTCTTTGTCTCATGTTCAACTCCTTCTAATTAAAAAGATAAGTGAGACTTTTATGATCTGATTTAATCTAAAATTTCTCTCCATGTAAATAATGTCTCCATATCTTGACAACATGTACTACGGTTGCCAATTCCAAGTCATGAGTGGGATAGTTCCTCTCATGTGTCTTCAGTTGTCTTGGGGCATACCCAACTACTTGTTCTCCTTGCATAAGCAAACATCCTAAACCCAACCCAGATGCATCAGTGTACAAGGTAAATGGTTTCCCTGGAATAGGAATAGTCAAGATGGGAGCGGATATCAATCTAGCATTCAACGTTTGAAAACCCTCCTCACATTTGACGGTCCAAACAAAATTTTCTCCTTTCTAAGTCAAACAGGTGAGAGGTACGGCGATTCTAGAGTAATCCTCCATGAATCGTCGGTAATACCTAGCTAGACCTAGGAAACTTCTGATCTCTGCAACACTCTTAGGTGCTTCCCACTTCACAATGGCTTCAATCTTGCTAGGATACACTTTAATTCCCTCAACGGATACAACATGGCCTAGGAAAGTGACCTCATTTAGCCAAAACTCACACTTTGTAAATTTGGCGTAAAGCTTCTCTTTTCTTAGTCGCTGCAGAGCGACTCTTAGATTTGTGACATGAGTTTCTTTGTCCTTGGAGTAGACTAATATGTCGTCAATAAACACAATGACTGACGTATCCAACATATCATGGAATACCCAATTCATGAGTTCCTTAAAAATTACGGGTGCATTAGTTAATCCAAAATACATGACTAAAAATTCATAATGTCCATATCTTGTTCTGAATGTTGTCTTTGGAATATCACCTTCTTTAATCATCAACTGATGGTATCCTGACCGAAGATCAATATTGGAGAACACTTTGGCACCTTGCAACTGATCAAACAAGTCATCGATCCGAGGCAACAAGTATCGATTCTTGATTGTAAGCTTATTTAATTTTTGATAGTCTATACACAGTCGAACGCTACCGTCCTTCTTTTTCACAAACAATACTGACGCTCCCCATGGTGATATGTTGGGTTTGATATAACCCCTGTCCAATAATTCCTATAATTGTACCTTCAGTTCCTTCAGTTCAGTAGCCATTCGATAGGGTGCTTTAGATACCGATGCGGCTCCGGGTATAAGATCTATAACGAACTCTATCGCTCGGTCAGGTAGTAGTCCTGGTAATTCCTCAGGAAATACATCTAAAAAGTCACACACAACATCAATATCCTTTATTCTTGGTGCTTCCTTGGTTAGGTCGACCACGGATACTAGATACCCAACTCCTCCTTTCTCGACGCATTTTCTAGCCTTTAATGCAGAGAGGATGAGTTTTCGTTTACGGGGAAGTCTGGTTCCCGCAAAACTAAACTCTGCTCCTTCCTTGTCTTTAAATGTTAGTTTCTTTTCTGCACATTATAGGTTTGCAGAATGCCTAGCTAACTAATCCATTCCCAAGATAACGTTAAAGTCTGCCATCTCAAGTTGAATTAAGGTTGCATCCAAAATCATTTTTCCGATAAGAACTGGACATGATCCATAACCTTTTTCAAGTTCCACTTTTAATCCCATAGGCGATCGTACAAGCAATTTGTAGTCTAAAGATCTAAGGGGTAGATTTAGCTTCTTTCCAAATGACACAGATATAAAATAATGAGTAGCTCCAGAATCAAAGAGTACTCGGGTAGGTATGCCATTATTAGATACAATACCTGTGATTTGTTTTAATTTAGTCTACATGCTCACACAAGGTAATACAAAATGAAAGGTTCAAGTCATACCTGTGACCACATCAGGCGATGCGACAGCATCCTCAGATGTAACAGCATAAACCTTTCCTTGCTATAGCTGCTTCCTGGGCTTAGGACACTCCATTAAATAATGTCCTATTTTATTGCAGTTAAAGCATTTAACTCCATCACTATTTTGCTTCTGTTGAGGTTGGACTGTTGGAGCAGTCTTGGCTGCAGCATTGAAGCCTTGAGTACGGAAGGGTTTAAAGGTCTTTGTGTTCCCTCCGTTATATGAATTTCTGTTAGGCCTTTTGATACGTCTATTTTGAGCAAAGTAACTTTCTCTCTAGCTCGATTCCAGTACTCGAGCAATCTGTATTGCTTCATTATAAACCTTATTTTTAAGTCCCAATACATGCTCATGGATACTTCCCCTAAGTCCCATGACGAACCTTTGGGTTTTGGTATTTTCCTCCTACATGCTAGAGGAAGCAAAGAAAAATAGCTCCTCATAACGCTGTTGATACGCATCCACAATCATCTATGCCTGATACAGATTTAAGAACTCTCTTTCCATCGCATCTCTGAAACTTCTAGGAAAATACTTCTCAAAGAATGCCTCTTTATAGATAGCCCAGGTCAATTGGCCGTGCTTCGTTAATAGTTAACTCTGAGTAGATTTCCACCAGTGGTGTGCATCGTCCTTCAGCATAAATGTGGCACATAGCACTTTTTCCTCTTCATTAATAGTCATCATCATGAAGTTCCTTTCGATCTCGTCGATCCAGTGAGCTAGCCACAAAGGATCCGCTAGCTTACCATTATACTCCTTAGGCTTCATCTTCAGAAAATGCTCGATCAGTCAAGAATGGTCCATATATAGGTGGTTGATACTGGTAATTTCCTTGGGGTACTTTAGGGTTTTGTACTGGAGCTTGTACAAATGGCGTTTGCGGTGCTTGAGGTTTCGTGTTGTTCATAGTTGATGCTTGGGGCACGGTGTTGCTACCCCTTGGTATGGTACTAGCTTGTCTCGCCGGTAAAGGTGTAGTATGTGCAACTGGGAAAGCCATTCCCATAGCAGCTTGCATATTGGCTTGCACTTACTGTATTTGCTGCAACTGTTGTGCTAGGTTCATCACCACAGTAGCCAAATCTGTAGGTGGGGCTGGTAAGTTTGTAGGGTTAGCCTGAACGTTGGCTCCTAGCGGTATCACATTCTGATTCTCCTGTCCTTCAGGGTTTTCATGGCTATTTTACTCCATAGGTGGTGGTGGTGGAATTGGGTTACGTTCTCGTCTGGTTACTCTTCGCCCAACCATTTCCTGTTTCCGATGGTGGTAGTGTCTGAAAGTTAGAGAACATGTGTGGAAATCATAACATACATCATTCCCATGTCAAAATCTAATTAATCAATGTAAAATTTCAATTTTTAAAGTCATTCAGTCAAAACACTGTATTTTCCATCATGTGGTCGATGGTGGGGTCGCAGTATATGCGACTACAGGTTATGCGACCACACAAAACCCTGTCAACTCACCGAGAGCCTGTAGTCGATCGTGTGGTCGCAGTATATGTAACCACAGGTTGCGACCACACAAACTCTGGTAACTCACCGAGAGCCTGTGGTTGATCATGTGGTCGATCGTGTTTTGGTCGAATTTTGGGACCACACGATCCCAAATCAGGTTTTTAAACCTGATTTTTGGAGTCATTCTCCACACTTCTCTTTTGTTTTCAACTCAACTTGCCTCCACTGAGTTGCTACAGTGTCGACCACTCAAGTTTTGTGATTCTTTCATCAATCCACGACCTACGTTCTGTTCTTCCAGGTATGTTCTCTACCAATTCTCCTTTTTAGGCTTTCAAATCTAGGTTTTTCTCTATTTATAGGGTTTTCTTCAAATTACTATTTTTCTGACCGTAAAAATTTGATTTTTATTGGGGGCTTTTGCTATTGGCCACCCAATGGATGAAAGACCTCAAGAAAATTTGAGTTTCATCGGTTAGTTTATGAGAAACTTGAAAATTCCAACTTTTGACCTAATTTTTGGGATTTTTTTCAATTTGTCAAAATTTCTTCAAATTCGACCTACCTAGTTTAAATTTCCAACTGTATGAGCCTTACAAGATGGTTTGGGACCTATGTAAGTCCTCCTGCCTAACTGTTTGGGTGAAAAGTGAGGCTTTTGGCCAAATCACGCCGTCATAATGCCAAAATTTTGAATTTTCACTATATCTGATGTATTGCTTTTTGGTCTATATTTTTGCAGATAACAAGGCTCGCACTAAAGTCCACAGAGTTCGTGATCCTCGTCGCTTCCGATCTAATGAAGCAGAGGCATAGTATGGTCGTTATGAGCATAAGAAGGTGGAAGTGGGTCATTGTGTAAACTTGGCCAACTTAGCCCTATTTAATGTGGAGGGCGCCTTTGGTGATATGGACTGGCTTCTTGTGATCTTGTATGAGGGTTGCACCTGTCCGGCATTGGTGAAATAGTTTTACTGTAACTTACAGGTGGAGGGAGACCCAGAGTTAAACAGGGGTAGAGAGCTTAAGATCACCAGTTTAGTTAAAGGGGTGGAGTTCTCCTTTAATTGTCAGGAGTTGGTTGATCTCTTGCGTATATCAAATGATGGCCCCTTAGTATACTGCGCACCCAAGGAACCCCAGTTCCTATCAATGATGATGCGTGCAGAGATTGACCGCCAGATTCTTAGGGATGATCCCTGGCAGATGAAAGCAATCAATTTACGGCCAAAACCTCAGGTGTATTGCAAGATCATCCAGCATAACCTGATTCCTCAGAGTGGGCACTATGAGAAGGTTTCACAGTTGACCCAGTACCTCCTGTACTGCATTTGCACTAGGAAACCCGTCTGCCTTCCTTACATTATTATTAGGAATATTCTCTGTGCTATGACGCCTGGTCTGAGGGGCAACCTACCCTATGGGCATTTGATCACCACTCTTCTCACTCGCCTGCAGGTCGACTTAGTTGATGAGAGGATTCATGAGGATACTTTTTTGACTGACCTTGACTAGGAGGCCATCTGCAGGATGGGGATGCGAGATGCGCAGTTTAATGACAAGGAGAGGAACATTATGGTGCGTCCCCGTACTTAGGTAGAGATAGGAAACGCAGAGGCGGCAGTAGCAGTGGTCCACGGGGGTGATGCTGAGTAGGATGATGATCAGATGTACAAGGTTGTGGATGCCATACCTTCTCCATCACCACTGCATTCCACTAGAGCTGGCTCTTCTTGGGTTCCTTCACACTCAGCTGGTCTTTCGCACCAACCACCAGATGACGTGATGGGACTGCTGCATGAGATTCGAGAGGCCCAGTGTGCTACTGATCAGCGGGTGGCAGATCTGGCAGCTAGTCTCCAGGTGACCCAGACTCATGTAGCCTGGCTTATGAGGGTATATGCTGAGGACTATGATCGAGATCGTGAGGCACCTCCTCCTCCAGCACCCCCAGCTCCATGATGCATTTATTTCTTTTTTTTTTTACTTTTTACTACAGAGCAATTGTCCGGATTATGGACCGTACTCTGATTCGGATATATGTTAATTTTATTCTCATTTGATGTATACATGAAACTTGTTTCTCCTTTTCATATGTCCATTTTTATCTATTATAGTTATTGTCTCAAACAACATAGGTGCTTATAGTGTGTTCTTATTAAAGCTTTTAAATTTTATCCTAACTCAGTTCACGAACTCTTGTGGAAGTATACAGGTCTAATAGATAGCCCGAGAGCTCTGATACCAAGTTGTCACACCCCAATTCTGAACCAACTAGAATGGTGTGATGAACAGTCTATGATCCAACAATTCAACCAGGATCTCGAATAGGCCGTGTCCATTTGTTTAAACCAGATATAACCACAACTATAATCAGAGTAAATAAACAATAGCAGAAGTCTTTAATATTAGTGAACTGAGAATATTAATGAACTGAGTATCTAATAGTGATAACATAAATAAATTATCCAATTATCTCCAAATGACTAAAGACATAAAATAAAATAAAATAAATTAATCAATTACATGTTTTGAATAATTCAACAACTAAATCTAATCGAAAACACATGAGTTACACTCGTATGACGAATCATGCGACTCCACCATAGCTTTCATGTCCATCGCAGCAACATGCCCGTACATTGGTGCATTCATATAATCTTCCACAGTAGGACCTACATCATCAACTAAATATATTTGACATTGAGAGGGTGAACACACATAATGGCTCAGTGAGTAAACAAAATAATGCAACAAACATATGCATGCATTCAATTCATATCTTTAGTCTGGTTCATAAGTTTGCAATGTGCAATAGAAAGGATAGGTGGCCACCACACCTCTATACACGAGTGTGTAAAGCCTCCCAATGGATCAAACACCATTTCCATCCCACATTCATGCAATAGAAATAGAGCTGAAGTGCCCGGATCAAACACCGCATGACACTTCCCCTGATGCCCTACCCATACCAACACGTAAGCCCCTATTGGGGAGAGCTTGCAAACTGGGCTCACAACTAATCAATCCTAATGTCAAATAGTGTATCCAAGGCTTTACCCCAGCATCCCTCAATACGTCCATAGAGATAGAGCTAAGGTCCCCCGGCAGAGTCAGAGACTACACGGTCCGAGACCACCACCCCTGATGCCCTACGACGTAATAGTTTTGCTAAGGTAATGGAGATACGACGATGTTAGTAGACAAGACTTGAGTAGAGATAGAGTTAGAGTCTGGTGACCAGGATGAACCACAGTGTCACGTCCTCGCCCTGATGCTCTACTCGCATTAAGCACACTAACCACATACATACATTCACATTCCTATTCCTAGCATCATCATCATCATCATGTTATAAATAAATTGAATTAAATATGCATGAGCAATAATAACAGGAATATTAGATGACATGTGAAATGCACATTACAAGAACACAAGCATGGAATCATTCATGGCATTGGATTCAATAAGTAAAACAGTTTATTATTAGCCAATTAATTTAGGTCTTGTTCCCTCACCTTTGGTCGATGCTAGTTCCTTGTTCAAGCTTTGTAAATCACTTTTAGACCACTTGAAAACCTAACAAATTTATAGATTTTAAATTAGAATTTATTTCCAATAATTCAGCTTAACAAAACCTGAGTGGTCGCAGGTGTGGCAGCACCTGTGGTCTCAGTTTTTACGACCACAGGGTGTGTGGTCGCATACCATGCGACCACACCCTCCCTGGAACTTCTCGAGGGCATGTGGTCGCAAGGTGTGGTCACATATCATACGACCACACATACGACCACACCCTTCCTGGACTTTCCAAGGGTGTGTGGTCGAATATGTGTGTCTCGTGTGGTCACATATCATATGACCACATATGTGATGGTCGACTTTTCACTCCCAACTCCATTCCTTCATGTTTGGATCCCTTGGCTTCTCTTCATGATCCTTCCTATGATTTTTCTATGGCTTAAAATTAGTATTTTTACACAATTCATCATCCACATAGATTCCTTCCATGGATCTCTTGAATTTGTCCATGGATTGATTATTGGGGTCTCACATAAATCCCTATCTCCTTCATGATCTATTCTAGACATTCAATTGACATGGAGAATGTTTTCATACCTTAAACTTGTTGAAGATTCAGAGTTCTCTCTGAATTTCCTCCTCTTAGTCTTCCTCTTCAATTCTCCTTCTCTTCCTCTTCTTCTCTTTCTCTCTCTTTCAGTTTGAGCTCTAAAAGGATGAAAGAGGCTAAAGGACGTCCTATTTATAAAGGAAAACCCTCCATATAAACCCTACTTAGATTAGGAAAGAACCCCCCTTCAGATTAGGAAGGTTTCCTAATCACGGAGTCTGACTGGGTTCGTGTAGTCGCAGGTGTGGTCATAGAACCTGTCGACCACACAGTCAGTAACATAGACCACACAACCCAGATTTATGTGGTCGCTTTGGTCTGAGGTGTGGTCGACCACACCTATTTAGGTATGCGACCACACACTCCTAATTGACTATTTTGGGTTCAATTTCATACCTGGTCTTGTGGTTTCTTCACGCACTTGGTCCGTTTGGACCGACCATGATAGGAAGACCTGATACAAGGTGGTAAGACCGGTTAGTTCGATACAGGTCTTACAATCCTCTTCGATATCTAGTCGCTTCTCCAACTTTTTGGTTCTGGCTATTTCCTTTATTTTTTTCTCCTCGAGCTTTCAATGTTTTAGTTCACCTTGTTTGCTGAGCTTTAGGCTACCTCAGTTAGGGCTTTTGGTGCTTCTCCTTTTTGGATGAGCTTGAACCCATTGTACATACTTTCCTTCTAGTTTTTGAGTGAACCTTCCCCTCGTTCAGTTTCAGGGCTTTTAACATACATAAAAAAACCTTAATTAATTCTCTTACTAATCAAAGGCACCAACTACATCTTTATACATTTTTTTCCTCTGGTTTTTTGCACTATAATTAAAGTTAGTAATATAAGAAAACTACAATTATTAATTTTGGTGGATGCTTTGTCAGATAAAGTTTCTTCTACCAGACATTTCCCTGAATATCGATAGATGGGTGTAGGGGGCAGAGTTGAAGATAAAACTCTTTTTCTTAAAGATTAATAGAATGAATGAGGAATGTAATTATGATAACACCCTTCAATATGGTGAATTTATATTGCGCACTTATTTTTAAAGATCATAAAAATTTCAAAAGACATTTACCTTTCAGTCCACATATCGATCAATGAAAATGCCCATCAGTAGGTAATGCTGGGATTTAAAATTCAGTGTCAATGATCTATTGACACTGGGTTAGTGTCAACCAAAAAATCCATTTATTTAAAGATTGAGATTTGATTTTGGGTTTTTATCATGTTGGTTTAATGGGTTCTTATCAGCCATTATCGGTTTGATCTCATTTTAATTTCGGTTTACTATATGTATATGTAATAACAGGTTAGCTTACTAGGTTCTATCAAGTTTTTATCGGGTTGGTTTGGTTTCTATCCTACGAGTTCAATTTGGTTTGGGTAAGTCAAATGGTTTGGTCCAGATTAGTTTTGCACCGGATTATAAAAATATAATCCATTTACGATCCAATAAGCATTGATTTTAGTTTGATACAAACTGAATCAAACTAATTCAGTTTCGATTTTTGGTTGTAACTCATATTTGACACCCCCTAGCTATTGTTTTTTTTTCTTTTCCTTTTCTAATATGATATCCTTATATTTTAATCATTGGTTTTCTTCTCATTATTCTTTTTTCTGTCTGATTCTCTTTAATACTTTATGAATTTTTCAAGTAAAAAATTCCGTCTGATTCTTTCCAATATTTTAAACATTTGTTCAGGTAGAAATGTGTAAAACATTCCATACCTGATTGATGACAAAAATGTTTTGAAATTGCAAAAAAGCAACGTTGATTGATGATCCACTAGGAGAAAATAATATCTAAAACCATGTCATAAGTCATAGGGCATGACAAATGGTCCCCACTATATCAGAACATAGTAAATCAAGTCGACAAACATGTTTTTTTCTTTCAGATGTTTTTTTATTCTTTTTAAAAATTACTCTTAATTAGTGATTAAGCTAATGCATCTTGTAGTGAGATGGCTTTACTGCTTGCGTTTCACTTCTCTAAAACCATGGTTTTGATAAAAAAAAATAAAAAAAAAAGATTCCTAAGCAAATCAATGGGCAGCAAATCCATGAATTAGTATAAGATTTTAATACTCTCTGACCAAGCCTCTCTTGATATGTATTATTGTTACACCTCAATTCTAGACTAACCAGTAGTGTGATGAACCGCAATAAGAATCAATGGTTCAAGCTAGGATCTCATAAGACTGTACCAACAATCCAAACCAAATACACATTCTACATCAATCAGAGATATTAAAATGAATAGCGGAAGTCTTATTAATAATGAACTGAGTGTCTACAATGATAAGTAAAATAAGAAACCAATTATCCCTAAGTAACTAAAACATAAATATAACAAAGTAATACTAATACTAAAATATGAAAGTTAAACACTAAGTGTAAACAACGTCGAAACACTTTCTTGACAAGTCATACTCGTCCTCTATAATTTGCTAATCCATAGCCACCACGTGTCTATACGTTGGCGCATTAATGTAGTTTTCAACGGGATTACCTGCATCATTAGCAACTAAAAGAACAGTGTATGCGTGGTTTAGCTCTCCAACATGAGCTTAGTGAATGAACAAAACAATACGTAAACAAATGTATGCATTCAATTTGTATCTTTGGTCTGGTTTTAAGTTTGCAACTGTGTTATAGAAAGGATTGGTGGCCATCGCACCTCTATACACGAGTATGTATCTACCCAATGGATTAAACACCATTGTCGTCCCACATGCACCCACCATGGAATAGAGATAGAGCTAAAGTGTTCGGATCACACACCACCAATACTTTCCCTGATGCCCTACCCGTACCAGCACATAAGCCACTGCTGGTGATGGCTTGCAGTTAACTAATCTTAATGCCAACCAAATGTATCCAAGCCCTCACCCCAGCAACCCTCAATACTTTCATAGAGATAGAGCTAAGGTCTCCCAACAGTCAAAGACCACACAGTTAGAGACCACATCCCTTTATGCCCTATTACATAATAGTTCTGCTAAGGTAATGGCGATACAACAATGTTAGTGGGCAGGACTGCGTAGAAATTGAGCTAGAGTCTGATGGCCAGACTAAACCACAATGCTACGTCCTCCCCCTGGTATTCTACTCTTATCCAACAAACCAACCATACACAATCACATGCTTATTGTCACACCCCAATTCTGGTCTAACCAGAATGGTGTGATGAACTGCCAATAAATCAATGATTCACCCAGGATCTCGTATAGGTCGTACCCACCATATCAAACCACACACACATTCACATGCCTATTACTAGCATCATCATCATCATCAAGTTATAAATAAACAGAATTAAATATACATGAACAATAATAGCAGGAATATTGGATGACATGTGAGATGCACATTACAAGCATACAAGCATAGAATCAATCATGACATTGGACTTAATAAAAATAAATAGTTTGTTATTAACCAATTAGTTTAGGTCTTGTTCCCTCACCTGTTAGCAATACTTGATGTCCTTTCAAGCCTTGAAATTCTCTTTGAACTGATTTAACAACCTAAAAGTTATTTGAATTTAAGTTAGGGTTCATATGTGACATGTTAGAGTAGTCAAAAATAGAAATAGAGCACTGATAGGTATTTGATTGGTCCTATGGTTTCATGCTCTATCGACCTTACTGCCTACGGTTGATACCCTATGGTCGCATATGATGCGATCGTAGCTACAACCATATGATTTCTGAAATCTTCCCGAATACCTTTGGTCGATCCTTTGGTCATACTAGTCATGCTATGGTCGATCGTAGCTGCGACCTTGAGATTTCTAGTCACAGACTACATGCAATTCGAGTTCTTCCTGGGTCAATTCCTCTGATCTTCAATGGGATTTATTCTAAGGTCATTCTATTGCCATCATTAGTAGTTTCTTATCAGCCCTAATCATCAAATTCACTCCTCATAGTTCTCTTTGGGATTTTCTCAAAGAAATCACAGAGATTATAATAGGGTGACATTGCCTATCGTCCATAGAAGTCTTATTCCTTAGAGTTTACCTCTCTAGAGATTCGTTTCATACCTTTGCCTATGATAGAGAGTCAATCTCTTCTCAGAAAATTCTTCTCCTTAGCTTTTTCCTCTTCTCCTTCTCTTTATTCTCTTCCATCTCTTTCTCTAGGGTTTACTAATGTTCTAAAAGAGTGAAAAAGGGCTGAAGGACGTCCTTTATAAGGAAAAAAATTCTTCATATAGAGTCTTCTTTTAATTAGGAAAGCAATCCCTTAGTTTAGGAAAGTTTCCAAAACTCGGAGTCTGATCTAGGTTCTCATGGTCGATCATACGGTCACATGAACCATCGATTATAGGGTCAAAATCATCGATCGTGGGGTTCTGAATTTGAGATTTTTGGTTCCCTTCCTTATGGTCGACCATACCTACATATCCATGCAACCTTAGGTATGTTTTAAGTGTTTTAACTTGATTCTCATACCTGATTTGTGATCTATCTTCACACGCTCGGTCCACTTGGTCCAGGAATGATGGGAAGACCTGGCAAGACATGGTTAGACCAAGTTAGTAGAGTGTGGGTGTTACAACTCCCCCCTCTTATATAAATTTCATCCTTAAAATTCGAACATACCTTTCGAGTCGAATAGGTGAGGATATTGCTTCCACATAGCATTCTCTTCTTCCCATGTAATTTCATCTACATTTTGGCTTTTTCAAGTAACCTAACGTAATAAATGTCACGGTTGTGAAGACGTTGCACCTTTGGACTAGTGATCTCAAAAGGTACTACTTCGAACGTCAAATCTTCAATCAAATCCGGTTGATCCATTGTTAACACATGTGTTGGATATCTGACGTACTTCTTCAGTAATGAGATATGAAATACATCATACACACTTGACATGACATAGATGGTGGTAGTGCTAATTGATATGCTACTTTTCCATGTCTATCTAGAACTTCATACGGTTCAATATATCTGGGACAAAGCTTTTCCTTTTGTCCAAACCTTTTCATAAGGTATATTTTCAAAAATACCTTATCACCTATGGTGTTTCAAGATCTTTGCATCGATTATCTGCATATTGCTTCTGACGGTTCTGAGCTATTCGGACTCTTTCCTTGATAATGTCGACTACTCGACAAGTCTCTTCAACAAACTCTGGTCCAACAATATCGTTCTCCAACTTCATTACAAACCAAAAGAGTTCGATATTTCCTATCATACAGTGCTTCATAGGGTGACATCTGTATAGTCGCTTGATAGCTGTTGTTATAAGCAAACTCAATCAATAGTAATTTCTCATCCCATGATCTTTTGAAATCAATGACACAAGCTCGAAGCATGTCTTCTAAAATCTGAATAGTACGCTCTGACTGTCTGTCTGTCTGGGGATGGAATGCAGTACTAAACTTTAATGTTTTACCCATAGCCTTCTATATTCGTTTCCAAAACTTTGAGGTAAAGCGTGGGTCTCTGTCGGACATAATGCTATCAGGTACACCATGTAATCTGACAACATTATCCACATAACGTTTAGCTAACCTCTCTAGGGTATACTGAGGTCGTATAGCTATGAAACGAGCTATCTTGGTCAAAGGATCCATAATCACCCAGACGGCGTCAACTACTCGGGGAGTCAATGGTAACCCGGTGATGCAGACCCATTTCCATGTTGGTTCTGGCAGTGGCTACAACAATCCTGCAGGTCTTTGTCTTTTAGCCTTTACTTGTTGACAGTTCAAGCATTGAGACACAAATTTAGCTACATCAGCTTTTATTCCTCTTCACCAATATAGTTTATTCAGATCATGATACATCTTTGTGCTTCCAGGGTGTACCGAATAAGTGGTGTTGTGAGCTTCCTTCATTAGTTTGTATTTAATATTCAAGTGTTCATTTTCAGGAACACATACCCTTCATTTGTATCTTAGTACCAGTAGTCCTACCTTTTTAGAGGTCTTCTTGCACTGTTCTCAGACAAGGGTCATATTTAATAGCTGCTTTTACTTCGTCTAATAGATCAGGTACAATCTTTAATGTAGCAAACATGTTTGAGAATAGATGAATAAACCCTTGGTCAGTTGATTCATTCAGAATATTAATTACGAACAGCTTTTTACTGTAATTATATACTCTCCCTGTGACACACGCCACAACATTTGCACTAACTTCTTCTTGGGATTCTGTCATCGCTTTCCTGCTTAGTGCGTGAGCAACTACATTAGCTTTTCCAGGATGATACTGGATATCAAAATCATAATCCTTGAATAATTCTAGCCATCTTCTTTGTCTCATGTTCAACTCCTTCTGATTAAAAAGATGAGTGAAACTCTTATGATCTGACTTAATCTGAAATTTTTCTCCATACAAATAATGTCTCCATATCTTAATAGCATGTACTACTGTTGCTAATTCTAAGTCATAAGTGAGATAGTTCTTCTCATGTGTCTTTAGTTGTCTTGAGGCATACACAATTACTTGTTCTCTTTGCATAAACACTCATCCTAAATCGAACCCAGATGCATTGGTGTATAAGGTAAATGGTTGTCCTAAGATTAGAATAATCAATATGGGAGCTGATATCAATCTAGCCTTCAATGTTTGGAAATATTTTTCACATTTATAGGTCCAAATAAAATTTTCTCCTTTCTTTGTCACACTGGTGAGAGGTACGCCGATTCTAGAGTAATCTTCCACGAATCGTCGATAATAACCAGCTAAACCTAAGAAACTTCTGATTTCTGCAACATTCTTAGGTGCTTCCCATTTCACAATGGCTTCAATCTTGCTAGGATTCACTTTAATTCCTTCAGCAGATACAACATGGCCTAAGAAAGCGACTTCATTCAGCCAGAATTCACACTTCGTAAATTTTACGTAAAGCTTCTCTTTTCTTAGTCACTGCAGAGAGACTCTTAGGTTTGTGACATGAGTTTCTTTGTCCTTGGAGTAGACTACTATGTCATCGATAAATACAATGACTGACGTATCCAACATATCATGGAATACCCGATTCATGAGTTCCATAAAAGTGGCGAGTGCATTATCAATCCAAAAGACATGACTAAAAATTCATAATGTCCATATCTGGCTCTGAATGCTATCTTCGGAATATCACCTTTCTTAATCTTCAACTGATGGTATCCTGACCAAAGATCAATTTTGAAGAACACTTTGGCACCTTTCCACTGATTGAACAAGTCATCGATCCGAGACAACGTGTATGGATTCTTGATTGGAAGCTTATTCAATTCTTGATAATCTATACACAGTCGAACGTTACCGTCCTTCTTTATCAAGAACAATACTAGCGCCTTCCATGGTGATATGCTGGATCTGATGTAACCCTTGTCTTGTAATTCCTGTAATTGTACTTTAGTTGCTTTAATTCAGTAGGAGCTATTCGATAAGGTGCTTTCAATACTAGTGCGGCTCTGGGTATAGGATCTATAATGAACTCTGTCGCTCGATTGGGTGGTAGTACTGGTAGTTCCTTAAGAAATACATCTGAAAATTTATGCACAACTTCAATATCCTCCACTCGTGGTGCTTCCTTGGTGAGGTCGATCACGAATACTAGATACCCAATTCCTCTTTTCTCGAGGCATTTTCTAGCCTATAATGTAGAGAGAATGAGTTTTCATTTACGGAGAAGTTTAGTTCCCGCAAAACTAAACTCTACCCCTTCCTTGTCTTTAAATGTCAGTTTCTTTTCCACATATAATAGGTTTGCAGAGTGTCGAGCTAACCAATCCATTCCCAAGATAACGTCAAAGTTTGTCATCTCGAGTTGAATTAAGGTTGCATCTAAAATCTTCTCGTCGATAAGAACTGGACATGGTCCATAACCTTGGTTTAGTTCCACTTCTAATCTCATAGGTGATTGTATAAGAAGTTTGTAGTCTAAAGGTCTGAGGGGTAGATTTAACTTCTTTCCAAACGACACAGATATAAAATAATGAGTAGCTCCAAAGTCAAAGAGTACACTGGCGGGTAAGCCAATAATAGGTACGATACCTGTGATTTGATTTAACTTAGTCTACATGCTTACACAAGGCAGTACAAAATGAATAGTTCAGGTCATACCTGTGACCACATCAGGCGATTCGGCAGCATCCTCAGAAGTAACTGCATAGACTTCTCCTTACTATAGTTGCTTCCTTGGCTTAGGGCACTCTTGAATAATGTCTTAGTCGATCGCAATTGAAGCATTTGACTCTAGCATTACTTTGGTTCTGTTGAGGTTGGGCTGTCGGAGTAGTCTTGGCTGCAGCATTGAAGCCTGGAGTACGAAAGGGTTTAAATTTCTTTGAGTTCCCTCCGTTGTATGAGTTTCCATTTGGGCCTTTTAATACCTCTGTTTGTGTAAAATAACTTTTCCTCTGGCTCAATTCCAGTACTCGAGCAATCTGTATAGCTTCATTATAAATCTTCTTTTCCAGTCCCAATATATGCTCACGGATGCTTCCCCTAAGTCCCATGATGAACCTTCGGGTTTTGATATTTTCCTCCTGCATGCTAGAGGGAGTAAAGAAAAATAGTTCTTCATAACGCTATTGATATGCATCTATAGTCATCTGTCCCTGAAACAGACTTGGAAACTCCTTTTCCATTTGATATCTGAAACTCCTAGGAAAATACTTCTTGAAGAAAGCTTCTTTATAGATAGCCCAGGTCAGTTGGGCGTGCTTTGTCAACAGATAACTCCAAGTAGATTTCTACCAATGGTGTGCATCACCTTTAAGCATAAAAGTCACACATAATACCTTCTCTTCTTTATTTATGGTCATCATCATAAAGTTTCTTTCCATCTCATCGATCTAGTGAGATGGCCATAACGGATCTGATGGCTTGCCTGTAAATTCCTTTGGCTTCAACTTCAGGAAACTCTCGATCAATCTATAGTGATCAAGCATATACTTTGTATATGCTCCATACATAGGCAGTTGGTACTGATGATTACCTTGGTTATACCTGCCTTGCGGTGCTTCAGGGATTGGCACTTGGCCTTGTACTGCTGGTGTCTGTGGTGCTTGGGGTATAGTATTTCTACCGCCAGGTGTAGAACTAGCTTGTCCTATATGTAGAGGTGTTGTGTTTGCAGTTGAAAAAATAATTCCCGTAGCAGCTTGCATGTTGGCTTGCACTTGCTGTACTTGCTGCATTTGTTATGCTAAATTCATCACTGCAGTAGTCAAATCTATAGGTGGTGCAGGTAGATTGGTTGGGTTGGCATGGGTGTGCACATTTTGAGGTGCAACATTTTGAGTTTCAATATTTCCTTCCTGTCCTTGCTGACCTTCATTGTCATTAGTCTCCATAGGTGGTGGAGATGGGTTTGCATTTTGTCTCCTTCTACTTACTCTGCATCCAACTATTTAAACTCTTGGTTGAATGGCACTTGGAAAGGTTGTACATGTGAGATAAGATATGATGGAAGTATTAGGTTAGTCTCACAATAGAAGGCGAGAGAAAAAAAAAATCAATAGGCAAAAGTTCAAGCAGAATCAAAATGCAGACAACAGTCATTCATACGGTCGATGGCCTACGGTTGCATGTTGTGCAACCATAGGTTTGACCTTCAAAATCCTGGCAACTTACTGAGACCCTATGGTCGATCATACGGTCGATGGTTTTGGTCAAATTGTGTGACCGTATGATTCAAAATTAGGTTTTTAAACCTGTTTTTCGAATTTTTCCCTCTCATTCTCCTTCTTCCTCCTACGGTCTCTACTCAACTAACCACTAGTGAGTTGCTACAGTGTCGACCATACAAACTTGGTGATTTTTCCATCGATCAACATCCGTCACTCCATTCCTTGAGGTATGTTCTCTATTTTTCTCCATTTTTAAGCTTTCATATCTAGGGTTTTTTTTCTATTTGTAGGGTTTTCTTCTAATTAATATTTTTCTGATCGTAAAAATTTAATTTTTATTGGGGTTTTTTTGCTATTGGCCACCCAATGGATGAAAGCCCTCAAGAAAATTTGAGTTTCATCGGTTAGTTTAGTAGAAACTTGAAAATTCTCATTTTTGACCTAAATTTTGGGGTTTTTCCCAATTGTCAAAATTTCTTCAAATTCGACCTACCTAGTTTAAATTTCCAATTGTATGAGCCTTGCAGGATGGTTTGGGACCTATGTAAGTCCTCTTGCCCAAATGTTTAGGTAAAAAGTGAGGTTTTTTCCCATTCTACGTTGTTATGCTGTCAAATTTTCAAATTTATCTAACTTGTTTTTCTTATTTTCTTCTCTTGCAGTTATCATGGTTCGCAATAAGGTTCCTCGAGTTCATGTCCCACGATGCTTCAGGTTTGTTGAAGCAGAGGTGCGATATCCTTGGTTTGACCAGAAGAAAGTTGAAGGGGGTCAGGTGTGAACCTAGCCCATTTAGCCCTGTTTAATATGGAAAGGGCGTTGGCTTCTAGTGATTCTGTACGAGGCTTACACTCGCCCGGACTTGGTCAAACAGTTCTACTGTTACCTATAGGTGGAGGGTGACTTAGAAGATGTTGAAAGGGGTAGAGCTTCGGATCACCAGCTGGGTGAAAGGGGTTCCGATCTCTTTCAACTGTCAAGAGTTAACTGATCTCCTAGGCATTTTCAATAATGGTCATTTGGTTTACTGTGCACCCAGGGAACTACAGTTTCTATCTACATAGGTGCGTGGAGAAATAGATAATCAGATTCTTTGGGATGATCGTTGGGAGATGAAAGCAGTCAACCTGCATCCAGAGCCACGGGTCTACTGTAAGATTATCCAGCATAATCTTATTCCCGAGGGTAGATACTACGAGATGATCTCACAGCTGACTAAGTACCTGCTGTGCTGTATCTGTATTAGGTAGCCTGTCTGCCTCCCATATATTATTCTTCACACTATGCACAGAGCTACGTTGCTAGTAACATGCCCTATGGGCGGCTGACCTCCACCTTGCTCGCTCGTCTACAGGTGGACCTAGTGGATGAGAGGATACCTGAGGTTACCTGAGGACACCCTCTCAGTGACCTTGATTGGGAGCCCATCAGCAGGATGGGCATGAGAGAGATATAGGTCACTGATGATGAGATAAATGCTATGAGACGTCATCTCACTCGAGTAGCAGCAACAGATGCAGTGGCGACAACAGTAGAGGTAGCAGCAGAGGCAGTAGCAGAGGCACACGAGGGTGATGATGAGGAGGATGATGATCGGATGTACATGGATGTGGATGCCATCCCTCCTTCATCACTACAACATTCTACTGGAGCTAGCCCTTTTAGGGCTTCTCATTCAGCTGGCCCTTCATGCCCACCACCAGATGACATGATGGGGTTATTACCTGAGATTCAGGAGGCTCAGTGCGTGACTAATTAGAGAGTAGGAGAGCTTCTAGATGTCTAACACTCTACAGACCAGCGGATAATGGATCTGACAGCTAGTCTCCGAGTGACTCAAACTCAGGTGGCCTAGCTCGCAAGACTATATTTTGAGGACTACGATAGAGATCGTGAGGCACCTTCTCCTCCAGCACCTCCAGCTCCATGATTTCCATTTATATCTTTTTTCCCTTTTATACTACAGAGTAACTGTTCGGATTGTGGACTGTACTCTGCTTTGGATGTATATTTGTTTTATTCTCATTTGGATATATTTATAAAATTGGTTTCCCCTTTACATATGTGCATTATTCTCTTTCTTAGTTTATGTCTCATACAACACAGGTGCTTATGGTGTGTCACACCCCAATTCTAGACTAACCAGAATGGTGTGATGAACCTTCAATAAACCAACGGTTCAACCAGGATCTCGTATAGGCTATGCCAACCATGTTCAACCAAAACACATTCCACATTAATCAGAGATAATAAAGTAAATAGCGAAAGTCTTATTAATAATAAACTGAGGTCAAATCATGATAAATAATTAATATTCCAGTTATCTCTAAGTAACCAAAACATAATTTAATACATATTACAAATATCCAAATATGAAAGTTAAACGCTAAGCGCATCCATAGTTAAAACGTTCGCTTTAACGAATCATAATAGTCCTCTACAGCTTGCTCATCCATAGCCACCACTTATTCATACATTAGCGTGTCGACATAATCTTCAACCGTAATACCTGCAACATTAGAAACTAAAAAGAATTACACGCGTGAGGGTCAGCTCTCTAACTTGAGCTCAATGAGAAAACAAAACAATGCAACAAACATATGCATGCATTCAATTCATATCTTTAGTCTGGTTTATAAGTTTGCAATGTGCTATAGAAAGGATTGGTGGCCACCGCACCTCTATACAAGAGTGTGTGAAGCCCCCAATGGATCAAACACCATTTTCGTCCCACATGCATCCATCATGGAATAGAGATATAGCTAAAGTGCTTGGATCAAACACCGCATAACACTTCCCCTGATGCCTAACCCATATCAATACGTAAGCCACTATTGACGAGGGCTTACAAACTGGGCTCAAAACTAACTAATCCTAATGCCAAACAGTGTATCCAAGGCCTCACCCCAGTATCCCTCAATACATCCATAGAGATAGAGCTAAGGCCCCCCGACAGAGTCAGAGACTACACGGTCCGAGACCACCTCCCCCGATGCCCTACGACATAATAGTTCTGCTAAGGTAATGGCGATGCGACGATGATAATGGGCAAGACTTGAGTAGAGATAGAGCTAGAGTCTGGTGACCAGGATGAACCACAGTGTTACGTCCTCCCCCTGATGCTCCACTCGCATCAAGCACACTAACCACACACATACATTCACATGCCTATTCCTAACATCATCATCATCATCATGTTATAAATAAACATAATTAAATATGCATGAGCAGTAATAATAGAAATATTGGATGACATGTGAAATGCACGTTACATGCATACAAGCGTAGAATTATTCATGGCATTGGACTCAATAAGTAAAACAGTTTGTTATTAGCCAATTAGTTTAGGTCTTGTTCCATCACCTTTCGTCGATGGTTGTTCCTCGTCCAAGCTTTATAAATCACTTTTAGACCACTTAAAAACCTAATAAATTTATAGATTTTAAATTAAAATTTATTTCCATCAATTCAGACTTCCAGAAGCTGAGTGGTCATAGGTGCGGCTGCACTTGTGGTGTCAGTTTCTACGACCACAGGGTGTGTGGTCGCTATGTGTGGTCGCATATCATGTGACCATACATGCGACCACTCCCTCCCTGAACTCTCTCGAGGCGTGTGGTAGATATGTGTGGTCGTATACCATGCGACCATACATGCGACCACACCCTCCCTGGAACTTTCCCGAGGGCATGTGGTCGATATGTGTGGTCGCATGGTATGCGACCACACCCTCCATGGAACTTTCACTAAAGGCTTCTGAGTGTAAGAATCTTGAGGAAGTAATTGTCAGACTTGAGGCAGATTTGGCCAAGTCTACAAAGGAGAAAAATCATGCTGAAACTACTACAAAAGTCCCTAATGTAACCATTCTAAAGTAAAAAGATAAGAATGTCAGGTTATAGGAAGATGAAGAAAGCAGCAATTCTGAAGATGAAGACAAAGAGGAAGACAACATCCTTGATGAGATTCTAAGTTACCACAGATCCTCTCATATTAAATCTAGACTTGGATACACTGAGCAACTATCTGAGGAGATAAAATAAAAGGGGTCTGCAAGTAATCCCATTGTGTTTGTGAAGGAAAAGCAGAAGGAATCACTAGCTATGAGAGCTACTAAAAGCAAGAATGATGAAGAGGGCTTCAAGACAGTCAGGCAAGGCAGTCAGAGAAAACAAAGTCAGTTCCAGAGGAATGGTCAGTTTCAGAGAAACAGGCAGGTACAGAGAATCAGATTCAGAGGATACTGCTATGGCTGTAATGCCTATGGACATAGAGTGGTAGAATGTAGAAGACAACAAAGACCTCCAGTGTTCATTGACAGAAATAGATTTGCTCCTCTTGCTGATGCGAGAGTAATATGCTATAGATGCGAGGGGTCTGCAAGTAATCCCATTGTGTTTGTGAAGGAAAAGCAGAAGGAATCACTAGCTATGAGAGCTACTAAAAGCAAGAATGATGAAGAGGGCTTCAAGACAGTCAGGCAAGGCATTCGGAGGATACCTATGGCTGTGCCTATGGACATAGAGTGGTAGAATGTAGAAGACAACAAAGACCTCCGGGTTCATTGAATAGATTTGCGGCCCCGAGGGAATATGCTATAGATGCGGCCGGAAGTAATCCCATTGTGTTTGTGAAGGAAAAGCGAGAAGGAATCACTAGCTATGAGAGTACTAAAAGCAAGAATGATGAAGAGGGCTTCAAGACGTCGGGCAAGGCGTCGAGAGAAAACAAAGTCGGTTCCGGAGGAATGGTCGGGTTTCGAGAAACAAGGCGGTGTACAGAATCAGATTCAGAGGATACTGCTATGGCTGTAATGCCTATGGACATAGAGTGGTAGAATGTAGAAGATAACAAAGACCTCCAGTGTTCATTGACAGAAATAGATTTGCTCATCTTGCTGATGAGAGAGTAATATGCTATAGATGCGAGAGACTTGGGCATATAGCCAGAAACTGCAAAACAATCCTTCCATCTTAAAGACAAGCTAAGAGGAAGGAAAGAAAAGATTCTTCAAGAAAACCAATTCAGAGAGAAGAAGAAAATGAAATGGTGAGAAATACAAGGAAGCCTATTACAGTGAAAGACAAGGCTACATGGGTGGAAAACCCACAGAAGAAAAGGAACAATTCTTTGTTGGTGCAAGCAACACTTAAAGCAAACAAAGGAAAACAATCTAAATGGATTCTTGATAGTGGATGCTCGACACACATGACTGGCAACAAAGAAAAATTTACAAGCCTCGATGCTGCAGAAGGAGGAACAGTGAAATTTGGAAATAATGAAGGTGCCAGAGTTGAAGGAAAAGGTTCAGTGAACTTTAACAATGGGAGGATAAAGTCTCACAATGTCTTATATGTCAATGGATTGAAACATAATCTACTCAGTGTGAGTCAGATATGTGATCAAGGACATGAGATCACTTTCAACAATGAAGGGTTTATCGTTCACAGAGTTGAAACAGGAAAGGCAGTGGCTGGTGAAAGAACAGTTGAAAATCTTTATGTGTTGACAGATTCCATCAACAAGTGCATGATAACTCAAGAAGATGAAAATTGGTTGTGGCATAGAAGAATGGGACACATTCACTTCAAAAACTTAACTAAAATTAGCAAGGCGCAAGCAGTGAGAGATCTTCCCAAAATAAAAACTCTAGAGAGCCATGTGTGTGGTCCATGTCAGAAGGGTAAGCAGGCAAGAGCTACTTATAAATCAAAGGAGTACCATTTAAGTAAACCACTTGACTTGATACACACAGACTTGTGTGGACCTATGAGAACACAGGCCATAAGAGGTGAGAGATACTTCATCTTGTTCATAGATGAGTATTCTAGAATGACCTGGGTGATGTTTCTGAAGGACAAAACTGAAGCTCTTGACAAGTTCAAAGCATTCAAGAAGAGAGTGGAAAATGAGACAGGAAACACAATTAAGTATTTAAGGTCTGATCAAGGCAAAGAATTTACATGGAGTGAATCCTCAAACTTCTGCAGTGAAAGTGGGATAAGAATTCAACATTCAGCAGCCAAAAAACCTCAGCAAAATGGAGTGGTTGAAAGGAAGAACAGAACAGTGCAAGAAATGGCTAAAACTATGATGGAAGAAAGTAACACAGCAAAGAATTTCAGGAGAGAAGGCATCTATACTGCAGTGCATATCACCAACAGATGTCTCCTAAGGCCTCATGAGAACAAAACACCTTATGAATTGTGGTTTGGGAGGAAAGCTACAGTGAAGTATCTCAGGGTTTTTGGTTCAAAGTGCTACATCAAGCGAAAGGAATAAAATCTTGGCAAATTTGGTGACAGAGCTGATGAAGGCATATTTCTTGGGTACTCTTTCAAGAGTAAGGCATACAGGTGCTACAACAAGAGATTAGGAAGAATTGTTGAAAGTTCAGATGTGAAAATTGATGAGAATCTAGGGAACCAAAAAGGGGCTGAACCAAGAGGGTCCATTCTTGAAGAACTTGATGAAGATGACAGTCTATCAGGTGACAAAGGGCAGCAAGATGAAGAAGAATCTGAAGTGCAAGAGATTCATACTGAAATGTAGAAAGATGGCAGACCAAAAGACAACAGATGGTTAAAAATTCATCCTAATCATCAAGTTATAGGAGATCCAAATGCAGGCATACAAACCAGAAGGATGAAAGCTATTGCTTATTCACTATTGTCTGAGATAGAGCCTAAAACTGTACATGAGGCTAGCAATGATGAATTTTGGTTGAAAGCTATGAATGATGAGCTTGACCAAATTGAAAAGAACAACACTTGGAAGCTAATTCCCAAACCAGTAGACAAAAATGTGATTGGCACAAAGTGGGTTTTCAGGAACAAATTAAATAAAGAAGGCCAGGTTGTGAGAAACAAGGCCAGACTTGTATGCAAAGGATATGCTCAAGTTAAAGGAATTGATTTTGATGAGACTTTTGCACTTTTAGAAATGCTGGAGTCTATCAGAATGTTCTTAGCATTAGCTGTTCACAGAGGATTCAAGGTTTATCAAATGAATGTGAAATCTACATTCTTGAATGGTAATCTAGAAGAGGAAGTGTACATTGAGCAACCTGAAGGGTTCCAACTCAGTAATGATGAAGATATGGTCTGTAAATTGAAGAAGGCTCTATATGGGTTGAAGCAAGCTCCAAGAGCTTGGTATGAAAGGCTTGACACATATCTGCATAAATTGGGTCTGCGAAGAGGAGTTGTGGATAGCAACCTATATGTCATGACAGAAGACAGCAGTAAACTGGTAGTTGTGGTCTATGTGGATGACATCATCTTTGGGGGGCACTATGAGAAGCTTTGCAAGAAATTTTCTAAGAGAATGATAATAGAGTTTGAGATGTCTATGCTTGGAGAGATGTCCTACTTTCTGGGGCTGCAAATTCATCAAAAAGAAAATGGCATCTTCATCTCTCAAATGAAGTATACTAAAGAGATGTTGAAGAAATTTGTGATGGAGGACTGTAAACCAGTGGGGACACCAATGACAGTGAATATCAAGTTGAGTTCAGAAGATGACTCCCCAACAATTGATCAGACACTGTATAGGTCAATGATTGGCAGTCTACTGTACTTGACAGCTTCAAGGCCTGATATTTTGCAAGCATTATGCCTGGTGGCTAGATTTCAGGCTTTTCCAAAGGAGACTCATCTGATGGTAGTGAAGAGGATACTCAGATATCTAAAAGGCACAACAGACTATGGATTATGGTATCCAAAGATTGGAAGTTTCACTTTGATTGCATTTTCATATGCAGACTGGGCTGGTAGCATTGATGACAGAAAGAGCACTAGTGGTGGTGCATTCTTTTTGGGAGAGAACTTAGTAGCATGGCACAGCAAGAAACAGGAGTCTGTCTCCTTATCTACAGCAGAGACAGAATACATTGCAGTAGTAGCTACATGCACTCAGGTAATCTGGATGAAAAGACATATGTCAAACTTCAGTGTTATCTGTGAAGAGCCAGTGGTCATCAAATGTGACAACATGAGTGCCATTAACATATCCAAGAATCTTGTGCAACACTCAAGGACCAAGCACATTGACATCAGATATCATTATTTGAAGGAGAAAGTGCTTGAAGGGGAAGTGAGATTGGACTTTGTTCCTACAGCAGATTAAGTGGCAGACATCTTCATCAAGGCTCTTCCAAAAGACTCTTTTGAGAAACTCAGAGCTCAGCTAGGAGTAGTGACTCTGAGCACATTGTAGATGGCACATGTGTAGGGGGAGTTGCTGACTACATAGCATCATCTTTCATCTGTAGGATTGGAAAGATACGGTGGGCACTCCTACAGGTGAGGCTATGTAAGGGGAGTTGATACGAAGGGGGAGTACCTATGAAGGGGGAGCATTCCTAAGGGGAGTTCATTCATCCTTTGGCACTTGTTGTCAAAGGGGGAGAAGATGGCAAGAAGACTATGTCACATTGAGAGATATACCTTATGTAAGTTGCCAACAATTCCAAAGGGGGAGATTGTTGAAACCCTGTCCAGATAGTGTTGTAAGTGTTGTCATTGTTGGTAACCTTAGCAGAGAGAGTGATATGGAGGAGAGAGAGTGTCTGTAGAGAGTAATATGGAGGAGAGAGAGTGTTTGTAGGACTCTCTGTTAGTCAAGGTGACTGGGTTGATGCAGCAGTCGAAGAGAATGAAGCCCAGCTGATGAGAAAGACCAACAGAAGAGAGAGAAAATAGAGGAGAGAGAAAGAGGAGAGAGAATGGGTGGGGACCAGGTAGGTTCCATCTTGGGTGGCCAGGCCAGCATGGCAGCCAGCCCAGGCCAGCATGGCAGATGCCCGCGGCACCAGGCCAGCAGGCCATGCCTGCATGCACATGTCATGCCATGCCGCAAGCAGGCAAGCAGCATAGCAGTAGCACAGCGCAGCAGCGCACACAGCATCGACGTGCCATGCCACAAGCAAGCAACAGCACAGCGCAGCAGCACAGCGTAAGCCGCAAGCGCGCGCCGCAAGCCACAGCAGGGTCTGTCGGCGTGCACGCAAGTTGTTCGACGTAATGCTGCAATGATGAAATGAGTTTCGGACCCTACTGGAGTCGAAAACCCTGCAGGTGATACTAATGGTTACAGAGGCCATTAGTTATATTGTCAGGGGCATTTCAGTCATTTTGAATGAGGACATATTCAATATTGGTGGCTCGGATCAAGCCACGGTAGCATGATGCCAGATCAAGGGCTCACAAAAAGGCGGGATCAAGTGTTGCGCATAAATCGCGCTCAAATTCTTACGCGTGGTTCCTCATTGGCCGAAGGTAGCTTAAAATGGTGAGTTGCGCCGCACGGAATTGGATCCATGCAGTGTTGCGCGCATGAGGTGCACATGTGCAAAAGATTCCCATCTGAAGGCCGAGGAGCATCCCGATATCGCCTCACGTGATGAGGTCCATCGGAGGGATCTGAGGAGATCCCGCGTTTCTCTGACCGATCCAACGGTCGAATGAGGTTGATGCCCTCTCCGCCAATCAGATGACGACCACGGCGTACATTGCGTCAGATACGGCGACGATTGAGTGCGTCGCGGCGCACCGAATGAGGGCCAGATATTCCATTTGGAATATTCTCTCTGGCCAACCTTCTTTTGATCATATCTCAGCAGTCCAATGTCGGATCGAGGCCTATAATATGTCAAATTGAGGGATTTTCGAGTAAGGAGACAATGGGAAGGGTTTGAGCTCGAGCAGAAGGTCTGAAAGGGTGATTTTGATGAAAACCTTTCATTGAAGCTTCTTGGAGAGAGATTGAGACTCCTATTGGCGGTATAAGGCCATGAAAGCTTTGTTGAAGCTTGAAGAAAGTGTGTGGACCAGCTGTGAGCGTCCAATGGAGTCCTTGTGGTGAAGAATGAGCTATGCAGCCCGAGAGGAGGCCGAAATGCTAGCACAGAGAGGCTTGCATCAGTAGTGAGCAAGACCGGGAGGTAAACTCGTACACAAACTCTATTTACTGTATCAGTGCTATATGGGAAGGGTTTGTAATCATTTGATATACATATTGTATAACCTATCAAGTGGGTGCTTGACTAGAGTTGGGGTTGATGCCTAGGATACAGTTGTAGCTGTGAATGCGGTTGATGTTGTAGCATCGGGGATGTAGGTGCAACTATAGCATTATTGTTGAGTATTGGGTATATACGAAACCCTGGTTAGGGTATTGCCCCGTGGAGTAGCCATCACAATGTGTGATTGGTGAACCACGTTATATTGTGTGTCCTATGTATGTGCTTGTGAGTGTGGATTAGAAGTCTTGTGCTGCAGGTTTGGGTGTACACACTTGGCAGGCCAAGCCCCTGGTATGGATACCTGTGGGTGTGTGGTTGATGTGTGCACGGAATGTGTTTGACAGATTGTCTGTGAGAAAGTCTCAAGTAAATTAACTCAAGGCAGCATAGCACAAATTGATCAACAGCTCTTGGCAGCATTGTCCATAGCAACAGAACAAACTAGTATAGTGGAAAAGAATTTTTGGTGGTCACTGATTCACCCCCCCCCTCTCAGTGTCAACCTGGGAATAACACTAAGGAAAACCATGAGAAAATAGGTTAGGGATAATGGTTAATGAAAAACTGTAAAATAATGGCCATAGGATAACCATAGGATAAACCCAAGTGATGAGCCAAGGAATCGACTCAAGAAGAATTCAGTTTGAAGATAAAAACTGACCGAACATCATGTGGTCGTAGCTTGTGATTGACTAAAGGGTGACCAGAGGATCGACCACAGCAATTTGGGAAGTTCCCAGGAAAGGTGTGGTCGCAAGGTGTGGTCACATAAAATGTGACCACAGGGTTCGACCATACAATGTGTGGTCTCATATATTGCGACCAGAGATTCAACCACACGTGCGTCCACACGATAACAGCAAGCATATTTTGAGACCAAACAAGATTTTTGACTACTGTTACATGGTAAACTTGAACCCTAACTTAAATACATTAATTGTTTAGGTTCCTAATAGATTCAATGAGACTTCCAAAGCTTGGGAGAGGAACAAACATCAATCAAAGGTGAGGGAACAAGACCTAAACTAATTGGCTAATAACAAGCTGTTTATTTTATTGTGTCCAATGTAATGATTGATTCTGTGCTTGTATGCTTGTAATGTGCATCTCACATGTCATCCAATATTACTGTTATTACTGCTCATATATATTTACTTCTATCTATTTGCTACCATATTGATTGTTGATGATATGAATAGGCATGTGATTGTATGTGTGTGGTTGGTGTGTTGGATGCAAATGGAGCATCAAGGAGAGGACTTGGCATTGTGGTTTCTGACCAGGTCACCAAACTCTAGCTTTATCTTTACTCAAGTCTTTCCTACTGACATTGTCGTATCGCCATTACCATAGCAGAACTATTACGTCGTAGGGCATCAGGGGAGGTGGTCTCGGACTGTATGGTTTTGACTCTGTCGGGGGGCCCTTAGCTCTATTTTTATGGACGTATTGAGGGATGTTGGGATGAGGCCTTGGATACACAAGATGGCATCAGGATTGGTTAGTTGCGAGCCTAGTTTGCAAGCCTTTAATAATAGAAGCTTACGTATTAGTATGGGTAGGGCATCAGGGGAAGTATTGGCGGTGTTTTATCCAAACACTTTAGCTCTATCTCTATTCCATGGTGAGTGCATGTGGGAAGGCAATGGTGTTTAATCCATTGTGTGGATTCACACACTGGTGTATAGAGGTGCGGTGGCCGCTAATCTTTTCTATAGCATATGTTTGTTGCATTGATTTGTTTTCTTACTAAGCTAAGTTGTGAGCTCAACCCACGGTATCATTTTCTTTTAGTTTCTAATGATGCAGGTAATACCGTTGAAGACTATACGAATGTGCCAATGTATAGACACATGGCAGTTATGGATGTGTAAGCTGTGGATGATGAATATGACTTGTCAAGCAAGTATTTCAACAATGATTACTCTTAATGTTTAACTGTCGTATTTGGTATTTGTAAAGTTTGATATATTTATATTTTGATTACTTAGAAATAACTGGATTATTTAATTATTTATCACGTTAGACCTCTGTTCATTTTTAATAAAACTTTTGCTATTTACTTTATGATCTTTGATTAATGTGGAATGTGTCTTGATTTAACATGGTTGGCATAGCCTATATGAGATCCTGGTTTGAACCATTGGTTCTTATGACGGTTCATCACACCATTGGTTAGTCTAGAATTAGGGTGTGACAGCTTGGTATTAGAGCACTAAGGCTTTGCCAATCAAACCCAAATACATTTACAATTGTGTCTATGAACTGAGCTAGGATAAATTTAAGAGTTTTAATACAAATACACCATAAGCACATGTGTTGGTTGAGACAAAACTTAAACAAGACAATAATGTACATATAAAAGGTGGAATCATATGTATATGTAGACATAAAAAAAATAAGAAAAAAAATCTAAATGCATACTAATAACACAAATAACATAGGGTAGGGTTATTAAGTCGGACAGTTGCTTGAGTATACAAAGAATATAGTATGGTAGCAAGAAGGGAGCATCTGTAAGCAGAAAATTGGAATACCGAGTTGATACTTACAAGATGTGGAACTCAATATATGATAAAGGAAGAAGGAAAATGACTAGTAATGCCTAAATCCTTATCGAGGTAAAGGAAAAAATCTCGAGCCAAATCCAATAGAGAAAGGAAAACAATGGCCACACATCATATAAGACTTGTATCGAACTAACCAGTCTTACCACCTTGTATCAGGTCTCCTATCATGGTCGAGCCAAGTGGGCCAAATGCATGAAGAAACCACAAGACCAGGTATGAAATCAAACCAAAAATAGTTAATTATGAGTGTGTGGTCGCATACCTAAATATGTGTGACCGACCACACCCCAAAATAGTCCAACCACATGAATTTTGGTCGTGTGGTCGAACATTTCAGAAGGTGTGGTTGACGGATTCTGCGACCCCACCTCCGTCCATACGAACCCAGTATTGTGGGTCCTTCCTAATCCGAAGGGGGTCTTTCCTAAACTCATTAGGTCATATTGTGGAGGGTTTTCCTCTATAAATAGGACATCCCTTGGCCTCTTTCAGCCTTTTAGAACTCTAATTAAAAGTGAGAGAAAGAGAAGAGAATGAAGAGAAGGAAAATTAAGGAGGAAGAAAATTCAGAGAAAACTCTAAATCTTCAGCAAGCTTAAGGTATGAACATATTCCCCATGTTAAATTGAGAGCTTAGAATAGTTCATGAAGAAGATAGGATTTAAGAGAAACCCAAATCATCCATCCATGGACAAATTCCAAGAGAATCCATGGAGAAAATTATGTGGACAATAGATGGTGTATAAAATAATAGTTTTGAGCGATAGAACAATCAGAGGAAGGACCATGATGATAAGCCAAAGGATTCAAATATGAAGGAATGGAGTTGAGAGTGAAAGGTCGACCATCACACGTGTGGTCGTACGTGTGGTCGCATGATGTGCGACCACACGAGACACACATGTCCGACCACATGCCCTCGGGAAGTTTCTAGGGAGGGTGTGGTCGGACGTGTGGTCGGAGTATGTCCGACCACACCCTGCGACCCCACGCCCTGGGGTGGCAAAACTAAGACCACAGGTGTTGCCACACCTGTGACCCCTCAGTCTCTGTTAGTCTAAACTCATGGAAATTAATTCTAATTTAAAATCTACAAATTTGTTAGGTTTTTAAGTGGTTTAAAAGTGAATTACAAAGCTTGAATGAGGATCTACTATCAACCAAAGGTGAGGGAACAAGATCTAAATTAATTGGCTAATAATAAACTATTTTTATTTATTGAGTCCAATACCATGAATGATTCTATGTTTGTATGATTGTAATGTGCATTTCGCATGTCATCCAATAGTCCTGTTATTACTGCTCATGTATATTTAATTATGTTTATTTATAACATGATGTGATGATGATGCTAGGAATAGGCATGTAAATGTATGTGTGTGGTTAGTGTACTGGATGCGAGTGGGGGCATCAGGAGGAAGATATGATACTGTGGTTCATCCTGGTCACTAGACTCTAGCTCTATCTATACTCAAGTCTTGTCCACTGACATCGTCCTATCGCCATTACCTTAGCAGAACTATTACGTCGTAGGGTATCAGGGGAGGTGGTCTCGGACCGTATAGTCTCTGACTCTGCCGGGGGGCCTTAGCTCTATCTATATGGACGTATTAAAGGATGCTGGGGTGAGGCCTTGGATACACTGTTTAACATTAGGATTGGTTAGTTGGAAGCCCAGTTTACAAGCCCTCGCCAATAGGGGCTTACATATTGGTGTGGGTAGGGAATCAGGGGAAGTGTTATGCGGTGTTTGATCCAGACACTTTAGCTCTATCTTTATTCCATGATGGGTGCATGTGGGATGACAATGGTGTTTGATCCATTGGGCGGCTTCACACAATCGTGTATAGAGGTGCGGCGGCCACCTATCCTTTCTATTGCACATTGCAAACTTATGAACCAGACCAAATATATGAATTGAATGGATGCATATGTATGTTGCATTATTTTGTTTGTTCACTAAGCCATGATGTGTGCTCACCTTTTCGACATCAAATATTTTTAGCTGATGATGCAGGTCCTACTGTAGAAGATTACATGAATGCTCCAATGTACGAGCATGTTGCGGCGATGGATGCAGAAGCTATGATGGAGTCGCATGATTCGTCGTGCGAGTGCAACTCATGCGTCTTTGATTAGATTTATTAGTTGGATTATTCAGAAGATGTAATTGATTAATTTATTTTATTCTATGTCTTAGTCTTTCGGAGACAATTGGATACATTATTTATGTTATCACTGTTAGATACTCAGTTCATTAGTATTAAAGACTTCCGCTATTGTTTATTTACTCTGATTATGGTTGTGGATGTGTATGGTTTAAGCAAAAGGACACAGCCTATTTGAGATCCTGATTGAACCGTTGGATCATAGACGGTTCATCACACCATTCTGGTTGGTTCAGAATTTGGGGTATGACAACTTGGTATCAGAGATCTCGGGCCCTATCTATTAAACCTATATAATTCAATAAAAGTTCATGAACTGAGTTAGGATAAAATTTAAAAGCTTTAATAAGAACACACTATAAGCACCTGTGTTATATGAGACAAAAATTAAGAAAGAGAATAATGCACTATTAAAATGAGAAACAAGTTTAATATACACATCGAATAAAAACAATATATATATATATATATATATATATCCAAATCAGAGTACGGTCCACAATTCGGACAGTTACTCTGTAGTACAAGGAAAAAGTAAAAAGAAATGCATCATGGAGCCAGAGGTGCTGGAGGAGGAGGTGCCTCGCGAACTCGGTCATAGTCCTCAGCATACACTCTCGTCAGCCAGGCTACATGAGTCTGGGTCACCTGGAAACTAGCTGCCAGATCAGCCATCCGCTGATCAGACATGCGCTGGGCATCCCTAATCATACGCACAACCCCATCATGTCATCTGGTAGTGGGTGCGAAGGACCAGCTGAGTGGGAAGGAATCTGAGAAGGGCCAGCTCTAGTGGGATGCAATGGTGATGGAGGAGGTATGGCGTCTACATCCATGAACATACAATCATCATCCTCAGCATCACCCCCATGGACTCCTGCTGCTGTTGCTGCTGCTACTGTAGCCTCAGCGTATGCTATCTCGACCTGAGTACGGGGACACACCATAGCGTTCCTCTCCTCACCACTGACCTGCGCATCCCGCATCCCCATCTTTTGCAGATGGCCTCCCAATCTAGGTCAAACGAGAAGGTATCCTCATGAATCCTCTCATCCACTAAGTTGACATGCAGGCGAGTGAGAAGGGTAGTGATCAAACGCCCATAGGGCAGGTTGCCTATCTGACCAGGCATCGCAGCACAGCGCATCGTCCTGATAATAATATATGGAAGGCAGACGGGCTACCTAGTGCAGATGCTGTACAAGAGATACTGGGTCAACTGGGAAATCTTCTCATAATGCCCACTCTGTGGAATCAGGTTGTGCTGAATAATCTTGTAGTACACCCGAGATTTCGACCGTAGGTTGATTGCCTTCATCTCCCAACGATCATCTCTAAGAAGCTAACGATCAATCTTTGCACGCATCATCAAAGATAGGAACTGGGGTTCCTTAGGTGCACAGTATACCAAGGGTCCGTCATTTGAAATCAGTCAACTCCTGGCAGTTAAAGGAGATCTCCACCCCTTTAACATAACTGGTGATCCTGAGCTCTCTACCCCTGTCTGTATCATTTGGATCACACGCTACCTGATGGTTGCAATAAAACTGCTTTACTAGAGCAGGACAGGTGCAAGCCTCATATAATATCATGGGGAGCCAACCCATGTCACCAAAAGCACCCTCTACATTAAACAAGGCTAGATTAGCCAAGTTTACACAACGACCCCTTTCCACCTTTTTACGTTCATAATGAGCATACTGAGCCTCTGCTTCATTAAACTGGAAGTGGATAAGATCATGAGCTCTAGGAACTTTGGTGTGAGCCATGTTATCTGCAAAGACACAGATAAATAAGCAAGATATTAGATATAGTCAAAAACTCAAAAATTTTGGCATTAAACGGTGTGACTTGGCCAAAAGCCTCACTTTTCACCCAACTAGTTGGGAGGAGGACTTACATATGTTCCAAACCAACCTGCAAGGCTCATACAGTTGGAAATTTAAACTAGGAAGATCGAATTTGAAGAAATTTCAATAATTTGGGGAAAATCCTGAAAATTAGGTCAAAAATGGAAAATTTCAAGTTTCTCAAAAACCAACTGATGAAACTCAAATTTTCTTGAGGGCTTTAGTCCATTGGGTGGCCAATAGCAAAAGCCCCCAATAAAAATCAAATTTTTACGATTAGAAAAATTTTAATTTGAAGAAAATACTATAAATGGAGAAAAACCTAGTTTTGAAAGCTTAAAAATGAGGACCAGTAGAGAACATACCTGAGGGAATGGAGCGGAGGTCGTGAATGGAGGAATGAATCGCCAGACACGAGTGGTCGACACTGTAAGAACTCAGTGGAAGCGAGTTGAGTTGAGAGCAAAATAGAAAGTAGGAAATGACTCCAAAAATCTGGTTTAAAAACCTGATTTGGAGTCGTGTGGTCGTAAAATTTGACCAAATTTGTGACCACACGACCGACCCCATCATCGACCACAGGCTCTCAGTGAGTTGACAGACCTCGTGTGGACGGACCCTGTGGTCGGACATATTGCGACCACACGATCGACCACAGGCTCTCGGTGAGTTGACAGACATCGTGTGGTCGGACCCTGTGGTCGGACATATTCTGACCCCATGATCGACCACAGGCTCTCGGTGAGCTGATAGGGTTTTGTGAGGTCGCATACCCTGTGGTCCGACATATTGCGACCCCACCATCGACCACACGATGGAAAATACAGTATTTTGTCTATATGACTTGGAAAATTAGAATTTTACATTAATTAATTGGATTTTGATATGGGAATGACATATATTATGATTGCCTCACATGTTCTATGATTTTTTAGACACTACCACCACCGAAATAGGAAATGGCTGGGCAAAGAGTAACCAGGCGAGGACGTAATCCAATTCCACCACCACCACCTGTGGAGGAAGATAGCCATGAAAATCCTGAAGAACAAGGGAATCAGAATATGGCACCACCAAGAGCTAATGGCCAGGCAAATCTTACAAACTTGCCAGTCCCACCTACAGATTTGGCTACAGTAGTTATGAACCTGGCACAATAGCTGCAGCAAATACAGCAAGTACAAGCCAATATGCAAGCTGTTATGGGAATGGTTTTTTAGCTGTACATACTACACCTATGCTAGCTAGACAAGCTAGCACAGTACCAGGAGGTAGCAATACGGTACCCCAAGCACCTCAAATGCCAGTTGTACAAGCTCCAGTACAGAACCCTGAGGTAGCCCAAGGCAGTTACTATTATCAACCACCTATATATGGGGCCTATGCTTAGTATCAATTGGACCATTTTCGACTGATCGAGCATTTTTTGAAAATGAAGCCTAAAGAATATAATGGCAAGCCAGCGGATCCTTTGTGGCCAGCTCATTGGATCGACGAGATGGAAAGGAATTTCATGATGATGACTGTTAATGAGGAGGAAAAAGTACTATGTGCAACATTTATGTTGAAAGGTGATGCACACCACTGGTGGAAGTCTACTCGGAGTTATCTGTTAACAAAGCATGCCCAATTGACCTGGGCTATCTATAAAGAGGCATTCTTCTACAAATATTTTCCCAGAAGTTTCAGAGATGCTATGGAAAGAGAGTTCCTGAGTTTGTATCAGGGATAGATGACTATGGATGCATATCAACAGCGTTATGAAGAGCTATTTTTCCTTGCTCCCTCTAGCATGCAAGAGGGAAATACTAAAACTCGAAGGTTCTTCATGGGACTTAGGGGAAGCATTCAGGAGCATATTTTGGGGCTAGAAAAGAAAGTTTATAATGAAGCCGTACAGATTGCTCGAGTGCTAGAATCGAGCCAGAGAGAGCTACTTTGCTCAGAATAGGGGTATCAAAAGGCCAAATGGAAATTCTTATAACAGAGGAAACACAAAGACATTTAAACCCTTTCATACTCAAGGATTTAATGCTGCAGCCAAGACTACTCCAACAGTCCAACCTTAACAGAAGCAAAATAGTGAAGAAGTAAAATGCTATAATTGTAATCAAATGGGACATTATTCAAGGGAGTGTCATAAGCCCAGCAAGCAGCTACAACAAGGAAAGGTTTATGCAGTTACATCTGAGGATGCTATCGCATCGCCTAATGTGGTCACAGGTATGACCTGAACCTTTCATTTTGTATTACCTTGTGTGAGCATGTAGACTAAATTAAAACAAATCACAGGTATCGTACCTATTAATGGCATACCCGCTAGAGTACTCTTTGATTTTGGAGCTACTCATTCTTTTATATCTGTATCATTTGGAAAGAAGCTAAATCTACCCCTCAGATCCTTAGACTACAAATTGCTTGTACCATCACCTATGGGATTAGAAGTTGAACTAAAAAAAGGTTATGGACCATGTCCAGTTCTTATCGACGAAAATATTTTGGATGAAACCCTGATTCAACTCGAGATAGCAGACTTTGACGTTATCTTAGGAATGGATTGGTTAGCTCAGCATTCTGCAAACCTGCTATGTGCAGAAAAGAATCTAACATTTAAAGACAAGAAAGGATCAGAGTTTAGTTTTGCGGGAACCAAACTTCCCCATAGACGAAAACTCATCATCTCTGCATTAAAGGCTAGAAAATGCCTCGAAAAATGAAGAGTTGGGTATTTATTATCCGTGGTCGACCTCACCAAGGAAGCACCACGAATGGAGAATATTGATGTTGTGCGTGACTTTCCATATGTATTTCCTGAGGAACTACCAGGACTGCCACCCGACCGAGTAATAAAGTTCGTTATAGATCTTATACCTGGAGCCGCACCAGTATCTAAAGCACCCTATCGAATGGCTCCTACTGAACTAAAGGAACTAAAGGTACAGTTACAGGAATTACTGGACAAAGGTTATATCAGACCCAGCATATCACCATGGGGAGCGCCAGTATTGTTTGTGAAGAAGAAAGACAGTAGTGTTCGACTGTGTATAGACTATCAGGAATTGAATAAGCTTACAATCAAGAATTGGTACCCGTTGCCTCGGATCAATGACTTATTTGATCAATTGCAAGATGCCAAGGTGTTCTCCAAGATTGATCTTTGGTCAAGATATCATCAGTTGAAGATTAAGGAAGGTGATATTCCGAAGAAGGCATTTAGAACAAGATAGGACATTATGAATTTTTAGTCATGTCTTTTGGATTGACTAATGCACCCACAACTTTTATGGAACTCATGAATCGGGTATTCCATGAAATGTTGGATACGTCAGTCATTGTGTTTATTGATGATATATTGGTCTACTCCAAGGACAAGAAAACTCATGTCATGAATCTAAGAGCCGCTCTGCAACGACTAAGAAAAAAGAAGCTTTACGCTAAATTTACAAAGTGTGAGTTTTGGCTAAATGAGGTCACTTTCTTAGGCCATGTTGTATCTGCTGAAGGAATTAAAGTGGATCTTAGCAAGATTGAAGCCATTGTGAAATGGAAAGCACCTAAGAGTGTTGCAGAAATCAGAAGTTTCCTAGTTCTAGCTGGGTATTATCGACGATTCGTGGAAGATTACTCTAGAATCGCCGTATCTCTCACCAGTTTGACTAAGAGAGGAGAAAAGTTTGTTTGGATCGATAAATGTGAAGAAGGTTTTCAAACATTGAAAGCTAGATTGATATCGGCTCTCATCTTGACTATTCCTATTCCAGGACAACCGTTTACCTTGTACACTGATGCGTCTGGGTTGGGTTTAGGTTGTGTACTTATGCAAGGAGAACAAGTAGTTGCGTATGCCTCAAGACAACTAAAGACACATGAAAAGAACTATCCCACTCATGACTTGGAATTAACAGCAGTAGTACATGCTATTAAGATATAGAGACATTATTTGTATGGAGAGAAATTTCAGATTAAATCATATCATAAGAGCTTCACTTATCTTTTTAATCAAAAGGAGTTGAACATGAGACAAAGAAGATGGCTGAAATTATTGAAGGATTATGATTGCGATATCCAGTATCATCCAGGGAAGGCTAATGTAGTTGCTGATGCACTAAGTGAAAAACAATGATAAAATCCCAAGGAGAGGTTAACATGACTGTAGCTATGTGTGTTACAGGGAAAGTATTCCATCATGGTAATGAGAAATTCATGATAGATGCATCGGGCGGATCAACCAATCAAGGGTTTATTCATCGATTTTCAAATATGTTCGCAACTTTGAAGATTGTACCTGATATATTAGATGAAATGAAAGCCGCTATAAAATCAGATCACAGGAAAAGTATTCAATCATGGTAATGAGCAGTTCGTGACAGATGTACCGGGTGGATCAACCAACCAAGGGTTTATTCATTGGTTTTCAAATATGTTCGCAACATTGAAGATTGTACTGATATAATAGATGAAGTGAAAGCTACTATTAAATCAGATCCTTATCTGAGAACGGTGCAAGAAGACATCAAAAAAGGTAGGACTATTCCTGAGTCCACCTTGGACGTTGAAAAGGTACTGATGTACAAAGGAAGAGTATGTGTTCCTATAACGGAAAACTTGGACATTTGACACAGACTAATGAAGGAAGCTCACACCACCACTTATTTGGTACATCCTGGAAGTACGAAGATGTATCATGATCTGAAGAAATTATATTGGTGGAGAGGAATGAAAGCAGATGTAGCTAAATTTGTATCTCAATGCCTAAATTGTTAGAAGGTAAAGACTGAAAGGCAAAGACCTACAGGATTATTACAACCACTACCAGAACCAGCATAGAAATGGGACTACATCACTATGGATTTTGTCATTGGATTACCATTGACTCCCCGAGTAGTTGACGTGGTTTGAGTGATTGTAGATCGTCTGACTAAGACAGCTCGCTTCATAGCTATACGACTCAGCATACCCTAGAGAGGTTAGCCAAGCTATATGTGAATAATATTGTCAGATTACATGGTGTACCTGAAAGCATTGTGTCCGATAAAGACCCACGCTTTACCTCAAAGTTTTAGGAAGGATTACAGAAGACTATGGGTACAACGTTGAAGTTTAGTACTGCATTCCATCCTCAGACAGACGGACAGTCGGAGCATACCATTCAGATTTTAGAAGACATGCTTTGAGCCTATGTTATTGATTTCAAGGATCATGGGATTAGAAACTACCATTGATCGAGTTCCCTATAACAATAGCTATCAGGCTACTATACAGATGTCGCCCTATGAAGCACTATATGGTAGGAAGTGTCGAACTCCTTTGTTTTGGAATGAAGTTGGTGAACGGAGTATCGTTGGACCAGAATTTGTTGAAGAGACTTG
The DNA here is from genome assembly GCA_028583415.1 of Protea cynaroides. NCBI lineage: Eukaryota > Viridiplantae > Streptophyta > Magnoliopsida > Proteales > Proteaceae > Protea > Protea cynaroides. The sequence goes on along the minus strand of CM053266.1, from coordinate 73,284,344 downwards.
TTGAGTAGCCAACATTATCAAGGAAAGAATTAGAACAGCTCAGAACCGACAGAAACAGTATGCGGATACTCGACGTCGAGACCTTGAATTTGTTGTAGGTGATAAGGTATTCTTAAAAGTATCACCTATGCGAGGCTTAAAATGATTCGGACAGAAAGGGAAGCTAAGTCTGAGATATGTCGGGCCATATGAGATTTTCGCTAAACGTGGAAAAGTAGCGTATCAGTTAGTACTACCCCCATCTATGTCAAGTGTGCATGATGTATTTCATATCTCATTATTAAAGAAGTATGTCAAAGATCCAATACACGTTATAACAGCGGATCCACCGGGTCTAACTGATGATTTGACATTTGAAGTAGCACCAACTGAAATCCCCAGCCGAAAGGTTCAACGTCTATGCAACTGTGATATTTATTATGTTAAAGTTACTTGGAGGAGCCAAGATATAGAAGAGATCACATGGGAAGAAGAGAATGCCATGCGAAAGCAATATGCTTACCTTTTTTACTCGGATGGTATGTCCAAATTTCGAGGATAAAATTTCTAATAAGAGGGGGGAGTTCTAAGACCCGTATCAAACTAACCGGTCTTACCACCTTATCAGGTCTTCCTATATTGGTCGAGCCAAGTGGACCAAGTGCGTGAAGAAACCACAAGACCAGGTATGAAATCAACCCAAAAACAGTCAATTATGAACGTGTGGTTGCATACCTAAACAAGTACGACCAACCACACCTCAAAACAGTGCAACCACATGAATTTTGGTCGTGTGGTCGCACATTTCAGAAGGTGTAGTCGATGAATTCTGCGACCCAAACTCCGACCACACTAACCAATCAGAAATCGAAAATTAAGAAACCTTCCTAATCCGAAGGGGGTTCTTTCCTAAACACATTAGGGCATATTATGGAGGGTTTTTCTCTATAAATAGGATGTCCCTTAGCCTCTTTCACTCTTTTAGAACTCAAATTGAAAGTGAGAGAAAAAGAAGAGAAGGAAGATAAGGAAAATTGAAGAGAAAAACTAAGGTGGAGGAAAATTCAGAGAAAACTTTGAATCTTCAGCAAACTTAAGGTATGAAAATATTTCCCATGTTAAATTGAGAGCCTAGAATAGTTCATGAAGAATATAGGATTTAGGAGAAACTCAAATCATCAGTCCATGGATAAATTCCAAGAGAATCCATTGAGGAAATTATGTGGACAATGGATTGTATATAAAATAATAGTTTTGAGCCATAGAACAATCATAGGAATGACCATGATGATAAGCCAAGGGATCCAAATATGAAGGAATGGAGTTGAGAGTGAAAGGTCGACTATCACACGTGTGGTCGCACATGTGGTCGCATGATATGTGACCACACAAGACACACATATTCGACCACACACCCTCGGGATGACCAGGAAGGGTGTGGTCGCATGTGTGGTCGCAGAATATGCGACTACACCTTGCAATCACAGGCCCTCAGAAAATTTCCAGGGAGGGTGTGGTCGCATGTATTGTCGCAGGATATGCGACCACACCCTGCCACCACACACCCAGTGGTCGCAGAAACTGAGGCCACAAGTGCTGCCACACCTACGACCCCTCAGTTTCTGTTGGTTTAAATTATTGAAAATTAATTTTAATTTAAAATATATAAATTTGTTAGGTTTCCAAGTGGTTTAAAAGTGAATTACAAAGCTTGAACGAGGATCTACTATCAACCAAAGGTGAGGGAACAAGACCTAAATTAATTGACTAATAATAAACTATTTTTATTTATTGAGTCCAATACCATAATTGATTCTATACTTGTATGATTGTAATGTGCATTTCACATGTCATCTAATATTCTTGTTAAAACTGTTCATGCATATTTAATTTCGTCTATTTATAATATGATGTGATGATGATGCTAGGAATAGACATGTAAATGTATATGTGTGGTTAGTGTACTTGATGCGAGTGGGGCATCAGGGGGAGGACGTGACACTGTGGTTCATCCTGGTCACCAGACTCTAGCTCTATCTCTACTCAAGTCTTGTCCACTGACATCGTCGTATCACCATTACCTTAGCAAAACTATTACGTCGTAGAACATCAGGGGAGGTGGTCTCGGACCGTATAGTCTCTGACTCTGCCGGGGGGCCTTAGCTCTATCTCTATGGACATATTGAGGGATGCTGGGGTGAGGCCTTGGATACACTGCTCGACATTAGGACTGGTTAGTTGCAAGCCCAGTTTGTAAGCCCTCGCCAATAGGGGCTTATGTATTGGTATGGGTAGGGCATCAGGAGAAGTGTCATGCGATGTTTGATCTAGGTACTTGAGCTCTATCTCTATTCCATGATGGGTGCATGTGGGATGACAGTGGTGTTTAATCCATTAGGTGGCTTCACACACTCGTGTATAGAGGTGTGGCGGCCACCAATCCTTTCTATTGAATATTATAAACTTATGAACCAGACCAAATGTATGAATTGAATGCATGCATATAATTGTTGCATTGTTTTGTTTGCTCACTGAGCCATGATGTGTGCTCATCCTTTCGACGTCGAATATTTTTAGTTGATGATGCAGGTCCTACAGTAGAAGATTATATGATTGCTCCAATGTACGGGTATATTGCGGCGATGGATGCAGAAGCTATGATGGAGTCGCATGATTCGTCGTGCGAGTGCAACTCATGCGTCTTTGATTAGATTTAATTATCGAATTATTAAGAACATGTAATTGAATAATTTATTTTATTTTATGTCTTCAGTTATTTGAGATAATTGGATACTTTATTTATGATATCACTGTTAGATACTTAGTTCATTAATATTAAAGAATTCCACATTGTTTATTTACTTTGATTATGGTTGTGGATGTGTATGGTTTAAGTAAAAGGGCACAGCCTATTCGAGATTCTGTTTGAACCGTTGGATCATAGACGGTTCATCACACCATTCTGGTTGGTGCAGAATTGGGGTGTGACACTTATTATATTATAAGGAACTATACGGACCTGTACAGGGTGAAATGGCAAATCTAAAAAAAATGTCTGACGCCAAGTGGAAAACCTTGGACTGAAAAGCTGTTGGCTTTATTCGGCAATGGTTGAACTGTACAGTTTTTCATCATGTCTCCACAGAGACATCAACAAAATCACTGTGGAATAAATTAGAATGTCTGAACGAAAGAAAGACTGCTGGCAATAAAGCATTTTTAATCAGAAAGCTTGTAAACCTGAAGTACATATATGGACACTCAGTTGCAAAACATTTAAATGAGGTACAGAGTATTGTTCCATGAAGATTGCATTAGATGATGAGTTACAAGCCCTATTATTACTCAGTTCACTACCAGACAATTGGGAGACACTGGTGGTGTCTCTTTGCAATTCTGCACTAGATGAAAAAATCATAATGAGTCAAGTAACAGGAAGTCTGTTGAATGAAGAGACAAGAAGAAAGTCTTCAGGTTCATCTCAACAAGAGACACTTGTCACAAAAAATCAGAGGAGAAGCAAATATAGAAAATCTCAAGACCGTGGAAAGTCAAAAGAGAGATCCAAATCAAGACAAGGAATAACATGTTACTACTGTAAATAAGTAGGACACATGAAAAAAGAGTGCAGGAAATTCAAGAGAGATTCCAAGAAAGGAAATGGAAATGAGAAGAACGAAGATAATGCTGTCATTAACTCAGATGGAGACACTATTATTATCTCAAGCTGTAAAGAATCTTGTCTTACATCTTCATGTCATGACTGAGATTGGGTTGCTGATACTGGTTCTTCATACCATGTTATCCCTCGCAGAGAATTATTTACCTCTTACAAGACAGGTGACTTTGGTATTGTAAGAGTAAAAAATAGTGGTGTTTCAAAAATTATGGGGATAGGTGACGTGAGTATAGAGACAAATGTTTAGTGTAAATTGACTCTCAAGGATGTGAGACATGTTTCAGAACTCTGTCTAAATTTAATTTCTGTAGGGAAGTTAGATGCAGAAGGTTATCACAGGCACTTTGGTAATGGTCAATGGATGCTTACTAAATTTTCTCTAGTGGTGGCAAGAGAAAATAAGTATTGCACCTTGTATAACACAAAGGTACAAGTGTGTAAGACTGAAGTGAATACAATAAAGGGTGAATCCACTACAGATTTATGGCATCGACAACTTGGTCACATGAGAGAGAAAGGGATGCAGATCCTCACAAAGGGCAATCTTCTTCTAGACATAAAAGGTATGCCTCTGAATCATTGTGTTCATTCTTTAGTTAGTAAACAACATCATGTCACATTCATGAAGAATTATCCTCATAGAAAAAGAAATATTATAAAATTGATACATTTTGGTGTTTGTATTCCTATGAAAGTGAAAACACTTGATGGTGTTTCTTACTTTGTTACTTTCATAGATGATGCTTCTAGAAAAAAAAAGGATATATGCTATGAAAACCAAAGATCAAGTTTTGGATTGTTTAAAATTTTTTATGCTATGGTTGAAAGAGAAATAGGAAAAAATTTTAAATGCATTCATACAGATAATGGGGGTGAGTAGATTCATCCATTTGAGAAGTATTATAGTAGTCAAGGTATTTGGAATGAGAAAATAGTTCCCAAGATCCCACAGCATAATGGTATAGTAGAAAGGATGAATCACACCATTATGGAAAGGATCAGGTATATGCTCTCACATGTAAAGTTGGCATGATGTTATTGGGGAGAAGTGATGCATACTATAGTTTATTTGATTAATTTATCTCCATCAACTCCCTTGAATGGAGATGTTCCTGAGAAGGTGTAGAGTGGGAAGATGTTTCCTATGGTCAGTTGAAAGTATTTGATTACAGGGCATTTGTACACATTCCAAAAGATGAGCAGTCAAAGCTTGATGACAAGTCAAAGCAGTGTATTTTCTTGAGATATGCAGACAAAAATTTTAGATACAAGTTATGGGATCCTGTTGAGAAAAAAGTTATCAGAAGCAAAGATGTTATCTTTCTTGAAGATCAAACAATTAAAGACTTCGAGAAAATTAAAAAGCCTCAGCCATTTTTTAATGACTTGATCGATCTTGATCCAATTCCTCTACCCATGGTATATGATGATGGGGAGATGTGCAAAATGGTAATGATGATTTTTTTTTCTATAGATGATACAGGTGATATTGAACAGGGGGAGCAGCCCCCTCTAAAGCCACCAGTTGAGCCTCAATTGAGAAAATCTACCAGGGAGCGATAATCATCTATCAGGTATCCACCAAATGAATCTATTATGCTAACAGATGCAAGTAAATCAGATTACTTTGAAGAAGTACAAATTGATGAGCATAAAGTTGAGTGGTTGAAAGCTATGCAAGAGGAGATGGATTCTTTGCATAAGAATCATACTTATGATTTAGTAAAGCTACCTAAGGGTAAAAAAAATACTCAAGAATAAATGGGTATTCAAGTTAAAGATCGAACAGAATAGATCACAACCAAGGTACAAAGCAAGGTTGGTTACGAAAGGTTTTAGACAAACAAAAGGAATTGACTTTGATGAAATTTTTTCTCCTGTTGTGAAAATGTCACCTATTCGAGGTGTGTTGGGTTTAGCTACAAGTTTGAATTTAGAAGTTCAACAACTTGATGTCAAGACAACCTTTCTTCATGGTGATTTGAAAGAAGAGATTTACATGAAGCAGCTAAAAGGTTTCAAAGTTAAAGGTAAAGAATACATAATTTGCAAGTTAAAGAAGAGCTTGTATAATTTTAAACATGCTCCAAGACAGTGGTACAAGAAGTTTGATTCATTTATGATGGATCATGAGTACACCAGAACAACGATAGATCATTGTGTGTTTATTAAAAAAAAATTTTGAAGGTGATTTTATTATTCTTCTACTCTATGTTGATGACATGTTGATTGTTGGACAGGATATAAATAAAGTTGACAGGTTAAAGAAGTTGAGCAAGTCTTTCGACATGAAGGACGTGGGACCAGCACAACAGATATTAGGCATGTAGATCTCTCGTGATAGAAAAATAGGCAAAATTTAGCTATCACAAGAAAGATACGTATAGAAAGTACTCGAAAGATTTAATATGGAGAAAGCAAAGCCAGTCAGTTCCCCACTTGCAGGTCACTTTAGATTGAGCAGTGAGCAGAGCGCTTCAACTGAGCAAGGAATAACAGAAATAAAGAAAATTCCCTACGCATCAGCAGTTTAATGTATGCCATCGTCTGTACAAGACCTAATATTGCATATGCAGTTGGAGTTGTGATCAGATTTCTTGCCAATCCTGGCAAAGAGCATTGGAAAACAGTCAAGTGGATTATGAGATATCTCATAGGTACATCCAAATCATGCTTATATTTTGGTATTGATAAACCTATATTACAGGGTTACACAGATGCAGATATGGCAAGCGACATCGATTCAAGGAAATCAGCATCAGACTACTTGTTTCCTTTTGAAAGAGGAGCAATGTCATGGCAATCCAAGTTGTAGAAGTGTATCGCTTTGTCAACTACAGAAGCTGAGTATATTGCTACAGTAGAAGCTTGCAAAGAGATGTTGTGGATAAAGAGGTTCATTTAAGAACTAGGTCTGACACAAGATAAGTATATTATTTATTGTGACAGTCAAAGTGTCATTCACTTGAGTAGGAATCCTAGTTTTCATTACAAGACCAAGCATGTTGATGTGAGGTGTCACTGGATTCGGGATATACTAGAATAGAAGCAACTACAGGTAGAGAAGATCTATATTGACAAAAATGGAAAAGATATGATGACAAAAGCATTACCCGAGGAGAAGAATGACTTTTGAAGAAACATGGTAGGTTTAGGTATTGCAGATCACCGTTTGTGAGTCAGAGGGGGAGTTTATCGGGTTTTCCTCCTCATGTGGGTGAGGGGACCCACACATTGATGGAGTCAAAGGCGATTTTGACTACCGCCTCTACTCCCACTCCTCATTACTTCTTTCTTGTTTGGAAAGTTTCCTACTATATATATATATATATATATATATGTAAAGGCATTCTAGAAAATATTAAGATTCATTATCTATTGTTAAGGTTTTGAGATACGACTCTCTTTGAGCTTCAGAAAGCCAAAGCCGTCTGAATCAAAACTCTTCTTCTTTTTTTCTATTGATAGTGAAAAAGAGAGGAAGGAGAAATAGAGAGAAGCGACGTGACGGTGTTCTCCCTCTACAGGAAAGAGAGAAAGGTGACCATTCTTCTCAGTATTTGTTACGTCAGCATCGAGGTGAGAGTATTCTTATTATTCTTGGATTACCACAAATTGTTTTGGTGAGTTATTTGTACTACCCAAGAGTGGACTATTTCTCTTGAAGATTGGAAACCTCTAGTTGTGACTAGAGAATATTGTATTGTGTACCCATTATTATTATAGTGGAGATTTACCTGGAATAGGTCCCGTAGTTTTTTTCCTTTCACCTTGGAAGGATTTTTCACGTAAAAATTGGTGTTCTCTTGTGGTTTGATTGTCTCTATTTATTTTCGCTGCTATATCTCTGTGCATATTTTTTGTAGTTGCATATTCCATTGGTTTGCATTCGGGAGGAAAAAATATTATTTTTTCCTAACACAATATGCATTTGTTATGAGCTATAGTCTACCTTAATGAGTAATAAAATAATGAGCCTAGAAGCAATTATAAAGAAGTGGTAGCCTTTAATCCCATATCGATTACATGTAGAAGGCAATAAGAATATTAAATGATATGGGATTGATCGACTCATTACTCATTAAAGATGTAGGTTAAAATACAGATACAATACGGTACGCATATTAAACGCATTTTAAATGGCTAGGCTTGGATTATAGAGTATTTTAAAGTATTTTTGAGGTCAATATGGTAATATAAATACTAAACGAATGAGTATGGTATAGTTGTATGGTACGTCTTTAAACGAGTTTTAACTAACATAGGTTAGGACATCCAACTTTTCTACTTAAGCTCTCTTTGGTATGTATTATAAAAATTAATTATATAATATATTATAACATTTGTAGTTTTTTGATATGATTTATCGTATCTATTTATATTTAAAAAAAATCAATATAATCTAAAATCTACAAATATGTTAGGCTCTTTTTGGTATAATTTATATTTATGTTTATGAGTTCTTTATAATAAATAATTTATAAAAATAAATTATAAGTCATAAATAATAATTGTCTGTTACCACTAGACATAAGTTCTCTTTGGCTCTTTTTGGTATGTATTATAGAATTAATTATATATACATTATGACATATGTAGTTGTTTGGTACTATTTATGGTATTTATTTATATTTTAAATAAATTAATATAATCTAAAATTTTCAAATAGGTTAAAATGTATTTATAATTATTGTGATAATATATTATTACTATTTTATGTCTAGTGGTACTAAATGGTTATTTTTAACGACTCATATATTATTATTATAAATGATTTATTATAAATAACTCATAAACATAAATATAAACTGTAAGACCCGTATCGAACTAACCAGTCCTAACACCTTGTACCAGATCTACCTACCATGGTCGAGCCAAGTGGACCAAGTGCGTGAAGAAATCACAAGACTAGGTATGAAGTATAACCCAAAAACAGAAAATGTAAGGGTAGAGTCGCATGCCGAAACAGGTAGGGTCGACCCCACCTCAACAGAAGTCCAACCCATGACTTTCTAGTCGTAGGGTCGCATGACTAGGAAGGTGTAGGGTCGATGGATCTATGACCCTACGTCCAACCCTATGATGACAGACAGAAACCAGAAATTAGGAAATTTTTCTAATTCAAAGGGGATCTTTCCTAAACTCATTGGGACTTATTATGGAGGGTTTTCCTCTATAAATAGGACATCCCTTAGCCTCTTTCACTCCTTTAGAACCCTAATTGAAAGTGAGAGAAAGAGAAAGAGAAGGAAGAGGAGAAGAGAAGGAAACTTGAAGAAAAGACTAAGGAAGAGGAGGAAGTTCAGAGAAACCTCTGAATAAAGGCATGAACCTAATTCCCTACCTGAATAAGAGATCCTAGAATAGTTATGAAGAACATAGGATTAGGAGAAACCCAAATCATCTATCCATGGATAAGTTCCAAGAGATTTCATGGAGAAAATTGTTATGGACAATGAATAGTGTATAACTTGTAGTTTTGAGCCATAGAACAATCATAGAATGGACCATGAAAGTAAGCCAAAGGATCCAAACATGAAGGGATAGACTTTAAAATGAAAGGTTGACTCAGAATACATGTGGTCGCACATAAGGTCAAATGATATCCGACCCTACAAGACCACAGGATCGACCACATGTCCTCGGGAAGTTCCAGGGAGGGTGTGATCGCACATAGGGTTGAATGGTACCCGACCCCACCTACGACCCTACACCCTAGGGTCGCAGAAATTGCTACCCTAGGTGCTACCCTACCTGCAACACTACGATTTCTGTTAGTCTAAATTGATTGGAATTAATTCTAATTAAAATCTATCGACTTGTTAGGTCTTTTGAGTGATTTAAAAGTGAATTATAAAGCTTGAACGAGGATCTACGCTCAACCAAAGGTGAGGGAACAAGACCTAAACTAATTGGCTAATAATAAACTATTTTCGTTTATTGAGTCCAATACTATGAATGATTCTATGTTTATATGATTGTAATGTGCATATCACATGTCATCCACTATTTCTGTTATTACTGTTCATGCATATTTAATTCCGTTTATTTATAACATGATGATGATGATGATGCTAGGAATAGGCATGTGAATGTATGTGTGTGGTTAGTGTACTTGATGCGAGTGGAGCATCAGGGGGAGGACATGAAACTGTGGTTCATCCTGGTCACCAGACTCTAGCTCTATCTCTACTCAAGTCTTGTCCACTAACATCGTCGTATCGCCATTACCTTAACAAAACTATTACATCGTAGGGCATCAGGAGATGTGGTCTCGGACCGTGTAGTCTCTAACTCTGCCGGGGGGCATTAGCTCTATCTCTATGGACGTATTGAGGGATGCTAGGGTGAGGCCTTGGATACACTGTTTGACATTAGGATTGGTTAGTTGCGAGCCCAGTTTGTAAGCCCTCGCCAACAGGGGCTTACGTGTTGGTATGGGTATAGCATCAGGGGAAGTGTGATGCGGTGCGGTCCTAAGCATTTTAGCTCTATCTCTATTCCATGGTGGGTGCATGTGGGGCGGCAATGGTGTTTGATCCATTGGGAGGTTCCACACATTCATGTATAGAGGTGCAGCGGCCACCTATCCTTTCTATTGCACATTGCAAACTTATGAACCAGACCAAAAATATGAATTGAATGGATGGATATGTTTGTTATATTGTTTTGTTTGCTCACTGAGCTGTGATGTGTGCTCATCCTTTTCGAATTCGAATATTTTTAGTTGATGATGCAGGTACGACGGTGGAAGATTATATGAATGCTCCAACGTATGGGCATGTTGCGACGATGGACGCAGAGGCTATAATGGAGTCGCACGATTCGTCATGCGAATGCAATTCATGTATTTTTATTAGATTTTTATTTCGATTATTAAGAAAATTTAATTGATTATTTTATTTACTTATGTCTTAGTCAATGAAAGATAATTGGATATTTTATTTATGTTATCATTTTTAGATTCTCAGTAAATTTTATATATAAGACTTCCGTTATTGTTTATTTACTATGATTATGGTTGTGGATGTGTATGTTTTAAGCAAATGGACATAGCCTATTCAAGATCCTGGTTGAACCATTGGTTTATTAGCGGTTCATCACCCCGTTCTGAATAGTATAGAATTGGGGTGTGACAACTTGGTATCAGAGCTCTCAGGCCCTGTCTATTAAACCCATATATTTCCACAAAAGTTCGTGAACTGAGTTAGGAGAAAATTTTAAAAGCTGTAATAAGAACACATTACAAACACCTGTGTTGCTTGAGACAAAATTAAGAAAGAGAATAATGCATATATAAAAGGAGAAACATGTTTCATATACATCAAATAAAAAGCACATTTATATATATCCAAATCAGAGTACAGTCCACAATCCGGACCGTTACTCTGTATTACAAAGAAGGATAAAAAGAAAATATACATCATGGAGTTGGAGGTGCTAGAGGAGGAGGTGTCTCGCGATCTCTATCGTAGTCCTCAGCATACACTCTAGTCAACCAGGCCACCTGAGTCTGGGTCACCTGGAGACTAGCTGCCAACTCGGCCATCCGTTGATCCGACATGCGCTGGGCCTCTCTAATCTCATGCAGTAGCCCCATAATATCATCAGAGGGTGGGCGTAAAGGACCAGCAGTATGTGAAGGCGCCTGAGATGGGCCAGCTCCAGAATGTAGAGGTGATGAAGGAGGTATGGAGTCTACATCCATGAACATACGATCCTCATTCTCAGCATTACCCCCATGGACCCCTGCTCCTGCGGCTGCTATTGTCGCCGCGGCGTCTGCTACCTTTATTCGAGTATCAGGACGCACCAGAGTGTTCCTCTCATCATCACTGACCTGAGCATCCCGCATACCCATCTTACAGATGGCCTCCCAGTCAAGATCCGATGAGAAGGTCTTCTCCTGAATCCTCTTATATAGTAAATCAATGTGTAGGCGGGTGAGCAGTGTAGTGATCAGACATCCGTAGGGTAGGTTGCCCAACTGACCAGGCAGCGTAGCATAGATCATCATCTGGATAATAATATAAGGAAGGCAGATAGGCTGCCTGGTGCAAATACAGTAGAGGACATACTGAGTCAACTGTGAGATCTTATCATAGTGTCCACTCTGAGGAATCAGGTTGTGCTGGATAATCTTGCAATACACCCGAGGCTCTGGACGTAGGTTGATCGCTTTCATCTTCTAGTGATCATCTCTAATGAGATGACTTTCAATCTTGGCACACATCTCCAAAGATAGGAACTGGGGTTCCTTGGGAGCACAGTACACCAAAGGGCCGTCATTTGATATACCCAAAAGATCAGCCAACTGCTGGCAGTTAAATGAAACCTCTACCCCTTTGACGTAGCTAGTGATCCTGAGCTCCCTACCCCTCTCGGTGTCATTGCGATCCACCATTACCCGGAGATTGCAATAGAACTTCCTCACCAAATCAGGACGCGTACAAGCCTCATAGGTGATCACAGGAAACCAGCCCATATCACCAAAAGCACCCTCCACGTTGAACAAGACTAGACTAGGCAAGTTCACACAGAGACCCCCTTCTACCTTCTTACGCTCATAGCGAGCATACTGAGCTTCTGCCTCGTTGAAGCTGAAGCGAATGGGGTCATGAGCTCTAGGAACCTTGGTACGAGTCATACTATCTATCAAGACACAGAAAAACAAACAAGATATTAGTAATGGTGAAAAACATAAAATTTCGGCATTATAACGACATGATTTGGCCAAAAGCCGCACTTTTCACTCAAACAACTGGGCAGGAGGACGTACATAGGTTCCAAACCATCCTGCAAAGGTCATACAGTTGGAAATTTAATCTAGAAAGATCGAATTTGAAGAAATTTCAATAAATTCGAAAAATCTCAAAAATTAGGTCAAAAATGAAAAAATTCAAGTTTCTTGATAACCAACCGATGAAACTCAAATATTTTTGAGGACTTCCGTCCATTGGGTGACCAATAGCAAAAGCCCCCAATAAAAATTAAATGTTTATGGTTAGAAAAAGTTTAATTTGAAGAAAACAATGTAAGTAGACAAAAACCTAGTTTAGAAAGCTTAAAAATGGAAAATAGTAGAGAGCATACCTGAAGAGACGGAGCGGAAGTCATGAACAGAAGAAATAATCACCAAACCCTAGAGGTCGATACTGTAGCAACTCAGGGGAAGCGAGTTGAGTTGGAAAAAAGGAGAAAGAATGGGAAATGAATCCAAAATCAGGCTTAAAAACCTAATTTTGTATCGTAGGGTAGCAGAATTCGACCAAAATGTGCGACCCTACGACAGACCCTACAATCGACCCTAGGCTCTCGGTGATCTGACAAAGAACCATGGGTCGGACCTAGGATCGGACATATACCGACCCTACCATCGACCCTAGGCTCTCGGTGAGCTGACAGTGTTCTTAGGGTCGCATACCCTAGGGTCGCATAAGGACCGACCCTACCATTGACCCTACGATGGAAAATACAGTATTTTGTCAGAATGATTTGAAAAATTAGAAATTTAAATTGATTAGTTGGATTTTGACTTGGGAACAACTTATATTGATTGCCTCACATGTTTCATGACTATTTTTCAAACACTACTACCACCAGAATAGGAAATGGCTGGGCAAAGGGTGACCTGACGAGGCCATAACCCAATTTTACCACCATCACCTGTAGAGGAAGACAACCATGTAAATCATGAAGTACAGGAGAATCTGAATATGGCACCACCAGTAGCTAGTGGCCAGGCAAATCCTACAAACTTGCCAGCCCCACCTACGGATTTGGCTACAGCCGTAATGAACTTGGCACAACAGCTGCAGCAAATACAGTAGGTGCAAGCCAATATGCTGGCTGCTATAGGAATGGCTTTTCCAGCTGCACATACGACACCTATGCCAGTAGGACAAGCTAGCACAGTACCAGGGGTAAGCAACACGGTATCCCACGCACCTCAAATTCCAGTTATGCAGGCTCCAGTGCATAATCCTGAGGTAGCTCAAGGTAGTTACCAGTACCAACCACATATGTATGGGGCCTATGCTCAGTATCAGCTGGACCACTCCCGACTGATCGAGCGTTTTCTGAAGATGAAGCCCAAAGAATATAATGGTAAGCCAGTAGATCCTTTGTGGCCAGCACACTGGATCGATGAGATGGAAAAAAATTTTATGATGATGACAGTGAATGAGGAGGAGAAAGTGTTGTGTGCAACCTTCATGCTGAAAGACGATGCACACCACTGGTGGAAGTCCACACGGACTTATCTGTTAACAAAGCACCCCCAATTGACCTAGGCTATATACAAAGAGGCATTTTTTGAGAAGTACTTCCCCATAAGTTTCACAGATTTTATGGAGAGAGAGTTCCTGAGTATATATCAGGGCAAGATGACTGTGGATGCATACCAACAGCATTATGAGGAGCTGTTTTTCTTTGCACCCGTCAGCATGCAGGAGGAAAACACAAAGACCCGAAGGTTCGTCATGGGACTCAGGGGAAGCATCCATGAGCATGTTCTGGGTTTGGAAAAGAAAGTTTACAACGAAGTGGTACAGATTGCTCGAGTAATAGAGTCGAGCCAGAAAGAGAGCTATTTTGCTCAGAATAGAGGTATCAAGAGGCCAAATGGGAATTCATACAACGGAGGGAATACAAGGACATTCAAACCCTTCTGTACCCAAGGCTTCAATGCTGCAGCCAAGATTACTCTAGCAGCTCAACGGCAACAAAAGCAAAATAACGAAGGAGTAAAATGCTTTAACTGCAACCAAGTAGGACATTGTTCAAGGGAATGTCCTAAACCCAAAAAGAAGCTACAGCAAGGAAAGGTTTATGTTGTTACATCTGAGGATGCTGTCGCATCTCCTGATGTGGTCACAGGTATGACCTGAACCTTTCATTTTGTGTTACATTGTGTGAGCATATAGACTAAATTAAAACAAATCATAGGCATCGTACCTATTAATGGCATACCCGCTAGAGTACTCTTTGATTCTGGAGCTACTCATTCTTTTATATCTATATCATTTGGAAAGAAGTTAAATCTACCCCTCAGATCTTTAGACTATAAATTACTTGTACGATCTGTCACACCCCAATTCTGATCCAACCAGAACGGTGTGAGTGAACCGTCATTGAACCAACGGTTCACACCAGGATCTCGAATAGGCCGTGTCCACCCATACAAACCAATTACACATAACCACAATCAGAATATAAATATACAGCGGAAGACTTAAAATAGAATGAACTGAGTATCTATTGATAATGTAAATAATTATCCCATTATTCAAATCAAACATAAAATAATAATCTTTTACATCTCTTAATAACAAACGAAAATAACTGAAACAACTAAATAAAATCCATCACAGGTACACGCAGAAAGGGCACTCGCATGAAGCATCATGCTCGTCCTCCCCTGCCTGTACGTCCAATGCAGCTACACCTCCATACGCCGGAGCGTTCACATAATCGTCCACAGTGTATCCTGCATCAACATCTAAAAACAATGTATATACAAAGGGTGAGCACACAACACAGCGAGAAGACAATCGACAGTTTCACGAGATTATGCATGAGTAACAATCATTTTATGCTTTGTGGTCTGGTTTTAAGTTTGCAATGTGCTATAGAAAGGTTTGGTGGCCCCCGCACCTCTATACACGAGTGTGTGGCGTCGCACAGTAATCAAACTACCACCAACCCACATGCACCCATCATGGAATAGAGATAGAGCTAAGGTATACCCGCACCTCCCCTGATACTCTACCCATACCAGTACCTAAGCCCTTACTGGCCAGGGCTCGCAAACTGGGCTCGCAACTAACCAATCCTATATGTCAACAATGTATGCTCTATCCCGGGCACCGTCTACGGCATAGAGATAGAGCTAGAGCGTGCAGGCCGGGTCGGAGACCTCCAAAACCTCATCTCCCCTTGATACCCTATCCGCAACTAACCCACTAGGATAGAAACAATACGCAGGTAGACCCTATTCCAACATAACTCCCTACGGCATAGAGATAGAGCTAAAGCATCGTGGACAAGGCAGCGTCGACTCGGAATCCTCAGTACCACCCAACGATGGTCGGGACAACATCAATATCGGAGACCAACGTACCACGATCTTCCCCTGATACCCCACCCGTACCAAGCATGTTAAGATAGAATACTACAAAAGGTGCCGGTATGAAGAGCGATCCCGTGCCCATGCCCCACTCCACACACCAACGAAAACAATCACATGCCTAACAATCACATCCTATGAATGCATGAACAATAATAATAACTGAAAGTAAAGGATGGCATGTAAATATGCACAAATATCACATCATAGATATTCAATGATTAACAACGATTTACTGTCCATTAATTATTAGGTTTAGGTCAGATTCCCTTACCTGACGCTCGTTCGTTAACTTGCTCCACGTCGCAAGATCCAAACGACAAGTCACAGCGTCCTACATAATATTAGGGTTTCATTAGAATATTTTATTTAAGGTTTCATGTTGGTCGGAAACCTACATGGTTACAAAATACCCTCACAGAGCTGACCGGTGGCATGTACCGGTCGCAGCTCTATGGGAAAGACTGGCGACCGGTATGGTCAGCCGGTCCCCCACAGATAACCTCCCGAGAGGTAGCGGTCGCAACATACCGGTCGCACTATGTGCAACCGGTATAGTCGATCGGTATGTCTCCGAAAGACCATACATGGGTTCTTCGACTGCCGTCGATCATCCTCCATGGATTTTCAGGGTTTCTCCTATCCATCCTAAGTCTAGGCTTTGAGTTAGAGTTATCCCCAACTCATTCAAGTCTCGTTTCGATGAATATCATCTCGAAACTCGAATCTAGGGTTTGACGGCAACTTAGGGTTTATTGGCCAATTTAGGGTTTTAGATCAATACCTACTTTGCGTGGTATTGATCCACCCACACCACTAACATAGGGTAAGAAGATGGATCCAAACACTTACCGTTGACAGGTGTAGCGAGAGCTTCGTCAAACGGTAATGGCGGCACCTCCTTCTTCTTCCTAGCTCCTTCTCCTCTCCAAGCTCTTTCTCTTCTCTAGGGTTTGTGAGAGACAATGGAAAGGATTTGAGGGGTTTAAGGGTGTATTTATAGGCTAGAAATAGGGTTTAGTAACCCTACTAGGATTAGGAAACTTCTAGGATTCGAAATCAGGAAAGCGGGACCCGCAGAGACAAATTTCCAAATTCCCGCACATAGCTGTGCAGGCCATACCGGTCGACCGGTACCATCATCCGGTACCATCGACCGGTATACCTAAAATCAGGTATATATAATTGGTCGACCTCGGTCCGATTTCGTACCTGTTTGTTATCCGCTTGTCCCGTCTGGCTCGGTGATGATCGGAAGACCTGTTACGACACAAAACCATGGTTTAGACCGGGTTTCCAGAGTGCGGGTCTTACACGATCACCTATGACAGAAACTTATCCTCTCTGCATTAAAGGCTAGAAAATGCCTCGAGAAAGGAGGAGTTGGGTATCTAGTATCAGTGGTCGATCTCACCAAGGAAGCACTACGAATGGAGAATATTGAGGTTGTGCGTGACTTTCCAGATGTATTTCTTAAAGAACTACCAGGACTACCACCCGACCGAGCGACAGAGTTCGTTATAGATCTGATACCCGGAGCCGCACCAGTATCTAAAGCACCCTATCGAATGGCTCCTACTGAATTGAAGGAATTAAAAGTACAGTTACAGAAATTATTGGACAAAGGTTATATCACACCTAGCATATCACTATGGGGAGCGCCAATATTGTATGTAAAGAAGAAGGACGGTAGTGTTCGACTGTGTATAGACTACCAGGAATTGAATAAGCTTACAATCAAGAATCATTACTCGTTGCCTCGAATCAATGACTTGTTCGATCAGTTGCAAGGTGCCAAGGTGTTCTACAAGATAGATCTGTGGTCAGGATACCATCAGTTGAAGATTAAGGACGGTGATATTCCAAAGACAGCATTCAGAACAAGATATGGACATTATGAATTTTTAGTCATGTCTTTTGGATTGACTAACGCACCCGCAAATTTTATGGAACTCATGAATCGGGTATTCCATGATATGTTGGATACGTCGGTCATTGTGTTTATTGATGATATATTGGTCTACTCCAAGGACAAGGAAATTCATGTCATGAATCTAAGGGCCGCTCTGCAGCGACTGAGAAAAGAGAAGCTTTACGCCAAATTTACAAAGTTTTGGCTAAATGAGTTCACTTTCTTAGGCCATGTTGTATCCACTGAAGGAATTAAAGTAGATCCCAGTAAAATTGAAGCCATTGTGAAGTGAAAAGCACCGAAGAGCGTTGCAGAAATTAAAAGTTTCCTAGGTCTAGCTGGGTATTATCGACGATTCATGGAAGACTATTCCAGAATTGTCATACCTCTCACCAGCTTGACTAAGAAAGGAGAAAAGTTCGTTTGGACTGATAAATGTGAGAAGAGTTTCCAAACATTGAAGGCTAGATTGATATCTGCTCCGATCTTGACTATTCCTATTCCAGGATAGTCATTTACCTTGTACACTGATGCGTCTGGGTTGGGTTTAGGATGTGTACTTATGCAAGGAGAAAAAGTAATTGAGTATGCCTCAAGACAACTGAAGACACATGAGAAGAACTATCCCACTCATGACTTGGAATTAATAGCAGTAGTACATGCTGTCAAGATATGGAGACATTATTTGTACGGAGAGAAATTTCAGATTAAATCAGATCATAAGAGTCTCACTTATCTTTTTAATCAGAAGGAGTTGAACATGAGACAAAGAAGATGGCTGGAATTATTAAAGGACTATGATTGCGGTATCCAGTATCATCCAGGAAAGGCTAATGTAGTTGCTGATGCACTAAGTAGAAAAGCAATGATAAAATCTCAAGGAGAGGTTAACACGACTGCAGCGATGTGTGCTACCGGGAAAGTATTCAATTATGGTAATGAGCAGTTTATGATAGATGCACCAGGTGAATAAACCAACCAAGGGTTTATTCATCGGTTTTCAAATATATTCACAACGTTGTAGATTGTACCAGATATAATTGATGAAGTGAAAGTAGCTATTAAATCAGACCCTTATCTGAGAACGGTACAAGAAGACATCGAAAAAGGTCGGACGACTCCTGAGTTCACCTTGGACGATGAAAAGGTACTGAAGTACAAAGGAAGTGTATGTGTTCTTGAAATGAAAAACTTAGACATTAGACACAGACTAATGAAGGAAGCTCACACCACCGCCTATTCGGTACATCCTGGAAGTACAAAGATGTATCATGATTTGAAGAAATTATATTGGTGGAGAGGAATGAAAGCAGATGTAACTAAATTCGTGTCTCAATGCCTAAATTGTTAGAGGGTGAAGGCTGAACGGCAAAGACCTATAGGACTGTTACAGCCGCTACCAGAACCAGCATGGAAATGGGACTACATCACTATGGACTTCGTCACCGGATTACCATTGACTCCTCGAGTAGTTGACGTTGTCTGGGTGATTATAGATCGTCTGACTAAGACAACTCATTTTATAGCTATACGACCACAGTATACCCTAGAAAGATTAGCCAAGCTATATGGGGATAACATTGTCAGATTACATGGTGTATCTGAAATCATTGTGTCCGGTAGAGACTCACGCTTTACTTTAAAGTTTTGGAAATGATTACAAAAGGCTATGGATACAACGTTGAAGTTCAGTACTGCATTCTATTCTTAGACAGACGGATTGTCGGAGCGTACCATTCAGATTTTTGAAGACATGCTTTGAGCCTGTGTAATTAATTTTGAAAGATCATGGGATGAGAAACTACCCTTGATCGAGTTCGTCTATAACAACATCTATCAGGCTACTATACAGATGTCACCCTATGAAGCACTGTATGGAAGGAAGTGTCGAACTCCTCTGTTTTGGAATGAAGTTGGAGAACGTAGCATCGTTGGACCAGAATTTGTTGAAGAGACTTGTTAAGTGGTCGACATTATCAAGGAAAGAGTTAGAACAGCTCAGAATCCTCAGAAATAGTATATAGATACTCGACGCCAAGACCTTGAATTTGCCGTAGGTAATAAAGTATTCTTGAAAGTATCACCTATGCGAGGTTTAAAACAATTCGGACAGAAAGGGAAGCTAAGTCCGAGATATGTCGGGCCATATGAGATTTTAGCCAAACGTGGAAAAGTGGCTTATCAGTTAGCACTACCACCATCTATGTCAAGTGTGCATGATGTATTTCATATCTCATCGTTAAAGAAGTATGTCAGAGATCCAATACATGTTTTGACAGCGGATCTACCAGATCTAACTGATGAATTGACATTCGAAGTAGCACCAACTGAAATCACTAGTCGAAAGGTTCAACGTCTACGCAACCGTGACATATACTACGTTAAGGTCACCTAGAGGAGCCGAGATATAGAAGAGATCACATGGGAAGAAGAGAATGCTATGCGAAAGCAATATCCTCACATTTTTTACTCGAAAGGTATGTACAAATTTTGAAGACAAAATTTTTAATAAGAGGGGGGGATTTGTAAGATCCGTATCGAATTAATCGGTCTTACCACCTTGTACCAGGTCTACCTATCATGATGGAGCCAAGTAGACCAAGTGCATGAAGAAATCATAAGACCAGGTATGAAGCCTAACCCAAAAACCGCAAATGTGAGGGTAGGGTCATATGCCTAAACAGGTAGGGTTGACCCCACCTCAACAGAAGTCCAACCCATGACTTTCTAGTCGTAGGGTCGCATGACTAGGAAGGTGTAGGGTCAACGGATTCTGCGACCCTACGTCCGACCCTACGATGATAGACAGAAACTGGAAATTAGGAAACATTCCTAATTCAAATGGAATCTTTTTTTAACTCATTGGGACTTATTGTGGAGGATTTTCCTCTATAAATAGGACGTCTCTTAGCCTCTTTCACTCCTTTAGAACCCTAATTGAATGTGAGAGAAAGAGAAAGAGAAGGAAACTTGAAGAAAAGACTAAGGAAGAGGAGGAAGTTCAGAAAAACCTCTGAATAAAGGTATGAACCTAATTCCCTACTTGAATAAGAGATCCTAGAATAGTTGAGAAGAACATAGGATTAAAAGAAACCCAAATCATCCATCCATGGACAAGTTCCAAGAGATTGCATGGAGGAAATCGTTATTGATAATGAATAGTGTATAACTTGTAGTTTTGAGCCATAGAACAATCATAGAATGGACCATGAAAGTAAGCCAAAGGATCCAAACATGAAGGGATTGACTTTAGAATGAAAGGTCGACTCAGAATATGTGTGGTCGCATATAAGGTCGAATGATATCCGATCCTACAAGACTACAAGATCGATCACATGCCCTCAGGAAGTTCCAGGGAGGGTGTGGTCGCACATAGGGTCGAATGGTAACTGACCCCACCTGCGACCCTACACCCTAGGGTCACAGAAACTTCTACCTTAGGTGCTACCCTACCAGCGACCCTACGATTTCTGTTAGTCTAAATATATTGAAATTAATTCTAATTAAAATCTATCGACTTGTTAGGTCTTTATAGTAATTTAAAAGTGAATTATAAAGCTTGAATGAGGATATATGCTCAACCAACGGTGAGGGAACAAGACATAAACTAATTGGCTAATAATAAATTGTTTTCGTTTATTGATTCCAATACTATGAATGATTCTATGTTTATATGATTGTAATGTGCATATGACATGTCATCCACTATTTCTGTTATTACTGTTCATGTATATTTAATTCTGTTTATTTATAACATGATGATGGTGATGATGGTTGGAATAGGCATGTGAATGTATGTGTGGTTAGTGTACTTGATGCGAGTGGAGCATCAGGGGGAGGACGTGACACTGTGGTTCGTCCTGGTTACCTGACTCTAGCTCTATCTCTACTCAAGTCTTGTCCACTAACATCATCGTATTGCCATTACCATAGCAGGACTATTACATCGTAGGGCATCAGGGGAGGTGGTCTCGAACCGTGTAGTCTTTGATTCTACCGGGGGGCCATAGCTCTATCTCTATGGACGTATTGAGGGATGCTGGGGTGAGGCCTTGGATACACTATTGACATTAGGATTGGTTAATTGCGAGCCTAATTTTCAAGCCCTCGCCAACAGGGGCTTACGTATTGGTATGGGTATAGCATCAGGGGAAGTGTGATGCGATGTGATCCTAAGCACTTTAGCTCTATCTCTATTCCATGTTGGGTGCATGTGGGGGTGGCAATGGTGTTTGATCCATTGGGCGGTTCCACACATTCGTGTGTAGAGGTGCGGCGGCCACCTATCCTTTCTATTGCACATTGCAAACTTATGAACCAGACCAAAGATATGAATTGAATGCATGCATATGTTTGTTGTATTGTTTTGTTTGCTCACTGAGCCGTGATGTGTGTTCACCCTTTTTGAATTCGAATATTTTTAGTTGATGATGCAGGTACGACAGTGGAAGACTGTATGAATGCTCCAACGTATGGGCATGTTGCGGCGATGGATGCAGAGGCTATAATGGAGTCGCACGATTCATCATGTGAATGCAATTCATGCATTTTTTATTAGATTTTTATTTAGACTATTAAGGAAATGTAATTGTTATTTTATTTACTTATGTCTTAGTCAATGAAAGATAATTTGATATTTTATTTATGTTATCATTCTTAGATTCTCAGTTCATTTAATATATAAAACTTCCGCTATTGTTTATTTACTTTGATTATGGTTATGGATGTGTATGGTTTAAGCAAATGGACACAGCCTATTCGAGATCCTAGTTGAACCGTTAGTTTATTAGTGGTTCATCACACCATTCTGAATTGTGCAGAATTGGGGTGTGACATAAACTATACCGAAGAGAGTCTTAATTATTCAAAACCAAACTGATTAGTATATCTAAGTCCAACTACATAATTTATAATTTGTTTGATACAAATCAGATTATACATTAGTAACTAATTAACTATAAATATACCAATATTCGATCTATGAAAATCGATTAATAAAATTATATGATCAGTTGACACCCCTGACTAGAGAAATCGCTTATAAAAATAGGTCTCCAAAGTTTAAATTATGGCGGCAATGCAACAGATAAGAACTGATGGAACAGTAAACAATGAAGTGAGAATGGAAGTGTTTACCAAAAAAAAAAAAAAAGTAATAATGGAAGTTTCTTTAGGATAAAATGGATTGACTTTGATCAAAAGAAGAGAAACAGCCTTAATTTTTTATGGAGGGGGGCGGAGTGGCATTATCACTGTCAGAATTCAGAATAGTGGTGGTCTTACATCATGATTGTGAAACAACCCACTTTTTAGGTGGGCTCAACATTTTACAAACCCACTTGTATTTCGGGTTCCTGTCGAATTGGGTGGGTTGTCATCGCTTTTACATGTCAACACACTCATAGTTACCAAATTCTGCCCATTCACATGCCTACATTTTCCTAATTATGATAGAAAGAATCTTAATTATAAAATAGTTAATGATTTACATACATCATACACCCGTGGTCCTATAAAATTTAACATTGATACATACATGAATGTAAATATAAAGAATAAAGTAAAATAGAAACCTTGAAAATCTTTGAAACTTTTCAAGTTTAAACTTAAGTAGCACGCCTAAGCTCAATCCACAATATTGACATACCTGTAGTGTGAGGAACAATTTTTGTTATCGCCGTCTAACCTCTCTGTATGGAATATCACTTACGAAACGCTGAGCACCATCAAATACCATTAAGAACTAGAGATGGGATTTCTGTGTAACTACTCGTTCCTTAGAGTGCAATAGAAAACTCAATGTTTCAGTAATGTGTCTTGTGCCCCATCCCCTCATATTTGTAGATCAAACTAACTCCTCCCATAAAGGATGAATGGTCAATCTAGGTGTCACTTGTCACTAAGATTTGACTTAAATAACTTTCCTAACGGGGATTACAAAAATGAATGGGTAAGGTGGCATGAGTGCCAGCCACTCACATTTAGTTCATGGTATCTATTAGGACCACGATAAATGCAACCAATCAGAAGCGGATATGTGTACTCACATCAGTCTTCTATCTTGAGGAACATGTATCGAAATCCTAGCCTGATACATCCCACGATGTCAAGATAATTGTGAATAACTGAGCTCATTTAGATATGTCACACGTGTAAACCCACTACGCCACCACCAAGCGCAGATCATAGAACTCTTATCAAACAGTGGATAGATAGTGATCAAATGGTCAGAAGAAACCATACTTCGATGACCCTTATGTTAATACCATATCTCATCAACCAATGACAAGGTGACATCTGTCTCAGGGATCAGGGGCATCCATACAGTGACACATGCACTACACGCGTCACTGCTCAATTCAAATAGGTGATGGGAAACCACTACTCAATCAGTTTCCACAGGCCGGCTCCAGCGGCCCATTATCTTGTTAACTACAATTACAGGAATTGTTGGATCCTCATCCGATGGAAAACTACCACTTGGACAGTTTAACAACTGTCCCTAATACACTGGGTATTGCAGACCACTCTAATCAGTTACAAAGGCATCTATATATATAGAAGAAAGCAAAGGTAAGAAGGGAGATAATTTTCCACTCTTTGATCCATTCTTTATAGTCAAACCTTACACCCTTCTCAAAGAAGTGTTTTCTTTATAATACTTCATACTGTGTGATCCGAGGACTAACTTAATCATCGAAGTGGCCACCGGACTACCTAGTCCACCCCTTTGTAATTTTTTCTATTGTTTCAGGATCTCTCTTGTCACTTGTTTATAGCAAGATACAACTCGACTATACCATGGTCAACTCTGATTCTATACCAACAACTTGGTTATACCATGGGCAAATCTGCCAGTGCGGCATACAAGTCTACTAGACCGTGGGCAAATCTACCAACATGGGCAAATTCTAAATTGGTGGGATTAATTTCTAAGTTTGTTTCCTGGTATGTTATTTTATTTAAGAATTTAAAATAAGATATGTTCTTTTAAATTTTAATGAAGAACATAAAATAAGCTATTATGTTGTGACTGTAGAATAAATAATGACCAATTGTAATTGAATATGGGTGAAGGGATAAACCAAAAAGCATAACCAAGTATAAGACCGAATAGCATAACTGAATATGATAACTAATTATGGACGTTAATAGACCGAGTAAATCGATTAACATAAGACTGATTAAAAACCCAGACCGACCGGACCAAATATAAACGAGTCAATGTCTTACAAATTAAGACTGATTACCTAAATATGTAGATCATAGTGCAAAGTGTTAAATTGGTGGGGACCGGCTAGGCCCAACCGAGACCGATCGATTGACACCCCTAATAATCTCATCACCATTCCAATCAAGCCAATCAACAAGAAGAGCTCTAACTCATCAATAGAGGACTTATACAACTTTGGCAATGTTAGAATAACAATTTAAAAAATGTACTTTGAAAAAGTCTATTGTAACTAATTCGGTCTTGACCTCCTATTCAAATGAAATTCCTTTGTGTTACATAAGTTGTAAATCCTTAAAGCCCATCCGTTTTAGAAGGTGTAAGAGTCCACCTCTTCGGAGGATAAGAAAATCAAAAGAGAAGTATCAGTTGGCACTCTCAGAAAATGAGTTTGCTAGTTGGGACTACTATTAATGACTTGCAATCCCAGAACATTACACTAAGGTAATCATTGGAGGTCCAGCTGTCGATAACTTGTCAAGAACCGGAAGTCTTACCTATGCAAAAAGTATCGGCAGTGCTTCTACCTCCAACAACTTGTATGCAATAAGAGATTTCATCACATTCAATGATGAAGACATGATGCACGTCAACTACCCTTACAACTATGCAGTGGTGATAACCATGTGATAAACCGTGAAAATGAAGTAGAAAGAACTTTGGTAGATACAAAAAGTTTTGTAGATATGCACGCTACCATGCCTTCAAAGCCATGAAGATCGATGATAGACAACTTCAACCAATCACTTATTCACTCAACAGCTTCTCTGAAGATCCGGTGCATGTCAAGGGACGAATACAACTCGAAACCCTAGTTGAAACAAAACCATGTAGGCGGACCATCACTGTAACATCCTTGGTGGAAGATATTCCATCAAGTCAAAATGTCATTCTAGGTTGGCCAGGCCTGAATGCTTTGAGAGCCTACATCTCAACTTTCCACATCATCGTAAAGTTTCCAACCAAGTTTGGAGAAGGCTGTTGTAGGGTTGATCAGAAGCTATCTCAGCATTATTATGTGACCGACTTGGAAGCTAATAGGAATAAGATACCAACACAATCTATCATGATTAAAAACTTGAGAGATGAGCTGAAACAGGATCATGGAACTCTTATTGTAAGACCCGCACTCCATGAACCCGATCTAAACCTTGAATTCATGTCGTAACAGGTCTTCCAATCATCACCGGGCCAGACGGGACGACCGGATGACAAACAGATACGAAACGGACCGAATTAAGTATGAATTAATTCATACCGATCGATGGTACCAGTCTTGGTACAGGTCGACCGGTATAGTCTGTGCAGCAGACCACTAAGATCCGAAAACGGATCTCTGTGGGTCCCATTTTCCAAATTTCAAACCGAAAGACTTTCCTAATGCTAGGAGGCTTCCTAAACCTAAACCTAGCCTATATAAACCCCTCTAAACCTTCTAAAATCTCTTCCATGATCCTCACAAACCCTAGTAAGGAGAAAGAGGCTGAAGAAGGAGAAGAAGCTAGGATGGAGAGGGAAGAGCCGCCATTGCCGCTCGACGAAGAACACCTTACCACAAGTCGAGGGTAAGTTCTTAAACCTTCTTTAAACCTTTTTTTACATTACGACTCTATGATGGTTAGTTTGCTTGGATCAATACCATGCAAAGCAGGTATTGATCTAAACCCTGTTTTGCCGATAAACCCTAATTTAGTCGATAAACCCTAGATTTAAGTTCTAGGTTGAGACCATCGAAACTAGGACTTAAATGGAGTTGGAAACAACTCTAACTTAATGCTCAGACCTAGAATGAGTAGGAGAAAACCTAGGATCAATAGGGGTGATCGATGGAAGTCGAGAAATTGGACGTATGGTCTTCCGGAGACATATCATTCGACCATACCGGTCGCACCATATGTGATCGGTACTGCGACTGGTACCTCTCGGGGACTGGCCTGTGGGGACCGACCGACCATACCGGTCGTAGGTTTCCCCACAGTGCTGCGATCGGCATTGTGACCGGTCAGCTCTATGAGATGAGTTTTCCATTGTTTGTTTTTTGACCAACGTAAACCTATTTTAACTAAACCTTAATATCGTATAGGACCTTGTGATAGCATGTTTGGACCTTGCGACGCAGAGCAAGCTATCAAACAGGCATCTAGTAAGGGAATTGGACCTAAACCCTATTAATTAAATAACAGTAAACCGTTGATAATAATTATGATTCTGTGGATTGATGTTTGTGCATTCTCGCATGTTATCCTTTACTTTCAGTTATTATTATTGTTCATGCATACTTGCTATGCTAGGTTGTGACTATTAGGCATGTGATTGTTTTCATTGGTGTATGAAATGAGAAGGGCCTGGGGTCTGGGATCATTCCTCACACTAACACCTTTTCGTATCGTTCTGTCTTAGCATGCTTGTTGCGGATAGGTCTATCTTTATGCCGTAGGGAGCTACGCTGGGACAGGGCCTACTGTGATGACATGTAGGATTGGTTTGTTGCGAGTCCAGTTTCCAAGCCCTCGCCAATAAGGGATTATGTGTTGGTATGGGTAGAGTATCAGGGGAGGTGTTGGCGGTGTTTGATCCGGACACCTTATCTCTATCTCTATTCCATGATAGGGTGCATGTGGGACGGCAGTGGTGTTTGATCCATTGGGCAGCTTCACACACTCATGTATAGAGGTACAATGGCCGCCAATCCTTTCTATAGCACATTGCAAATTTAAACCAAACCATAATGTAAATGTTATTAATGCATATGTTTGTTGCATTGTCTGATTGTCTTACTGATCTATGTTGTGAGCTCACCCTTGTATATATACATGTTTTTTGACGTTGATGCAGGTTATACAGTGGAGGATTACGTGGATGCTCCAATGTATGGAGGCATGGCTACCCTGGACGTGCAAGCAGGAGAGGACTAGCATGACGCTTCATGCGAGTGCCCTTTCTGCGTGTACCTTTAGGATTTGATTTTAATTTATTCTATTTATTTTTGGTTGGAAATACAGTGATGTAAAGATATTTATTTAAGTTTTGGAAATTTGAATAACTTGATATTTTATTTAAATTTATCAATAGATTACTCAGTTCATTCTGTTTAAGACTTCCGCTGTATTTATTATTATTCTGATTGTGGTTATGTGCAATGGTTTGTATGAGTGGACACGGTCTTATTGAGATCCTGGTGTGAACCGTTGGTTCAGTGACGGTTCACTCACACTTCTGGTTCAGTTGGAATTTGGGTATAACAACTTGGTATCAAAGCTCTTAGGCTCTGTCCAACAGACCATATTTGCACTTAACTGAGTCGATGAACTGAGATAGGGAGAATTTAAAAGTCTTAATAAAAACACACCTTGAGCACTTGTTTGATGCCTGAGACTAAATACGAAAGAGCATAATGTACTATATTAAAGGTGAAATTAATAAATAGTCATGCTCTAGATAGGAACCATAATGATAGGTGAGAAAAATCATAAACGTCCACCAAATTGAAAAGGAAACTATATCAAGAGTATAATATTGAACATCGAAAGAGCTAGATAGGTTTATATAGGATGCGGTGCATTATTGACTTACTCTTATGATTATAGAGGATGCACATACCTGATTCTAATTCTCGTACCTTGACAGAATACCTTCTTGATTCAACCTGTCAATTGGAGTTATTGATGTTAGTTCCTTAGAATTAGTCCTGATTATATATACCAACCTAATCTACTCCTATGATCGACACCATGAATATAGATATGAACCGAATGAACATTTAAAGGTTTAATCATTCCGAATGTACATCTTTTTATTTTATACCTGATTTCTTGATGTACCAAAACTTCTCCAGATTTACTTCTGTAGTGTCTTGACCAATGGCACTATATACTCGATAGAACCTGTAACCATGAGGTTAAGAACTGTAAAACCTCTATTTCCATATATTTGGACCACCGTGCAACTTAACGACCTTTGAATGCCGGTTGGATTACCATAGATTTACTCCTGATCCATTAAACCTAAGTTCACTAGATAAAACATGTGTTCTTCATCATACTGAATTTGAAAGAAGGAAATGAATCACTTTTGGATAAACATTCTGATTCTTATATTCCTTGACATCCGTTGATAGAGATACTTAGTTAATAAAGGAATTATTGGAAGGGAGATGATTAAATTCATATTAGATTCTATAGCCAAGAAACCTCAGATGAATTAATGGAGGATCTGTTTCAAGATTGTTGAATGGATGGATTTGTGTCATGATCTATAAAAGAGTGCATAAGCAGGAAGTGAGAACTATCAGGAGTAGTCAGTAAAGAAATAGATAGCACTTAAGTAGAGTTAAAGATGACTATATCGGTTAGAATTTTGATAAAACAGAAGGTTTCTAAAGGCAGATCTAAGAGTGGATACAAGGATGAAGTCAAAAATTATGGCATTGATAGTATTCAGATTAGTACAAGTAATACGGAGTTATGCCCAAAGTTAAGTGAGATGATTAAGTAAAGACCAAAAGAGTTTGGCTGGATTAATGAATTTATAAGCATATACCCTAATGCTTATAGATAGACTTGGGATATGTAATGAGTAAATAGTTAGAAGATGCTTTTCCAGATATATGAAAGAGAGATCAGGGTAGAACATCAGTGATAAAAGAGATGTAATCTACTATGTGCAATATGAGATTTTTGACAATAGTCTTTGAAAAATCATAAGAGATGAAGGAACTAGACAATCTCTTAAGACCTTTATACCAGATTTCGCTAGTTCAAGCTCTTTCGGACTAGATGTTGTAGTGGGTAAGTGTTATGAACATTGTCTGAATCATATGGATGGACAGAATTTGGATGCAACCTAAATCGACTTGAGATGGTAGACTTTGACATCATCTTGGGAATAGACTGGTTGTCTCAACACTCTACAAGTGATTATGTGCATAGAAGAGGTTATCATTTAAGAACAAAGATGGCACATAATTTGATTTTATTGGAAGGATATTGCTTAGGAAGCAAAAGCTGATCCTCTTTGCCCTAAAAGCAAGAGATGCTTAGAGAAAGGAGGAGTGGGGTATTTAGTGTCTGTGGTCGACATGACTACTGAGGTGCCAAAGATGGAAGATCTAGATGTGGTACGAGAGTTTCTAGATGTATTTCCAGAAGATCTCCTGGGTCTACCTCCAGACAGGGCTACAGAGTTCGTGATAGACCTTATGCCAGGATCGGCACCGGTGTCCAAGGCATCGTACAGGATGGCCCCAACCGAATTAAAGGATTTGAAGACCCAATTACAAGAACTACTAGATAAGGGTTTCATACGACCAAGCTTATCACCATGGGGAGTACCTGTATTGTTCGTTAAGAAGAAGGACGGCAGTGTACGGCTATGTATTGACTACCGAGAACTGAACAAGTTAACCATCAAGAACCGATATCCTTTACCAAGGATCGATGATCTATTCGATCAGTTACAGGGTGCAAAGGTTTTCTCGAAGATTGATCTTAGATCAGGGTATCACCAATTAAAGATCAAGGCCGTAGATATTCCAAAGACTGCTTTCAGGACAAGGTATGGACATTATGAGTTCCTTGTAATGTCATTCGGGTTGACTAACGCTCCAGCGTCGTTCATGGAACTGATGAACCGAGTGTTTCATGACATGTTGGACACTTCGGTCATCGTATTCATTGATGACATATTGGTCTACTTGCAAGACAGGGAGACTCATGCAACACATTTGAGAGTAGCCCTACAATGGCTGAGAAGAGAGAGAAGCTTTACGCCAACTACAAGAAATGTGAATTTTGGCTGAAAGAAGTGGCCTTCTTGGGTCACGTAGTATCTGCAGACGGTATCAAGGTAGATCCAAGTAAGATCGTAGCTATAGTAGGATGGGATGCATCGAAATTAGTTATGGAGATTTGTAATTTCCTTGGATTGGCTGGTTACTATAGAAGATTTGTGGAAGACTACTCAAGGATCGCCGTTCCACTTACCAGACTAACCAAGAAGGGAGAAAAATTCATATGGACAAATGAGTGCGAGAAGTGCTTTCAGACTTTGAAGTCAAGACTAGTCTCTGCACCTATCTTGACTATCCCAGCACCAAGTTTATCGTTTACCCTATATATGGATGCCTCAGGGTTGGGTCTGGGATGTGTGTTGATGCAACGAGAACAGGTGATTGCCTATGCATCAAGACAGTTAAAAGAGTATGAGAAGAATTATCCTACACATGATTTGGAGTTACCAGCAGTTATACATGCAATCAAGACTTGGAGACACTACCTTTACGGTGAAAAGTTTCAGATTAAGTCAGATCACAAGAGCTTAACTTACCTATTCACTCAGAAGGACCTGAATATAAGACAGAGGAGATGGCTGAAACTATTAAAAGATTATGATTGTGACATCCAGTACCATCCGGGTAAGAAAAATGTTGTGGCTGATGCCTTAAGCCGAAAGTGGGCATCGATGCCTGAGGCAGGACCTAGTACAACTGCTGCATTGTGTGCTGCAGCCTTAAGCTCAATAGAAAATGATGAAGAGTATATATTGGAAACTACAGGAGATCCAGTAGAACAGGGCTTAATCCATAAGTTCACATTGATGTTCGTAGCTTTGAAAATCTCATCGGATCTATTAGATGAGATCAAAGTACTAATCTTACAGGATCCACACCTCAAGACTATGCAAGAAGATCTGGAGAAGGGTAAAAGCAATCCTGACTTTACCTTGGATTCAGACAAGGTACTCAGGTATCGTGGACGATTATGTATACCTGAGAGTGAGAACTTAAATATCAGAGATCGAGTTATGACAGAAGCTCATTACACCCCATATTCGGTACATCCAGGAAGCACCAAGATGTACCATGATTTAAGAAGATTATATTGGTGGAGGGGTATGAAAGTGGATGTAGCTCAGTTCATATTCCAATGTCTGAATTGCCAGCAAGTTAAAGCTAAAAGGCAGAGACGAGCAGGTTTGCTACAACCACTACCGGAGCCAGCATGGAAGTGGGATTGTATCACAATGGATTTTGTCACTGGCCTACCCTTGACACCAAGGTCAGTGGATGCAGTATGGGTTATAGTCGATCAACTTACTAAGACAGCTCGAATCATCGCGGTCAGACCTCAGTATACTATGGAAAAGCTAGCTAAGCTATATGTAGATAATATAGTCAGACTTCATGGCATCCCAGAAAGTATAGTATCGGATAGAGATCCCCGTTTTACATCAAAGTTCTGGGAAGGATTACAGAAAGCCATGGGAACCAAGTTGAAGTTTAGTACAGCTTTTCATCCTCAGACAGATGGGCAGTCAGAATGAACTATTCAAATCTTAGAAGATATGCTCTGAGCGTGTGCTCTAGATTTTAAAGGAGCTTGGGACGAGAAGCTATTACTCATCGAGTTTGCTTGTAACAACAGTTACCAGGCTACGATCCAAATGGCTCCATATGAAGCACTCTATGGGAAGAAATGTCGTACACCTCTGTTATGGAATGAGGTTGGAGAAAGAAGGATTGTAGGATCGGAGTTCGTCGAAGAAACTTGTCGAGTGATTGATCAAATCAAGGAAAGAGTAAAGACAGCTCAAGTTCGACAAAAGCACTATGCAGATAACAGACATCGAGATCTGGAGTTTACAGTGGGTGATGAAGTATTCTTGAAGATATCACCTATGTGAGGTCTAAAACGGATTGGTAAGAAGGGGAAGCTATGCCCCAGGTATGTGGAACCATATGAGATCTCGACCAGACGTGGTAATGTGGCATATCAACTGGCTCTACCACCATCTATGTCAAGCGTTCATGATGTGTTCCATGTTTCTTTATTGAAGAAGTATGTCAGGGATCCATCGCATATCTTGACAGCAAACCCACCAGACTTGACAGAGGACTTGACGTTTGAAGTTGTACCTGTGATGCTCATAAGCTGAAAAGTACAACATCTCCGAAGTAAGGATATCCACTATGTGAAAGTGCATTGGAAAATCCAAGATGTGGAAGAAATTACATGGGAGGAAGAGAACGCAATGAGAAAGGAATACCGTAACCTTTTGGACGACCAAGGTATGTTCAAATTTCGAGGCCAAAATTTATTTTAAGGGTGGGGGAGTTGTGAAACCTACATGCAAATTTTGAGGATGAAATTTATTTTAAGGGTGGGGGAGTTGTAAGACCCGCACTCCATGAACCCGATCTAAACCTTGAATTCATGTCGTAACAGGTCTTCCAATCATCACCGGGCCAGACGGGACGAGCGGATGACAAACAGGTACGAAACGGATCGAATTAATTATGAATTAATTCATACCAGTCGATGGTACCGGTCTTGGTACTGGTCGACCGGTATAGTCTACGCGGCAGACCACTAAGATCCGGAAACAGATCTCTGCGGGTCCCACTTTCCAAATTTCAAACCGAAAGACTTTCTTAATGCTAGGAGGGTTCCTAAACCTAAACCTAGCCTATATAAACCCCTCTAAACCTTCTAAAATCTCTTCCATGATCCTCACAAACCCTAGTAAGGAAAAAGAGGCTGAAGAAGGGGAAGAAACTACGAAGGAGAGGGAAGAGCCGCCATTGTCGCTCAACGAAGAACACCTTACCGCAAGTCGACAGTAAGTGCTTAAACCTTCTTTAAACCTTCTTTTACATTACAACGCTAGGATGGTTAGTTTGCTTGGATCAATACCATGCAAAGCAGGTATTGATCTAAACCCTGTTTTGCCGACGAACCTTAATTTAGTCGATAAACCCTATAAGTTCTAGGTTGAGACCATCGAAACTAGGACTTTAATGGAGTTGGAAACAACTCTAACTTAATGCTCAGACCTAGAATGAGTAGGAGAAACCCTAAGATCAATAAGGGATGACCAACAGAAGTAGAGAAATCAGACGTATGGTCTTCCGGAGACATACCTGTCGACCATACTGTTCGCACCATATGCGACCGGTACTACGACCGGTACCTCTCGAGGACTGGTCTGTGGGGACCGGCCGACCATACCGATCGCAGGTTTCCCCACAGTGCTGTAACCAGTACTGTGACCAGTCAGCTCTATGAGATGTATTTTGCCATTGTTGGTTTTCCGACCAACGTAAACCTATTCTAACTAAACCCTAATATCGTATAGGACCTTGTGATAGCACGTTTGGACCTTGTGACATGGAGCAAGCTATCAAACAATCATCTAGTAAGGGAATCAGACCTAAACCCTAATAATTAAATAACAGTAAACCGTTGATAATAATTATGATTCTGTGGATTGATGTTTGTGCATTCTCGCATGTCATCCTTTACTTTCAGTTATTATTATTGTTCATGCATACTTCCTATGCTAGGTTGTGACTATTAGGCATGTGATTATTTTCGTTGGTGTATGGAATGGGAAGGGCCTGGGGTCTAGGATCATTCCTCACACTAGCACCTTTTCGTATCGTTTTGTCTTAGCATGCTTGGTGCGGATAGGGTATCAGGGGGAGGGAGTGGCACTGTGGTCTCTGGCCTAGCCACTAGACTCTAGCTCTATCTCTATGCCATAGGGAGCTACGCTGGGACAGGGCCTACTGTGATGACATGTAGGATTGGTTAGTTGCGAGCCCAGTTTGTAAGCCCTCGCCAATAGGGGCTTACGTGTTGGTATGGGTAGAGTATCAGGGGAGGTGTTAGCGGTGTTTGATCCAAACGCCTTAGCTCTATCTCTATTCCATGATAGGGTGAATGTGGGATGACAGTGGTCTTTGATCCATTAGGCAGCTTCACACACTCGTGTATAGAGGTGCGGTGGCCGCCAATCCTTTCTATAGCACATTTCAAACTTAAACCAGACCATAATGTGAATGTTACTCATGCATATGTTTGTTGCATTGTCTGATTGTCTTACTAAGCTAAGTTGTGAGCTCACCCTTGTATATATACATGTTTTTAGATGTTGATGTAGGTTACACAGTGGAGGATTACGTGAACACTCCAGTGTATAAAGGCATGGCTGCCCTGGATGTGCAAGCAGGAGAGGACGAGCATGACGCTTCATGTGAGTGCCCTTTCTGCGTGTACCTTTAGGATTTGATTTTAATTTATTCTATTTATTTTCGGTTGGAAATACAGTGATGTAACGATATTTATTAATGATATTTATTTAAGTTTTGGAAATTTGAATAACTTGATATTTTATTTAAATTTATCAATAGATTACTCAGTTCATTCTGTTTAAGACATCCGCTATATTTATTATTATTCTGATTGTGGTTATGTGCAATGGTTTGTATGAGTGGACACGGTCTTATTGAGATCCTGGTGTGAACCGTTGGTTCAGTGATGGTTCACTCACACTTCTGGTTCAGTCATAATTAGGGTGTGACACTTATAGAAGAACTCGTCCAAATCCCAATTTTAGATGAAACACTGGAATGATATTCCAGATTGAAACGTTGCTACAAGGGAAGCAGAGGGAAGATTTGATAACTTTCCTCAAAAACAATCTAGATGATTTTGCATGGTAAACTTCTAACATGCCAAACATTTTAAGAAGTCTGATAGAGCACAAACTAGCAGTGGATAAGTTGTTTAAACCAGTCCAGCAAAAAAAAAAGAATAACTTTGCCCCAGAGCGAAAAATCAACCTAAAGGAAGAAGTCGATAAGCTCTTACCCATAGTGCTCATAAGAAAGGTCAAATAACCCCAGTGGATGTCAAATGTTGTAATGGTGTCAAAATCCAGTGGGAAATAGCGCATCTATATTGACTTCACCAACCTAAATAAAGCATGCCCTAATGACTACTACCCTCTTTCTTTTATAGATAAGCTAATTGATGCTATAGTAGGCCATGAAATGTTGACTTTCATGGATGCTTATTCGGGTTACAATCAAACCAAGATGCATAAACCCAATGAGGAAATTATTTCCTTTATAATCAAAGATGGGTCATGTTTGTACACTGTTATGCCCTTTGGCTTGAAGAATGCAGGGGCAACTTATCAACGGTTGGTGATCGAAGTCTTGAAAAACAGATCGGCAGAAACATGCAAGTCTACATAGATGACTTTCTTGTAAAAAGCAAGAAGAGTGCAAGTTTTTTAGACGACTTGAAAGAGGCCTTTGATGACCTCCGAATCCACCAAATGAAGTTGAATCCTTAAAGTGCGCATTTGTAGTACTTTCTGATAAATTTCTTGGTTTATGGTCTCCTAGAGAGGAATCAAAGCTAATCCTGCAAAAATTAAAGCAATTTTGCAAATGAAGTCGTCGACAAAGCCAAAGCAAATCCAAGAGTTAACTGTCCGAGTTGCAACACTTGGTTGATTTATGTCTAAATCTGCAGGCTGGGGTTTACCCTTTTTCAAGACATTGAAGGGGTCAAAAAGTTTGAATGGATAGAAGATTGTCAACAAGCTTTTGACGAATTGAAAAAATATCTAACTCCTCCAGTACTGACGATACCAGAACTCAGTGATCACTTACAGCCATATCTGGCGACTTCAATAGCTATAGTTAGAACTGTCCTTTTAAAAGAAATTAAGAAGAATCAATGACCAATATATTATGTGAGCAAAGTGTTGCTTGATGCGTAAACCAAATAAAAACCAATTGAAAGACTGGCCCTTTCCTTAGTAGTTGCAGCCAGGAAGTTACGACCATATTTCTAGGCCCTTACAAAAATAGTCTTAACGGATAAGCCTCTGAATAAGATTCTTGCACGACCTAACATCTTAGGTTAGCTAGTGAACTGGGCAATTGAACTTAGTGAGTTTGAGATAGAATATCAACTAAGGACTGCAATAAAAGCTCAAGCTCTAGCCAACTTCATTCTAGAAATGCCTTCTGAAGAAAGCTTAAAAGTCGACAAAAGTATAGAAGCTGAAATTTTTTACCAACCAAAGAAGCGTACAAAAAGTGCACCCACACCAAAATGGATACTCCATGTTGATGGATCTTCAAGTCTTCAACAATCCAGTGCTGGAATCATTCTAACTAGTCCAGAAGATCTCAAAATTCAAGTCGCTTTACAGTTCGAATTTGATGCCACCAACAATGTGGCTAAGGATGAAGCTTTATTAGCTGGTTTGTGACTTGCAAAGAATCATAAGGCCATTGTTGCGATGACTGACACCCACAAAAGCTCGAGAAGTAGTTACAAAAGCACACACAGGCATATTTGGTATTCACTCAAGGGGTCGAATATTAAGTCATAGGATCCTGAGATAAGGGTACTATTGGCCAACCATGATTGCATATTGAGAGAAATTTACTCAAGATTGTGAGCAATGTCAGAAACATGCAGAACTCAATCACCTTCCTTCTGCACAATTGCAATCGATTACAAGCCCTTTACCATTTGCAATGTGGGGAATTGACATTGTTGATCCTTTTCCCTACATCTCAGTCAAAGAAAAACTATTTGCTTGTTGCCGTGGATTACTTTTCAAGGTGGATAAAGGCAGAAGCAGTAACTTCCATAGATGCAGATTGGGTTGAGAACTTCATCCGTCTATCAATCATTAAAAGATTTGGAGTACCACAAGTCTTCATTATAGACAATGTTCCTCCATTCAACAACAAGCAATTCGGAGCATTGCTTAAAGGTTTTAAAATCCAACATCGACTGATAGTGGTTTATCCCCGAGTCTAATGGGCAAACTGAAGTTGCAAACAAAGCATTAGGATATGCCTTAGCAAAATGGCTTGAAGGAAAGAAAGGAGTTTGGTATGATGAGTTACCAAGTGTGTTGTGATCTTACAGAACCACGAGTCAGGCAACGACAAGTGAGACATCATTTATATTGGTATATGGGGCAAAAGTTGTTCTACCAGTAGGTCATATATTTGACTTATCGATCTTCAATTATGATGAAAATACCTACCCAAAAGCCATGCATGCAAATCTCTACTTACTTGAAGAAGTTCGTGATACAATAGCATTGAACATTCTATCCTACCAACAAAGGTAGCAAGATACTACAATTCATGAGTTCAAACTCGTCAATTCCTAGTTGGAGACTTAGTGCTATGGCACACATCTCTATCTCAACCTACTCAATAAGGAAAGCTACAGCCGAATTGGGAAGGACCATATAGAATTCTCTAAACAACTCGGCCTGGTTCATATCATCTATGTAAAATGGATTGCACACCAATACCAAGGCCTTAGCATCTCAAAAATCTTCCAAAATTCTATCATTAATGTAAAATTATTATTCTAAATGAATTGAATACTTTGCATTATATCTCTTTTGTTTTCGAACAGAATTCTTTATCACTGAACTTGTTTTAGATGACTTAATCGATACGGGGGGTCTAACCTGACCTTAATGCAAATTAAGTCAAAAAACTTCACATTTAATGTATTATATACATTCGACATGAACTCAGGGGGTATATACTATGTATTACCAGCTTGAGAGTCATCAATAAGACAAAAGAGCGAAAATCAATCATTCAAAAGCAAAGTACTTATGAACTGTGCAAAAAAAATTTATTTACTAACAATTTTCAAGTCATTTACAAGTACTTCAAGAAAGAATTCCAAGGAAGAAATCAAACTCCTTGTTATTTTTCCTGCCCTCAACTCGGACAAGCTTCATTTGTACCTCATCCAAAGCTTTACGGTAGTTTTCAAGTTGTTCTTGATAAAGATTCATTTTGTATTCGGCAGTTAGTCGCAATCTTCTTTCGTAGTGATTAAACTCCTCAACCTCTTGAATACGTTTTAGGTGACTTTCAACCACATTATCAACCTTGACAAATGAAAATAGTATAAGTTCCTGTCATCTTCGAAAGCTTTGGCCCTCCACAACAACTCATGGACTTTCCATTCTTGATATTTCTCCATGTAATACAGAGCTTCAAAATAAGAGTTCCTCTCCTTCGTAAGTTCTGCAAGTTAGGTTTTCAAGTTGTTAATTTCAGCAGTCAATTCTAAAGTACTAACAGTCGAATCAAGAGTAGATTGTAAGACCCACACTCCATGAAACCAATCTAAACCTCTATTTCATGTCATAACAGGTATTCCAATCATAACCGGACCAAACGGGACGAGCAGAAAATAATCAGGTACAAAAATAGACCAAAAATAGAGAAATAATTCATACCGGTCTCATGATACGGTCTATATACCGATCGACCGGTATGTCTGTGCGGGCAGACTAGTTAGATCCAGAAACGGATCTCTGTGGGTCCCGCTTGCCAAATCTCGAGCCTAGAAACTTTGCTAACTTAGGAAAACTTCCTAAACTCTACCCTAGCCTATTTAAGAACCTCTAAACCTCCTTAAACCTCTTCGATTGTTATCACAAACGCTAGAGGGGAGAAAGAGATCGAAAGAGGAGAAGGAGCTAAGAAAGGTAGAAGAGGAGCCGCCGTTGGACGAAGAACACCATAGTTGTGAACCAACGGTAAGTGCTTGAACTTCTCTCTAAGTTAAGCAATATAGATGATTGACCATGACTGATCAATACCATGCAAGGCTAGGTATTGATCTATAACCCTTAGTTTTCTGTTAAACCCTAATTGTTCGATAAACCCTAGATTTGAATTCTAGGCAAAGAATCATCGAAACTAGGACTTGAATGGAACATAAAACAACCTTAACTCGTTTCTCATGCCTAGAATGCATAGGAGGAACCCTAGGGATCATAATGGTTAACCGACAGAAGATGAACACCAAGTTGGTGGTCTTCCGGAGGCATATCGGTCGACTATACCGATTGCACTAGGTGCAATCGGTACTGCGACCGGTGCCTCTCGAGAACTGGTCATTGGGGGACCGGTCGACCATACCAGTCGCACCTTTCCCCATAGTATTGTGATCAATACCTGCGATCGATATGCACCGAGAAGGGTGTTTTCAACCCCAATTGGTTTTCGACCAATGTAAAACCTATGGAACTAATTATAACTGAACCCTAACATTGTGTAAGACCCTGTGATAGCAAGTTTAGATTCTGTGAAGCGGAGCAAGCTAGCAATCAAGCATCAGGTAAGGGAATCAAACTCAAACCCTTATTAACTAATAACAATAAAATGTTGTTAATAACTATTGTTCTATGGAGTGTTGCTTGTGCATATTCACATGTCATCATTACTTTCGGTTATTATATTGTTCATGCATACTCACTATGCTAGGATGTGATTGTTAAGCATGTGATTGTTTTCATTGGTATGTGGAATGGGAAGGGCTTGGGGTATTGGATCATTCCTCACACTAACACCTTTTCGTATCGCTACCATCTTAGCATGCTTGGTGTGGGTAGGGTATCAGGGGGAGGAAGTGGTACTGTGGTCTCTGGCCAGGCCACTAGACTCGAGCCCTATCTTTATGCGATAGGGAGTTGTGCTGGGATAGGGTCTACTGTGATGACATATTGGATTGGTTAGTTACAAGCCCAGTTTGTAAGCCCTTGCCAATAGGGGCGTGTTTGTATGGGTAGGGCATCAGGGGAAGTATTGTTGGTGTGTGATCCAGACACTTTATCTCTATCCCTATTTCATGGTAGGTGCATATGGAATGATAGTGGTGTCTGATGCATTAGGTGGATTCACATACTCGTGTATAGAGGTACGATGGCCGCCAATCCTTTCTATAGCACATCATAAACTTAAAACCAGACCATAATGTGAATGTTATTCATGCATGTTTGTTGCATTGTCTGATTTTCTTACTGAGCTAAGTTGTGAACTTACCCTTGTGTATACACCATTTTTAGATGTTGATGTAGGCTATACAGTGGAGGACGACATGGACGCTCCAGTGTATGGAGGTGTTGCTTCTTTAAAAGTGCAAGTAGGGGAGGACGAGCATGACGCTTCATGCGAGTGCCCTTTCTGCGTGTACCTCTAGGATATGTTAATTTAGTTCGTTGGTTTATTTTAGTTGGAGTTTTATAAACAATGTAAAGATATTTAATTACGTTTTGGTGTGGAGAATAATTGATTACTATACTTACAATGTAGAACTCAGTTCATTTAATTTATAACTTTCACTGTATTTATTTATATTCTGATTATGGTTATGTGCAATGATTTGTATTAGTGGATACGATCTTATTGAGATCCTGGTGTAGACTGTTGGTTCAGTGGTGATTAACTCACACTTCTGGTTTAGCTAGAATTGGGGTGTGACACAGATAACCTTGTCTTTCTTGATGAAGAAGAGGTTTTCTTTTCCTTATTTGTCTCTACGAGTTGACTACGCAAAGCTTCAGTTTCAGATAGCAAGTCGACCATAGTCTCAGATTTTTCAGAGGCCGACTTCCTTTCAGTTTAGAGTTTTTTCAAAGCTTATTGGGCAGACTTCTTCTCCTTCTCGACTTTTGCAAGTCAAGAATGCAAAGAATTTACCCCTTTCGAAAGATTTGATTGCTCTCTGTATTCCACAAGTTAGGATCATAGTGCTTCAACTTTGGCCAGTAAATCGGTTACCATTTCGGATTGATCACTAGCCGACTTCTCAACAGTATTAAAAGACTTCTCAAGCTCATCAATCTACACTAACTTATTCAACACGATTGTTGTTAAAGAGACTTTTCTTAAGTCTTGAGATTCTTCTAGAATCATGGTTCTCATAAAAAAAAAACTGTATAAGAATCGCAATTACCACAACATCATGGTAACTATTTGCAATAGTATAAGCATGTGAGCATAAGTTCAAAAGAAAAGTCTTTCCATTCAAAAAAGGATCTGATACAGGAAATGTAAGACCATGTCAATCTAACCCGATCTTACCACCTTGAACCAGGTTTACCCATCATGGTCGAGTCAAATGGACCAAGGGCATGAAGGAGATCGAGATCCCAGGTATCAAATCGACCCAAAAACACTTTATTTTAAGGGAGGGTCTCACACCCAGCTAAGCAGGGTCGGACCTCCCAAAACAGAAAGTCAGACCTCAGTTTTGAAGGGAGGGTCGGACAGCTTAAGACCCTAGGGTCGACGGGATCATCGACCTCCCATCAACCCTCGGATCCTGCCGAAAATAGAAAATAGGAAACTTCAAGATTTTCGATTGGATTCCTTCCTAATCTCAAAGGGGCCTATTTTAGGATGCTTATAGCCTATTTAAAGGACGTCCCTAAGCCACTTTCACTCCTTTCACAACCCTAATTGAATTGAGAGAAAGAGAGGAGAAAGAAAAGAGGAAGAAGAGAGGTAAGGAAGAGAACCTAGCAAAAAGGAAGAGAAGTTCAGAGGAAAAGTAATCTTCTCAGGTATGGATACTAATTCCATGAGTTTCTACAGACCTTAGGATAATTATTGAAGAGAGAGTGATTTCGGAGAAACCCAAACCATCCATCCATGGTTAGGTTTTCATGGAAAACCATAGGAGGATGCATGAAAACTATTTAGATGGATTATACATGGTTCTAGACCATGGAATGAATGTAGAATGGAATGTAGGAGCAAGCCATAGGACCCCAAACACGAAGAATGGATTTAAAAGTGGGAATTGGACCAGAGTGCACCGAGGGTTGCACTGAGGGTCGATAGACCATCTGACCCTAGGTGTTTATGACCATCGACCCTCAGCATTCGGGAAGTCCAGAAAGAGGGGAGGGTCGATAGACCCATCGACCCTAGCATCGACCCTCAGTTGACAGAATGGTTTTTAAATTCCGAATTAATTCTAATTAAATTCTATCGACTTTGTTAGGTCTTCTAGCAATATAATAACAGTATAAAGGTGATTTTAAAGCTTGGAAAAGTATCTTTTAGCAAGCTAAGGTGAGGAACCTTAACTCCAAACTAAATTGGTTAATAATAAACTGTTTTCTATTTCTTGAGTCCTATGCTATGTTTGATTCTATGCGAATATTATTGTTATGTGCATATAGCATGCCATCCAATATTTCTATTACTTGTTCATGCATATTTACTTTATTGTTTATAACATGATGATGATGATGATGATAGGAATAGACATGTGCTTGTATGTGTGTGGTTGATGTACTTGATGCGAGCGAGTATCAGGGGAGGTGTGATGAGAACGTCAATAAACGTTAACCTTTGGCGGGTCTCAACACTTTAGCTCTATCTCTAACTCAAGTCTTGTGCATTGGCATCGTCGTATCGCCATTACTTTAGCAGAACTATTATGTCGTAGAGTATCAGGGGAGGTGGTCTCGGTCCTTGTAGTCTCTGACTCTACCGGGGGGCCTTAGCTCTATCTCTATGGACATTCTGAGGGATGCTGGGGTAAGGCCTTGGATACACTGTTTGGCATTAGGATTGGTTAGTTGCGAGCCCAGTTTGTAGCCCTCGCCAATAGGGGCTTACGTGTTGGTATGGCACTATATAGCAATAAACGTAACCTTTGTTATATATTGTTCATGATTGGGTGCATGTGAGTTGACGATAAACGTGATCTTCGGGTAACGTCACACACTCGTGTATAGAGGCGGAGTCAATAAACGTGACCTTTGGCTACCTCAACCTTTCTATAGCATACTGCAAACTTATATACCAGACCAAAGATATAAATTGAATTTTTGCATGCATATGTAATGTTGCATTGTTTTGGCTACTCACTGAGCCGTGTTGTGTGCTCACCCCTCGACGTCGAATATTTTTAGTTGATGATGCAGGTTACACAGTTGAAGATTATATGAACGCGTCTGCGTACGGGAATATAG
This sequence comes from Protea cynaroides, assembly GCA_028583415.1. Lineage (NCBI taxonomy): Eukaryota > Viridiplantae > Streptophyta > Magnoliopsida > Proteales > Proteaceae > Protea > Protea cynaroides. Next base: position 73,240,792 of record CM053266.1, on the reverse strand, counting down.
CAGCAATGGACGCTGGAGCTGAAGATGATACACACGACTCCTCTTGCGAGTGCAACTCGTGTGTATTTGATTAGATATTTTTATAGGTTTCTTTCATTGGATTTATTAAGACATGTATTTGGTATTTTAATATTTATGTCTCAGTTGAATACAGAATAATTTCCTATTAAATTACTGATATTATCTTAGTTCTCAGTTCATTTATTTATAAGATTTCCGCTATTGTGTATTTACTCTGATTATGATTGTGGATGCGTGTAAGTTTGGATAACGTGGGGATAGCCTATTAGAGATCCTGGTTGAACCGTTGGTTATTTAACGGTTCATCACACCATTCTGAACAGTACAAAATTGGGGTGTGACAACTTGGTATCAGAGCGTCTCAGGCCTTGCCCGCCGAACTGATACACATTCAAGATCATTGTGAACTGAGATAGGATAAATTAGAAGCTTTAATACAAACACACTGTAAGCACAAATGATGATTGAAACCAAATTAAAAAGAGAATAATGCATCTATTAAAGGGAAAACAAGTTACATACAATGAGTGAGAGAAACAAAACGTATATACATCGCTAAAGCAGAGTACAGTCCATAACCCGGACAGTTACTCTGTAGTACAAGAAAAGTAAAGTACAAATCAAGAAGCTGGAGGCGAAGGAGGAGGCGGGGCCTCACGATCTCTGTCATAGTCCTCAGCATAGACCCTAGTCAACCAGGCCACCTGGGTCTGAGTCGTCTGGAGACTAGCTGTGAGACCGGCTATCCTTTGATCAGTCGCACGCTGCACCTCTAGGAGCTCTCCCATCCGAGCGTCTGATGCGTGCTGAGCGGCCAAGAGCTCATCCATCCTCAAATCAGATCTGCGCTGAGCATCCCTGAGCTCACGCAATATCTCCATCATATCATAAGGTGGATGAGAAGGACCGGCCTCAGGTGCAGGAGCCACCGCAGAAGATGTACCAACTCCATCCGCCTGTGTGGGTGATGGCGGGGGTATCGCGTCGACATCCATATACATGCGATCGTCATCGTCGACCAGATCCCCACGAGCTCTAGCAGCAGCAGCAGCAGCCTCAGCATCAGCCATCTCGACCCGAGTGTGAGGGCGCACCATCGCGTTCCTCTCCTCATCGCTAACCTCTGCATCTCGCAGCCCCATCTTGTAGATAGCCTCCAATCTAGAGGCGACGAGAAGGTCTTCTCCTGGATCTTCTCATCTACTAGATCCACCCCCAGACGGGTCAGTAACATTGTAATCATGCGTCCATAGGATAGATTACCCCTATTATCAGATAATGTGGCACTAATCATCGTCCGCATGATGATGTAAGGAAGGCAGACCGGCTGACGAGTGCAGATGCTGTAGATCAAGAACTGGGTCAGCTGAGACACCCTCTCATAGTGCCCACTCTGTGGGATCAGATTATGCTGGATAATCTTGCAGAAGACCCATGGAGCTGGACGCAAGTAGCAAGCTCTCATCTGCCATCTATCGGGACGGAGCAACTGGTTGTCGATCTCTACCCTCATCTCCATCTCAACAAACTGTGGCTCTCCCGGCGCACAATACACCATAGGGCCATCATAGGGAATGCCCAACAGATCGGCCAGTTGCTGATAATCAAAGGAGATGTGCATCCCCTTGACATAACTGGTGATGCGCAGCTCCTGACCGTGCTCAACGTCATTGTAATTCCCCACCACCTGGAGATTACAATAGAACTGGCGTACCAAGTCTGGACATGTGCACGCGTCGTATGTGATGACAGGGAGCCACCCCATATCACCAAATGCTCCCTCTACATTGAACAAGGCTAGCTCAGCCAAGTTCACCATGCGACCCCCTTCCACTTTCTTACGGGCATAGTCAGGATACTGTGCCTCGGCTTCATTCGAACGGAAGCGAAGTGGATCACGCAATCTTGGCACTTTGGTACGGGCCATAGTATCTACAAAATAAGAAAGAGAAAAGAAACAAGGAGTTAGCAGGATAAAAATCCAAAATTTGATTTAATAACGACGTAAGTTGACCATAAAGTCCCATTTCTCACCATACAAGTAGGCACAAGAACTTACGTAGGTTAAAACATATCCTACAACCCACATGTAGTAGGAAATTTTAACTGACGATGTCCAATTTGAAAAAATTCAAGAAAAATCGAAAATGTCGACAAATTAGGGCAAAAAGGAGAAAATTTTTGAGGGCTTTCGTTCCTCGAGACACCAATAACAAAAGTGCCCAATAAAAATCGGATTTTTACGGTTGGAAAAAGTTTAATTTGAAAAATACAAGTTAAATGAGCAAAAACCTAGAAATAAAAACCTAAAAACAGGTAAAGTTGGGAAAGTATACCTGTAGAGGTGATGTGGATGTCGAAACTCGGACTAAGAATGATCCACAACAGTGAAGTAGCACTATAGCAACTCAGAGAGTAGAGACGAGTCGAAACCGAGGAGGAATAGTGAGAAATGACCCAAAATCGGATCTTAAAAATCTGATTTTTGGTCCGAGGGTCGGACAATTCGACTGACACCATCGACCCTCGGATCGACCCTCCAATCGACCCTCGACTCTCGGGAATTTGACAGAAAATCAAGGGTCGGACTGAGGGTCGAATACCCATCGACCCTCGCATCGACCCTCGGCTCTCGGGAAGAACAGGGTCATTCCCGGGGGTGCGGATACCAAGGGTCGGACATACCATCGACCCTCACCATCAACCCTACATAGAAAAGACAGTATTTTTTTACAGAATGAATTGGGGATTTTGAATTTTATATCGGTTAGCATGCCTACATGAAGTATAAATGATTTCTCACTGATTTTGATGATTTTCAGGCACCACCCATCTCAGAAGGAAATATGTCTGGACGTAGAGTGACCCGACAGACCCGAAACACAGTCCCACCACCACCACCCGTGGAGGAGACTAGTCAAGAGAATAACCATGTACCGGAAAATCCAGAATCGGTAAACCCTACAAACTTGCCACCTCCACCACCGAGCTAGCAACAGAGGTGATGAATCGCGCACAGCCATGCAACGGATGCAACACGCACAAGCTCAAATGCAGGTTGCAATGGGAGTTATGTTTCAAGCCACTCGGGGCTACAACCATGCACCCGGGCAAGCTAGTGCAGCACCGGTGGGTAACCACCCAGCTCAATAGACACCTCAACAACCGGCTACACCAATTCCGGTGCAGGTCCCGGCAAAGACAGGCTAACAATCAGTACCCACCCCATATGTTTGGGGCATATCAAAACCAGATGGATCACTCTCGACTGGTCGAGAGGTTTTTGAAGATGAAGCCCAGGGAATTTAATGGCAAACCGTCTGATCCATTATGGCCAGCAAACTCGATAGACGAGATGGGAAGAAATTTTCTTATGATGACTATTACTGAAGAGGAGAATGTATTGTGTGCCACCTTCATGCTCAAAGGCGATGCACATCATTGGTGGAAATCGACCAGGGCCTATCTATTGACTAAGCACGCCCTACTGACTTGGGCTATATATAAAGAAGCTTTCTTCGAGAAATATTTTCCATGAAGCTTCAGGGATTCGATGGAGAAGGAGTTCCCTGAGTCTTAATCAGGGACAGATGTCAGTGGATGCGTACCAACAGCGTTATGAAGAGCTGTTTTTCTTCGCACCACTGAGTATGCAAGAGGAAGAAACCAAAACTCGTAGGTTTGTCACGGGACTGAGAGGAAGCATCAAGGAACATGTTCTGGGATTAGAAAAGACAATATATAATGAAGCCATCCAGATTGCTCGAGTGATTGAATCGAGCCAGAAAGAGAGTTATTTCACTCAAAACAAAGGCATCAAAAGGCCAGCTGAGAATTCGTATAACGGAGGCAATAACATGACGTATAAGCCCTTCCGTCCTCAGAATTTTAATGCTGCAACCAAGACTACTTCCGCAGCTCAACCTCAGCCAAAGACAAATTCTGAAGCCCCGAAGTGTTTCAACTGCAACCAACCCGGACATATGGCAAGAGAGTGCCCAAAGCCCAAAAAGCAATTCCATCAGGGGCGGGTATATGCTGTTACGTCCAAAGATGCGGCCGCATCACCCGATGTGGTCACAGGTATGACTGAAACTTTTAAAGTTATAATTACATTGAATGAGCATGTAGACTAAGTAAAGATAAATTACAGGTATTGTACCTATAAATGGCGTACCCGCCAGAGTACTCTTCGATTCCGGAGCTACTCATTCATTTATATCTGTGTCATTTGGAAAGAAGATAAACTTACCCATCAAGACATTAGACTACAAATTACTTGTACGGTCACCGATGGGGTTGGAAGTGGAACTAGAGAAAGGTTATGGACCATGTCCAGTCCTCATAGGGAAACAGACTTTAGATGCAACCTTGATACAACTTGAGATGGCAGACTATGATGTCATCTTCGGAATGGACTGGTTAGCTCGGCATTCTGCAAATTTATTATGCGCCGAAAAGAAGCTAACATTCAAAGACAAAGAAGGGGCAGAATTCAGTTTCTCGGGAACCAAACTTCCCCGGAGACGCAAGCTCATACTTTCAGCATTAAAGGCTAAGAAGTGCCTTGAGAAGGGAGCAGTCGGGTATCTAGTATCAGTGGTCGACCTAACCAAGGAAGAACCACGAATGGAAGATATCGGTGTCGTATGGGATTACCCTGACGTATTTCCGGAGGAACTACCCGGATTACCACCCGACCGTGCCACAGAGTTTGTAATAGACCTGATACCTAGAGCCGCACCAGTGTCAAAGGCACCTTATAGAATGGCTCCTACTGAACTGAAGGAATTAAAAGTGCAACTACAAGGGCTGCTAGACAAGGGTTATATTCGACCCAGTATATCTCCATGGGGAGCACCGGTGTTGTTCGTAAAGAAGAAGGATGGTAGCGTCCGATTATGTATCGACTATCGAGAGTTGAATACACTGACCATAAAGAATCGATACCCCCTACCCAGGATCGATGACTTGTTCGATCAGTTACAAGGAGCAAAAGTATTTTCTAAGATCGATCTTCGATCGGGCTATCATCAGCTGAAGATTAAAGAAGGTGACATTCCGAAGACAGCTTTCAGGACAAGATACGGACATTATGAATTTTTGGTTATGTCATTCGGATTAACTAATGCACCAGCAACGTTCATGGAACTTATGAACCGAGTTTTCCACGATATGTTGGATACGTCGGTGATAGTATTTATTGATGATATATTAGTATACTCCAAGGACAAGGAAACCCATATCAAGAGCCTAAACGCAGTCTTACAGCGGTTAAGGAAAGAGAAGCTATATGCCAAATTTTCTAAGTGTGAGTTTTGGCTAAGTGAAGTCACATTCCTAGGCCACGTGGTATCCGCAGAAGGAATCAAAGTGGACCCCAGCAAAATCGAGGCTATTGTGAAGTGGGAAGCACCAAAGAGCGTTTCAAAAATTAGAAGCTTTCTGGGTCTAGCTGGTTATTATCGGAGATTCGTAGAAGACTATTCTCGGATTGCCGTACCTCTCACCAGTTTGACCAAGAAAGGTGAGAAGATTGTGTGGACCGACAAATGTGAGAAGAGCTTCCAGACATTGAAGGCCAGATTGATATCCGCCCCGATTTTGACCATTCCCGTTCCAGGACAGACATTTACCTTATACACTAATGCATCGGGATTGGGATTAGGATGTGTGCTCATGCAAGGAGAGCAAGTGATTGCTTATGCTTCAAGACAATTAAAGGTACATGAGAAAAATTATCCCACTCATGATTTGGAGCTAGCGGCAGTAGTACATGCGGTCAAGATATGGAGACATTACCTATACGGGGAGAAATTTCAGATTAAGTCGGACCATAAAAGTCTTACTTATCTATTTAATCAGAAGGAGTTGAATATGAGACAAAGGAGATGGCTGGAACTATTGAAAGACTATGATTGTGATATCCAGTATCATCCGGGAAAATCGAACGTGGTAGCGGATACATTGAGTAGAAAAGCAATGATAAAATCTCAAGGAGAAGTTAGCACGACTGCAGCAATGTGTACCAACGGAATGGTGTTCAATCACGGCAATGAGCAGTATGTGATAGATACAACAAATGAATCAGCCAACCAAGGGTTTATTCATCGGTTCTCGAATATGTTCGCGGCATTGAAGATTATACCGGATATAGTGGACGAAGTGAAGACAGTTATCAAATTAGATCCTTATCTGAGAACAGTACAAGAAGATATTGAGAAAGGTAGGACCAACCCTGAGTTCACCTTGGATGACGAGAAGGTATTGAAATATAAAGGGAGAATATGTGTACCTGAAACAGAAAGTATGAACATTAGACATCGACTGATGAAAGAAGCCCATACCACCATCTATTCGATACATCCTGGAAGTACAAAAATGTATCATGATCTGAAGAAATTATATTGGTGGAGGGGAATGAAAGCAGATGTAGCTAAGTTCGTGTCTCAATGCCTAAATGGTCGAAAGTAAAAGCTGAACGACAAAGACCCACAGATCATTATTCGACCATTACGAACCAGCATGGAAATGGGACTGCATCACTATGGACTTCGTCCACAGGACTACCATTGACTCCTCGAGTAGTTGACGCAGTTTGGGTGATTGTGGACCGTCGGACTAAAACAGCTCGCTTCATACCGATACGACCCCAATATACACTAGAAAGGTTAGCAAAGCTGTATGTGGATAATATTGTTCGGTTACATGGTGTTCCAGAAATCATTGTGTCCGATAGAGATCCACGATTCACTTCTAAATTTTGGAAAGGACTGCAAAAGGCTATGGGTATGACATTGAAGTTTAGTACTGCATTCCACCCACGACGGATGGACAAATGAACGTACAATCCAGATTCTAGAATATATGCTACGAGCATGTGTGATTGATTTCAAAGGATCATGGGACGAAAAGTTACCATTTATTGAGTTCGCTTACAATAACAAATTATCGGGCTACTATACAGATGTCACCTTATGAAGCACTGTATGGCAGGAAGTGTCGAACTCCCTTGTTTTGGAATGAAGTTGGAGAACGTAGTATTGTTGGACCGAAATTTGTTGAAGAGACTTGTCGAGTGGTCGACATCATCAAGGAAAGAGTAAGAACAGCTCAGATCCGTCAGAAGCAATATGCAGATACTCGACGAAGGGATCTAGAGTTCGCCGTAGGTGATAAAGTATTTCTGAAGGTATCGCCTATGCGAGGATTGAAGAGGTTCGGACAGAAAGGAAAACTAAGTCCAAGATATGTCGGACCATATGAAATTCTAGCTAAGCGTGGAAAAGTGGCTTATCAGTTAGCACTACCACCATCTATGTCAAGTGTGCATGACGTATTTCACATTTTCCTATTGAAGAAGTATGTCAAAGACCCAACGCATGTCTTGACACTAGATTTGCCGAAATTAACTGATGATTTGAAATTCGAAGTAACACCAACGGAAATCACCAATCGAAAGGTTCAACGTCTACGCAACAGAGATATCTACTATGTTAAGGTCATATGGAAAAGTAGAGACATGGAAGAAATTACATGGGAAAAAGAAAATGCTATGCGGAAACAATACCCTCACTTATTTCATTCAGAAGGTACGCACAATTTTGAGGACGAAATTTTTATAAGTTGGGGGGAGTTGTAAGACCGTGTCAATCTAACCCGGTCTTACCACCTTGAACCAGGTTTACCCATCATGGTGGAGTCAAATGGACCAAGGGCATGAAGGAGATCGAGATCCCAGGTATCAAATCGACCCAAAAACACTTTATTTTAAGGGAGGGTCGCACACCCAGCTAAGCAGGGTCGGACCTCCCAAAACAGAAAGTCAGACCCTCAGTTTTAAAGGGAGGGTCGGACAGCTTAAGACCCTAGGGTCGACGGGATCATCGACCCTCCCATCGACCCTCGGATCCTGCCGAAAATAGAAAATAGGAAACTTCGAGATTTTCGATTGGATTCCTTCCTAATCTCAAAGGGGCTTATTTTAGGATGTTTATAGCCTATTTAAAGGACGTCCCTAAGCCACTTTCACTCCTTTCACAACCCTAATTGAATTAAGAGAAAGAGAGGAGAAGGAAAAGAGGAAGAATAGAGGCAAGGAAGAGAACCTAGCAAAAAGGAAGAGAAGTTCAGAGGAAAAGTAATCTTCTCAGGTATGGATACTAATTCCATGAGTTTCTACAGGCCTTAGGATAATTATTGAAGAGAGAGTGATCTCGGAGAAACCCAAACCATCCATCCATGGTTAGGTTTTCATGGAAAACCATAGGAGGATGCATGAAAACTATTTAGATGGATTATATATGGTTCTAGACCATGGAATGAATGTAGAATGGAATGCAGGAGCAAGCCATAGGACCCCAAACACGAAGAATGGATTTAAAAGTGGGAATTGGACCAGAGTGCACCGAGGGTCGCACCGAGGGTCGATAGACCATCCGACCCTAGGTGTTTATGACCATCGACCCTCAGCATTCGGGAAGTCCAGAAAGAGGGTAGGGTCAATAGACCCATCGACCCAAGCATCGACCCTCAGTTGACAGAATGGTTTTTAAATTCTGAATTAATTCTAATTAAATTCTATCGACTTTGTTAGGTCTTCTAGCAATATAATAACAGTATAAAGGTGATTTTAAAGCTTGGAAAAGTATCTTTTAGCAAGCTAAGGTGAGGAACCTTAACTCCAAACTAAATTGGTTAATAATAAACTGTTTTCTATTTCTTGAGTCCTATGCTATGTTTGATTCTATGCGAATATGATTGTTATGTGCATACTGTAAGACCCGCACTCTGAAAACCCGGTCTAAACCTTGGTTTTGTGTCATGACAGGTCTTCCGATCATCACCGAGCCAGACGGGGCAAGCGGATAACGAACAGGTACGAAATCGGACCGAAGTCGACCAAGTATACCTGATTTTAGGTATACCGGTCGATGGTTCCGGATGATGGTACCGGTCGACCGGTATGGCCTGCACAGCTATGTGCGGGAATTTGGAAATTGGTCTCTGCGGGTCCCGCTTTCCTGATTTCGAATCCTAGAACTTTCCTAATCCTAGTAGGGTTACTAAACCCTATTTCTAGCCTATAAATACACCCTTAAACCCCTCAAATCCTTTCCATTGTCTCTCCCAAACCCTAGAGAAGAGAAAGAGCTTGGAAAGGAGAAGGAGCTAGGAAGAAGAAGGAGGTGCCGCCATTACCGTTTGACGAAGCTCTCGCTACGCCTGTCAACGGTAAGTGTTTGAATCCATCTTCTTACCCTATGATAGTTGTGTGGGTGGATCAATACCATGCAAAGTAGGTATTGATCTAAAACCCTAAATTGGCCAATAAACCCTAAGTTGCCGTCAAACCCTAGATTCGAGTTTCGAGATGATATTCATCGAAACGAGACTTGAATGAGTTGGGGATAGCTCTAACTCAAAGCCTAGACTTAGAATGGATAGGAGAAACCCTAAAAATCCATGGAGGATGATCGACGGCAGTCGAAGAACCCATGTATGGTCTTCCGGAGACATACCGGTCGACTATACCGGTTGCACATAGTGCGACCGGTATGTTGCGACCGCTACCTCTCAGGAGGTTATCTGTGGGGGACCGGCTGACCATACCGGTCGCCAGTCTTTCCTATAGAGCTGCGACCGGTACATGCCACCGGTTAGCTCTGTGAGGGTATTTTGTAACCATGTTGGGTTCCGACCAACATGAAACCCTAAATAATACATTCTAATGGAACCCTAATATTATGTAGGACTTTGTGACATATCGTTTGGATCTTGTGACGTGGAGCAAGTGATCGAACGAGCGTCAGGTAAGGGAATCTGACCTAAACCTAATAATTAATGGACAGTAAATCGTTGTTAATCATTGAATATCTATGATGTGATGTTTGTGCCTATTCACATGCCATCCTTTACTTTCAGCTATTATTATTGTTCATGCATTCATAGGATGTGATTGTTAGGCATGTGATTATTTTCGTTGGTGTGTGGAGTGGGGCATGGGCCTGGGATCGCTCTTCACACTGGCACCTTTTGTAGTATTCTATCTTAACATGCTTGGTACGGGTGGGGTATCAGGGGAAGATCGTGGTACGTTGGTCTCCGATATTGATGTTGTCCCGACCATCGTTGGGTGGTACTGAGGATTCCGAGTCGACGCTGCCTTGTCCACGATGCTTTAGCTCTATCTCTATGCCGTAGGGAGTTGTGTTGGGATAGGGTCTACCTGCGTATTGTTTCTATCCTAGTGGGTTAGTTGCGGATAGGGTATCAGGGGGAGGTGAGGTTTTGGAGGTCTCCGACCCGGCCTGCACGCTCTAGCTCTATCTCTATGCCGTAGACGGCTGTGCTGGGATAGAGCATACATTGTTGACATATAGGATTGGTTAGTTGCGAGCCCAGTTTGCGAGCCCTGGCCAGTAGGGGCTTAGGTACTGGTATGGGTAGAGTATCAGGGGAGGTGCGGGTATACCTTAGCTCTATCTCTATTCCATGATGGGTGCATGTGGGTTGGTGGTAGTGTGATTACTGTGCGATGCCACACACTCGTGTATAGAGGTGCGGGGGCCACCAAACCTTTCTATAGCACATTGCAAACTTAAACCAGACCACAGCATAAAATTGATTGTTACTCATGCATAATCTTGTGAAACTGTCTGATTGTCTTACTGAGCTGTGTTGTGTGCTCACCCTTTGTACGTACATTGTTTTAGATGTTGATGCAGGTTATACTGTGGATGACTATGTGAACGCTCCGGCGTATGGTGGTGCTGCGGTGTTGGACGTACAGGCAGGAGAGAACGAGCATGACGCTTCATGCGAGTGCCCTTTCTGCGTGTACCTGTGATGGATTTTATTTATTTATTTCAGTTATTTTTGTTTGTTATTAAGAGATGTAAAAGATTATTATAACATGTTTGAATTTGAATAATGGGATATTTATTTAAATTATCATTAGACACTCAGTTCATTCTATTTAAAGTCTTCTGCTGTATATTTATATTCTGATTGTGGTTATGTATAATTGGTTTGTATGGGTGGACACGGCCTATTCGAGATCCTGGTGTGAACCGTTGGTTCAATGACGGTTCACTCACACCGTTCTGGTTGGATCAGAATTGGGGTGAGACAACTGAATTGGGGTGTGACACATACAGCATGCCATCCAATATTTCTATTACTTGTTCATGCATATTCACTTTATTGTTTATAACATGATGATGATGATGATGATAGGAATAGGAATGTGCTTGTATGTGTGTGGTTGATGTACTTGATGCGAGCGAGTATCAGGGGAGGTGTGATGAGAACATCAATAAACGTTAACCTTTGGCGGGTCTCAGCACTTTAGCTCTATCTCTAACTCAAGTCTTGTGCATTGGCATCGTCGTATCGCCATTACTTTAGCAGAACTATTATGTCGTAGAGTATCAGGGGAGGTGGTCTCGGTCCTTGTAGTCTCTGACCCTATCGGGGGGCCTTAGCTCTATCTCTATGGACATTCTGAGGGATGCTGGGGTGAGGCCTTGGATACACTGTTTGGCATTAGGATTGGTTAGTTGCGAGCCCAGTTTGCAGCCCTCGCCAATAGGGGCTTACGTGTTGGTATGGCACTATATAGCAATAAACGTAACCTTTGTTATATATTGTTCATGATTGGGTGCATGTGAGTTGACGATAAACGTGATCTTCGGGTAACGTCACACACTCGTGTATAGAGGCGGAGTCAATAAACGCGACCTTTGGCTACCTCAACCTTTCTATAGCATACTGCAAACTTATATACCAGACCAAAGATATAAATTGACTTTTGGAATGCATATGTAATGTTGCATTGTTTTGGCTACTCACTGAGCCGTGTTGTGTGCTCACCCCTCGACGTCGAATATTTTTAGTTGATGATGCAGGTTACACAGTTGAAGATTATATGAACGCGTCTGCGTACGGGAATATAACAGCAATGGACGCTGGAGCTGAAGATGATACACACGACTCCTCTTGCGAGTGCAACTCGTGTGTATTTGATTAGATATTTTTATAGGTTTCTTTCATTGGATTTATTAAGACATGTATTTGGTATTTTAATATTTATGTCTCAGTTGAATACAGAATAATTTCCTATTAAATTACTGATATCATCTTAGTTCTCAGTTCATTTATTTATAAGATTTCCGCTATTGTGTATTTACTCTGATTATGATTGTGGATGCGTGTAAGTTTGGATAACGCGGGGATAGCCTATTAGAGATCCTGGTTGAACCGTTGGTTATTTAGCGATTCATCACACCATTCTGAACAGTGCGGAATTGGGGTGTGACAAGAAACCTGTTGGAATCAGTTACAAACGAGTTACAAAAAAAATCAGGTCAAGATTCATTGCTTTGGGGACTCAAATCCCATTCGTTTTCTAGGTGTTATAGGGATCTCTCATACTTGTTCTCAAGAGGGAGACTTTTCACCTTCTTGTAGCCTGACAATAGTGTTGCTTGTCTCTGCTGAAGGAGTTTCTTGTTCACCATCAGTATTGGCGGAAGTCGACATGTCAACATCATATCCTTAGTCTAAGAAGTCAAAATGTAAAACTTTTAAGTGAACGTAGTCACGAATCTCATGAACTGTCTATTTTTATGTCACATGTACAATTTCCAATCTAATTCCTTTGAATTCCTATGACTTGCAAATCCGGTCCACTAACTTCTTAAAGCCCCTGAATTTGGCTACAGCATTTTCAATTTTTTCCAGAATGCTTTCTTCAACTCGTTAAAGCTTGGCCTCGAGGTTGGTTTTCTCCTTCCTTAGACTTAGAGTCGAGTTTTCCCTAAAAGCTTCGTCAGTTCTTTCCTTCTCCTTATCTACCCTCTCTTTCTCCTGGTCTGCTTTTTCCCTTTCCCCAGTAGCCTTTAATTCTTCCTCACTAATTCTCTTCCACTCCATCTCCACATTTTCTTTTCCCTCGCAAGGGCAGCTTTAGTAAGCCTTAAATTCTTTTTCAGTGATTTACATTTACTGTCACACTCCAATTTTGATTGAACCAAAAGTGTGAGTGAACCGTCACTGAACCAACGGTTCACACCAGGATCTCAATAAGACCGTATCCACTCATACAAACCATTGCACATAACCATAATCAGAATATAATAAAATACAACGGAAGTCTTTAAATAAAATGAACTGAGTGATCTATTGATTATAAAATATCAAGTTATTCTTCATACCAAAACGTAAATAATATCCTTACATCACTTTGTAAATCCAACTGAAAATAAATAAAATAATCCAAATAAACACCCTAGAGATACACGTAGAAAGGGCACTCGCATGAAACGTCATGCTCGTCCTCTCTTGCTTGCATGTCCAAAGCAGCCACGCCTCCATACACTGGAGCTTCCATGTAATCCTCCACCGTATAACCTGCATCAACATCTAAAAACATGTATATATACAAGGGTGAGCTCACAACTTAGCTCAGTAAGACAATCAGACAATGCAACAAACATATGCAAGAGTAACATTCATATCATGGTCTGGTTTTAATTTTGCAATGTGCTATAGAAAGGATTGGCGGCCACCGCACCTCTATACACGAGTGTATGAAGCCACCCAATGGATCAAACACCACTGTTGTCCCACATGCACCCACAATGGAATATAGATAGAGCTAAGGCATCTGGATCAAACACCGCCAACACCTCCCCTGATACTCTACCCATACCAACACGTAAGCCCCTATTATCGAGGGCTTGCAAACTAGGCTCGCAACTAACCAATCCTATATGTCATCATAGTAGGCCCTATCCCTGCACAACTCCCTACGGCATAGAGATAGAGCTAGAGTTTAGTGGTCAGGCCGGAGACCACAGTGCCACTTCCTCCCACTGATACCCTACCCGCACCAAGCAGGTTAAGACAGAACGATACGAAAGGTGCTAGTATGAGGAATGATCCCAGACTTTCAGTCCTTCCCATTCCACACACCAATAAAATAATCACATGCCTAATAGTCACATCCTAGCATAGCGAGTATGCATGAACAATAATAATAACTGAAAATAAAGGATGATATACGAGTATGCACAAACATCATACCATAGAATCATGGTTATTAACAATGATTTACTATTTATTTAATTATTAGGGTTTAGGTCCGATTCCCTTACCTAACGCTTGTTTGATAGCTCACTCCACGTCACAAGGTCCAAATATGCTATCATAAGGTCCTACACAATGTTAGGTTTAATTAGAATAGTTTTTCCTTAGGTTTACGTTGGTCGGAAAACAGACTGGGTCAAAAATACTCCTCACAGAGCATACCGGTAGTAGTACCGATCGTGGTACTGTGGGGAAAGGTGCAACCGGTATGGTTGACTGGTCCCCACAGACCAGTCCCGGGAGGTACCGATCGCAGTATCGGTCGCATATGGTTCGACCAGTATGGTCGACCGGTATGTCTCCAGAAGACCATACATCCGGTTCTCACCTTCCGTCGGTCACCCCCTATTGATCCTAGGGTTTTTCCTACACATTCTAGGTCTGAGAACTAGGTTAAAGTTGTTTTCAACTCCATTCAAGTCCTAGTTTTGATGATCTTTAATCAAAAACTTGAATCTAGGGTTTACCGACAAGATTAGGGTTTGACGGCAAACATGGTTTAGATCAATACCTGTTTTGCATGGTATTGATCCAATCATAACTAACCATCCTAGAATACTTAATGTAGAGGAAGGTTGAAGCACTTACCATTGACTAACGATAATGTGTTCTTCGTCAAACGGTAATGGCGGCTCTTCCCTCTCCTTCCTAGCTTCTTCTCCTTCTTTAGCCTCTTTCTCCACTCTAGGATTTGTGAGAATCAATGAAAGAGATTTTAAGAGGTTTAAGGTCCTTATATAGGCTAGGGTTAGGTTTAGGAAGCCTCCTAACATTAGGAAAGTCCTTCGGTTTGAAATTTAAAAAGTGGGACCCGAAGAGATCCTTTTTCGGATCCAAGTCTGCGCAGGCCAAACCGGTCGACCACCGACTGGTACCAAGACGGGTACCATCGACCGGTATCCAATCTTTCATACTTGAATTGGTCCGATTGGTTCGATTTCATACTTAGTTGTCATCCGCTCGTCTCGTCTGGCCCGGTGATGATTGAAAGACCTATTACGATATGAATAAAAGATTTAGATCGGGTTCATGGAGTGCAGGTCTTACAACTCCCCCACCCTTAAAAGAAATTTCATCCCCGAAATTTGTATGTAGGTTTCACAACTCCCCCACCCTTAAAATAAATTTTGGCCTCAAAATATGAATGTACCTTGGTCGTCAAAAAGGTTAGGGTATTCCTTTTGCATCGCATTCTCTTCCTCCCAAGTAATTTCTTCAACATCTTTACTTTTCCAATGCACCTTTACATAATGGATATCCTTTCTTTGTAGATGTTGTACCTTTCGGCTTGTGAGCATCACAGGTATTACTTCAAATGTCAAGTCCTCTGTCAAGTCTGGTGGGTCTACTGTCAAGATGTGCGATGGATCCCTAACGTACTTCTTCAATAAAGAAACATGAAATACATCATGAATGCTTGACATGGATGGTGGTAGGGCCAGTTGATATGCCACATTGCCACGTCTGGTCAAAATCTCGTATGGTCCCATATACCTGGGGTATAGCTTTCCCTTCTTACCAAACCGTTTCAGGCCTCTAACAGGTGATATCTTCAAGAACACTTTATCACCCACTGGAAACTCCAGATCTCGACGTCGGTTATCTGCATAGTGATTTTGTTGAACTTGAGCTGTCTTCACTCTTTCCTTAATTTGATCAATCACTCGACAAGTTTCGACGAACTCCGGTCCTACAATCCTTCTCTCTCCCACCTCATTCCATAACAGAGGTATACGACATTTCTTCCCATAGAGTGCCTCATATGGAGCCATTTGTATCGTAGCCTGATAACTATTATTATAAGCAAACTCAGCTTCTCGTCCCATGCTCCTTTGAAATCTAGGGCACACGCTCGGAGCATACTTCTAAGATTTGAATAGTTCTTTCTGACTGCCCGTCAGTCTGAGGATGAAATGTTGTACTAAACTTCAATTTGGTTCCCATAGCCTTCTGTAATCCTTTCCAGAACTTTGATGTAAAACGAGAATCTCTATCAGATACTACACTTTCTGAGATGCCATGAAGTCTGACTATATTATCCACATATAGCTTGGCTAGCTTCTCCATGGTATACTGAGGTCTGACAGCAATGAATCGAGTTGTCTTAGTAAGTCGATTGACTATAACCCATACTGCAACCACTGACCTAGGTGTCAAGGGTAGGCCAGTGACGAATCGATTGTGATACAATGCCACTTCCATGTTGGCTTCGGTAGTGGTTGTAGCAAACCTGTGGGTCTCTGCCTTTCTACTTTAACTTGCTGGCAATTCAGACATTGGAATACGAATCTTGCTACATCCGCTTTCATACCCCTCCACCAATATAGTCTTCCTAAATCATGGTACATCTTAGTGCTTCCTGGATGCAACGAATATGGGGTGTAATGAGCTTCCGTCATAACTCTATCTCTGATATTTGAGTTATCACTCTCAGGTATACATAATCGTCCACGATACCTTAGTACCTTGTCTGAATCCAAGGTAAAGTCTGGAATGCTTTTACCCTTCTCTAGATCTTCTTGCACGGTCTTGAGGTGTAGATCCTGTAGGATTGCTACTTTGACCTCATCTATTAGATCCGATGAGATTTTCAAGGATGTGGACATCAATGTAAACTTATGAATTAAGCCCTGTTCCACTAGATCTCCTACAGTCTCTAATATAAACTCTTCATCATTCTATTGAGCTTAAGGCTACAACATATAAATGCAACATTTGTACTAGGTCCTGCCTCCGATTTCAATACCCACTTTCTGCTTAGGGCATCAACCACAACCTTTTCCTTACCCGGATGGTACTGGATAAAACAGTCATAATCTTTTAATAGTTCCAACCATCTCCTCTGTCTTATATTCAGGTCCTTCTAAGTGAAAAAGTAAGTTAAGCTCTTGTGATCCGACTTAATCTAAAACTTCTCACCATAAAGGTAGTGCTTCCGAGTCTTGATTGCATGAATGACCGCTGCTAACTCCAGATCATGCGTAGGATAGTTCTTCTCATGCTCTTTCAACTGTCTTGATGTGTAGGCAATCACCTGTTCTCCTTGCATCAACACACATCCAAGACCTAACCCTGAAGCATCCGTATATAAGGTGAACGGCAAGCCTGCTGCTGGGATGATCAAGATAGGTGCAGAGACTAGTCTTGACTTCAAAATCTGAAAGAACTTTTCACACTCATCCGTCCATATGAACTTTTCCCCTTTCTTGGTTAGTCTGGTAAGTGGAACGGCGATCCTTGAGTAGTCTTCCACGAATCTTCTATAGTAAGCAGCCAATCCAAGGAAACTACGATTCTCCGCAACTGATTTCAGTACATCCCATCCTACTATAGTTGTGGTCTTGCTTGGATCCACCTTGACACCGTCTGCAGACACTACATGACCTAAGAAGGCTAATTCCTTCAGCCAAAATTCACACTTCTTGAACTTGGGGTAAAGCTTCTCCCTTCTCAACCGTTGAAGGACTGCTCTCAAATGTGTTGCATGAGTCTCCTTGTCCTTTAAGTAAACCAATATGTCATCAATGAATATGATGACCGAAGTGTCCAACATGTCATGAAACACTTGGTTCATTAGTTCCATGAACGATGCTGGAGCGTTAGTCAACCCGAATAACATTACCAGGAACTCATAATGCCCATAGCTTGTTCTGAAAGTAGTCTTTGGAATATTTGTGGCCTTGATCTTTAATTGGTGTTACCTTGATCTAAGATTAATCATTGAGAAAACCTTTGCACCCTACAACTAATCTAACAGATCATGGATCCTAGGCAAAGGATATCGGTTCTTGATGGTTAACTAGTTTAGCTCTCGATAGTCGACATAGCCGTACACTACCGTCCTTCTTCTTAACGAACAATACAGGTGCTCCCCATGGTGATATGCTTGGTCATATGTAGCCCTTATTTAGTAGTTCCTATAATTGGGTCTTCAACTCCTTTAATTCAGTAGGGGTCATCCTGTACGGTGCCTTAGACACCGACGTCGACCCTGGCATAAGGTTTATCACAAACTCTGTAGCCCTGTTGGAGGTAGACCTGGTAAATCATCTGGAAATACATCTAGAAACTCTCATACCACATCTAGATCTTCCATCTTTGGCACCTCTGCAGTAATGTCGACTACAGACACTAAGTATCACACTCCTCCCTTCTCTAAGCATCTCTTAGCTTTTAGGGCAGAGAGGATCAGCTTCCGCTTCCTAGGTAACTTGGTTCCAGTAAAGCTAAACTCATTTCCCATATCATCTTTAAACACAAGTTTTCTTTCACCACATAATAAGCTAGCTGAATGATGGCCTAGCCAATCCATTCCCAAGATGACGTCAAAGTCTTCCATCTCGAGTTGAACCAAATAAGCTTTTAGGTTTCGACCCTCAATACTAACTATACACGGCCCATAGTATTCATTCAATGCCACTTCTACTCCCAACGGAGAGCGAACTATCAAGCTTGGGGTAAAATACTTGACAAGTAAATCCATTCGCTTCCCAAAAGACATAGAAATAAAGGAGTGCGTGGCCCCAGAGTCAAAGAGTACTTTGGCGGGTACACCAGCTATATTTACAGTTCCTGAAATTAATTATCCCTTAGTTCTACATGCTCAAACACAACAACGATAAGCCAAATAGAAAGGGATGTAATCATACTAGTAACCACATCAGGTGATGCGGCTGCCTCCTCAATGGTGACTGCGAATATCTTTCCTTGTTGTGGTAGTTGCTTCTTGGGTAGAGTACAGGTCTTTGCATAATGACCCAATTGCTGACAGTTGAAACATTTGACATTTGGGTTCTGTCCAGCAAACTGTGATGGTGGTGGTGCAGTAGTGTTCCTTGCAGGCACCACAGCAGACTGAGCCCTGTATGGCCGAAATGGCCTGGTATTGCCTCCACCTGAAGTCTCAGTAGCAGGCCTCTTCAGTCCCCTGTTTTAAGCAAAGAAGCAGTCTCTTTGGCTGGATTCAATTACCCTGGCAATCTGTACAGCCTCATTATATATTTTCTTCTCCAAACCTAAGACGTGCTCTCGGATACTTCCTTGCAATCCCTTGGTGAACCTACGGGTCTTGGTTTCTTCTTCTTACATGCTTGTCGGAGCGAAGAAGAACAGCTCTTCATATCTCTGCTGGTAAGCATCAAGAGTTGACTGGGATTGTTGCAGGTTCAAGAATTCCTTCTCCATTTGATCACGGAAGCTCTTCCAAAAGTACTTATCAAAGAAGGCTCCCTTAAATATTGCCCAATTGATCTGAGTGTGTTTTACCTCTAAGTATGACCGGGTAGAATTTCACCAGGCATTTGCATCTTCCTTGAGCATGTGCGTAGCAAACAACACCTTCTCATCCTCTGTACAAGTCATCAGACGGAAGTTCTTCTCTATTTCAGTAACCCACTGTGCAGGCCACAGTGGTTTCCTTGGTTTCCCTGTGAAAGTAGGGGGTTTCAGTTTTAAGAACCTATCCACTGCTCGGCTTAGGTCATTCTGCCCCTGTGCATTCATTCCATACCATGGTGGTGGGTATAGATGGATCCCTTAATAAACAGATGACGATGGAAATTGGTGTGGTGGTTGTAGATTTTGTCCTTGGCCCATCAGTCCAGTGCAACCATCCATTGGCAGTGTGGTGTCATTTCTTCCAGCCTCAGGCATACCTTCCATAGGGATATATCCTGGTGGCCTGAACATCTTCAGCATCTCGTTCAGGAACACCTTCTGTTGAGCTTCCATCTGATAAACCAAGTTCGTTACAATTATCTACGAGTTAGTGTAAGGTGGGCCTGGTAAATTTGTTGATACCCTGGGACTCTGCCTTTCTCCACCCTCTGTGTTTATATTTTTCTCATCAATGGTTCTTGTTTCCAGGTTGTCCTCATCTTGGGGTACCCTGGAGTGGTGACGCCTTCGTGAGCCTCTATGACCGTTTCCGCCTACTATCTCAAATTAGTTTTTCTTGCTTGGATCTGAGAAGAAGACATAACACATGAGGTATAATCGAATAATCATAATAGTGTTAGTCTTTAACAAATGCAAGGCGAAACATCGTAAAGGAAACTTAATTTGGAAAAAAAAAATTTCAGATTTTTCTCAAAATTTTCTAGGCTTCGAATAGTTGTCCAGTCGCAACATACCGGTCGTGGCACTGTGTATGGTAGTGCCACCGGTATGTCCAGGCGGACAAATTTCTTGGGTTCCCGAGAGGAACCGGTCGATGTACCGGTCGCTACTCTGTAGAATATGGAGTGACCGGTATAGTCGACGAGTCAAAATTTTTATCTGACCGAAAGGTACCGATCAACATTACCAGGGGGTACCGGTCGACCGGTATGGGCAAAACCGTCGACCGGTATGCCCAAAATTGCCTTTAAATTCGGGAAAAGTGAGAAAATCTCACTTTTCCTTTTCCTCTTCCTCTCCGGTGGCGATTCCTCTCTGGCTCTGTGAGTTGCTACAGTCCGATCGGTGGTCTTATAAGCAATTTTCTTCCGATCAAGACCTAGAACATCGCCTCCAAGTAAGTTCCTTCCCTCTATTCTTCCTTTTTACGTCGTTTCTTCATGGTTTTATGCCCAAAAATTAGGTTTTTCTTAGTTTTGAAGATTATAACTGTAGGAACTCTTTTCCTTCGGCTTAGAAATGGTTTAGAGACCCCTAAGAGCATAAGCCCTCAACCAATTTGAGGTTCCACCGAGTAGTTTACAAAAAAAATCAATATTTTAGGTTTTTGACCTAGGTTTTTAGTAAAAATCGAACTTTTCTTGTAATTTCCAAATTCCTTGATTGTTTGATGTATGGTTGGTTTCCATGTGGTCTTGGGTGATGACGTAAGTCCTCCTCCCCATGTTTTGGGTGAGTTCGAGGATTTTGCATCAATTACTGTCGTTATGCTGTCGAAATTTCAAAAATTTCTAACCAATTCCTCCTTATTTTGTCATTATTTTGTAGTTACAATGTTCAACGCAGAGGTGCTGGTAAACATGCCTTTGGTCTTGGCATTAACCGCCCACATCCGCCGGTTCCACAGCTCGATGAGCGGTGGTTTCGTTCTGAGGTGGCGCAAGCCCGCTTTCCTTGGTTTGAAGAGAAGAATATTGAGTCAGGGCGACGGGTGAACCTGGAGCAGCTGCAGCAGTTTGACGTTGAAGCAGTTTTTGGTAGACTCGGGTGGTTACCCATCATTACATATACGGTGACTACCCGCCCCAACCTTGTTAAACATTTTTATGCGAACTTGGAGATAGAGGGAGATGTCAATGACTTCAGCCGAGGCAGAGAACTCCGCCTTACTAGCTACGTCAAGGGTGTCCCCATCTCCATCGACACTCAGCAGCTTGCCGATCTCCTAGGGATTCCCAATGATGGTGACTTAGTCTACTGTGCCCCTAAGATGAAGGGCTTTCTCACAGATGATCTGTGCCAGAAGGTTTTGGAGCAGATCCTTAACCCAGGAGCACCCATGAAAGCTGCTAACTTGAGGCCTGTTCCCCGATTATATTGTTGCATCATCCAGCACAACATCATTCCCCAGAGCGGCCACTACAGTGAGTTGTCTCAGCTCACTCAGTACTTGACCTATTGCGTCTGCACTAGGAAGTGGGTCTATCTCCCCTACATCATTATCAGGACCATGCGTCAGGCTACTCGGCCCGATCAGATCAGTAACTTTCCATACGGCCGGCTCATCACTACTCTTCCACGACGCTTACGGGTGGACATGAGAGGTGAGGTTGCAGTTGAGGACACCATGACCTCTGACATTGACTGGGATGCCATCATTCAGATGAAGATGGACAATCTACCCATCAGTGATGAAGAGTTTGAAGCTCGTCCTCATCCACTTAGGAGGGAAGCAGTCGCGGCAACAGCAGCAGTAGCCAATGCGGCTCATGCAGAAGAGGCAGGGGATGATGATGAGGGTGACGATGATCAGATGGAGGACGTTTTAGGACCAGCACCACAGCCCACGCATGCAGTGGGACCATCTCAGCCTCCTCCCGATACCGTGATGGGTATGTTCACAGAGATTCGAGATGCCCAGCGGGAGATGAGCTGTGACTTAGGGCGCCTTACTTGTTGCCTCAGAGTCACACAGGAGCAGTTGCACTGGCTCAGGGTAGCCTACGAGCGTGACTATGACATCACGGATCCCATTCCTCCTATGCCCCCATCCCCATGATAGTTCATTTATTTTCTCTCTCTCACAGAATGGTTTATATATCAGGGTAACTGTCCGGCTTGTGGACTGTACCCTGTGGCACAATTAACTTTTCACTCGCCAGATGATTTATGTTTATGAAATTTTTGTTCTTATGGTAATTTTATGATCAATTTACTTGTTACTATGGTTTCCTCCCTAGAGCATGTCATTCAATAATTTCACCTTTAGTATAGTATATTATGTTCTTTCGTATTTAGTTTCGGCATCAAATAGGTCCTTAGGGTATGTTTTTATTAAGACTTTTAAATTCTTCCTATTTCATTTCATCAACTCAGTTAAGTGCAAATATGGTCTGTTGGACAGAGCCTAAGAGCTCTGATACCAAGTTGTCACACCCCAATTCTGGCCGAACCAGAAGTGTGAGCGAACCATCACTGAACCAATGGTTCACACCAGGATCTCAATAAGACCATGTCCACTCATACAAATCATTGCACATAACCATAATAAGAATAATACAGCGAAAAACTTTAAATAAAATGAACTGAGTGATCTATTGATAAAATAATAAAATATCAACTTATTCCCCACACCAAAACGTAAATAATATCCTTACATCACTTTGTAAATCCAACTAAAAATACATAAAATAATCCAGATAAACACCCTAGAGATACACCCAGAAAGGGCACTCGCATTAAGTGTCATGCTCGTCTTCTCATGCTTGCATGTCCAAAGCTGCCACGCCTTTATACACTGGAGCGTCCACGTAATCCTCCATCGTATAACCTGCATCAACATCTAAAAACATGTATATATACAGGGTGAGCTCACAACTTAGCTCAGTAAGACAATCAGACAATGCAACAAACATATGCATGAGTAACATTCACATCATGGTCTGATTTTAAGTTTGCAATGTGCTATAGAAAGGATTGGCGGACACCGCACCTCTATACATGAGTGTGTGAAGCCACCCAATGGATCAAACACCACTGTCGTCCCACATGCACCCACCATGGAATAGAGATAGAGGTAAGGCGTCCGGATCAAACACCGCCAACACCTCCCCTGATACTCTACCCAAACCAACACGTAAGCCCCTATTGGCGAGGGCTTGTGAACTGGACTCGCAACTAACCAATCCTATATGTCATCACAGTAGGCCCTATCCTAACATAGCTCCCTATGGCATAGAGACAGAGCTAGAGTCTAGTGGCCAGGCCGAAAACCAAAGTGACACTACCTCCCCCTGATACCCTACCCGCACCAAGCATGTTAAGACAGAATGATACGAAAGGTGCTAGTGTGAGGAATGATCCCAGACTTTCAGTCTTTTCCATTCCACACACTAATTAAAACAATCACATGCCTAACAGTCACATCCTAGCATAGCGAGTATGCATGAACAATAATAATAACTGAAAATAAAGGATGACGTGCGAGTATGCACATACATTATACCATAGAATCATGGTTATTAACAACGATTTACTGTTTATTAAATTATTAGGGTTTAGGTCTGATTCCCTTACCTGATGTTATTTGATAGTTCGCTCCGCATCACAAGGTTCAAACGTGCTATCACAAGGTCCTACACAATGTTAGGTTTAATTAGAATAGTTTTAATTTAGGTTTACATTGGTCAGAAAACCAACTGGGACAAAAATACTCCTCACAGAGCATACCGGTAGTAGTACCGGTCGCGATACTGTAGGGAAAGGTGCGACCGGTATGGTTGACCGATCCCCACAGACCAGTCCCCGGGAGGTACCGGTCACAGTATCGGTCGTATATGGTGCGACCAGTATGGTCGACCGGTATGTCCCCAGAAGACCATACATCCGGTTCTCACCTTTCGTCGATCACACCTTATTGATCCTAGGGTTTTTCCTACACATTCTAGGTCTGAGCACTGGGTTACAGTTGTTTCCAACTCCATTTAAGTCCTAGTTTCGATGATCTTTAACCTAGAACTTGAATCTAGGGTTTACCGACTAGATTAGGGTTTGACGGCAATCACGATTTAGATCAATACCTTCTTTGCATGGTATTGATCCAATCATAACTAACCATCCTAGAATACTTAATGTAGAGGAAGGTTTAAGCACTTACCGTTGACTTACGGTAATGTGTTCTTCATCCAACGGTAATGGCGGCTCTTCCCTCTCCTTCTTAGCTTCTTCTCCTTCTTCAGCCTCTTTCTCCTCTCTAGGATTTGTGGGAATCAATGAAAGAGATTTTAGGAGGTTTAAGGGTCCTTATATAGGCTAGGGTTAGGTTTAGAAAGCCACCTAACATTAGGAAAGTCCTTCGATTTGAAATTTAGAAAGTGGGACCCGTAGAGATCCTTTTTCGGATCCAAGTCTACGCAGGCCATACCGGTCGACCACCGACTGGTACCAAGACGGGTACCATCGACCTGTATCCAATCTTTCATACTTGAATTGGTCCGATTGGTCTGATTTCATACCTGGTTGTCATCCGCTCGTCTCGTCTGGCCCGGTGATGATTGAAAGACATGTTACAATATGAATGAAAGATTTAGATCGGGGTCATGGAGTGTGGGTCTTACAACTCCCCCACCCTTAAAAGAAATTTCGTCCCAAAATTTGTATGTAAGTTTCACAACTCCCCCACCCTTAAAATAAATTTTGGCCTCGAAATTTGAACGTACCTTGGTCGTCAAAACATTAGGGTTTTCCTTTCGCATCACATTCTCTTCCTCCCAAGTAATTTTTTCTACATCTTGGCCTTTCCAATGCACCTTTACATAATGGATATCCTTGCTTCGGAGATGTTGTACCTTTCGACTTGTGAGCATCACAGGTATTACTTCAAATGTCAAGTCCTCTATCAAGTCTGGTGGGTCTGCTATCAAGATGTGCAATGGATCCCTAACGTACTTCTTCAATAAAGAAACATGGAATACATCATGAACGCTTGACATGGATGGTGGTAGAGCCAATTGATATGCCACATTGCCACGTCTGGTCAAAATCTCGTATGGTTTCATATACCTGGGGCATAGCTTTCCCTTCTTACCAAACCGTTTCAGACCTCGAACAGGTGATAGCTTCAAGAACACTTTATCACCCACTGCAAACTCCAGATCTCGACATCGGTTATCTGCATAGTGCTTTTGTCGAACTTGAGCTGTCTTTATTCTTTCCTTAATTTGATCAATCACTCGACAAGTTTCTTCGACGAACTCCAGTCCTACAATCCTTCTCTCTCCCACCTCATTCCATAACAGAGGTGTACGAGACTTCTTCCCATAGAGTGCCTCATATGGAGCCATTTGGATCATAGCCTGGTAACTATTATTATAAGCAAACTCAATAAGCGATAGATTCTCATCCCAAGCTCCTTTGAAATCTAGGACACACGCTCGGAGCATAGCTTCTAAGATTTGAATGGTTCTTTCTGATTGCCCGTCAGTCTGAGGATGAAAAGCTATGCTAAACTTTAACTTGGTTCCCATAGCCTTCTGTAATCCTTTCCAGAACTTTGATGTAAAATGGGGATCTCTGTCAGATACTATACTTTCTGGGATGCCATGAAGTCTGACTATATTATCCACATATAGCTTGGCTAGCATCTCCATGGTATACTGAGGTCTGACAGTGATGAATCGAGCTGTCTTAGGAAGTCGATCGACTATAACCCATACTGCATCCACTAACCTTGGTGACAAGGGTAGGCCAGTAACGAATCCGTTGTGATACAATGTCACTTCCATGCTGGCTCTGATAGCGGTTGTAGCAAATCTGTAGGTCTCTGCCTTTCTACTTTAACTTGTTGGCAATTCAGACATTGGAATATGAATCTTGCTACATCCGCTTTCATACCCCTCCACCAATACAGTCTTCCTAAATCATGGTACATCTTGATGCTTCCTGGATGCACCGAATATGGGGTGTAATGAGCTTCTGTCATAACTCTATCTCTAATATTTGAGTTATCACTCTCAGGTATACATAATCGTCCACGTTACCTTAGTACCTTTTCTGAATCCAAGGTAAAGTCAGGAATGCTTTTACCCTTCTCTAGATCATCTTGCACAGTCTTGAGGTGTAGAACATGTAGGATTGCTACTTTGACCTCATCTATTAGATCCGATGAGATTTTCAAGGATGCGGACATCAATGTAAACTTATGAATTAAGTCCTGTTCCACTAGATCTCCTGCAGTCTCGAATATAAACTCTTCATCATTCTCTATTGAGCTTAAGGCTACAGCATATAATGCAGCATTTGTACTAGGTCCTGCCTCCGGTTTCATTACCCACTTTCTGCTTAGGGCATCAGCCACAACCTTTGCCTTACCCGGATGGTATGGGATATCACAGTCATAATCTTTTAATAGTTCCAGCCATCTCCTCTGTCTCATATTCAGGTCCTTCTGAGTGAAAAAGTATGTTAAGCTCTTGTAATCCGAATTAATTTGAAACTTTTCACCATAAAGGTAGTGCCTCCAAGTCTTGTTTGCATAAATGACCGCTGCTTACTCCAGATCATGCATAGGATAGTTCTTTTCATGCTCTTTCAACTGTCTTGATGTGTAGGCAATCACCTGTTCTCCTTGCATCAACACACATCCAAGACCTAACCCTGAGGCGTCCGTATATAAGGTGAACAGCAAGCCTGCTGCTGGGATGGTCAAGATAGGTGCAGAGACTAGTCTTGACTTCAAAGTCTGAAAGAACTTTTCACACTCATCCATCCATATGAACTTTTCCCCTTTCTTGGTTAGTCTGGTAAGTGGAACGGCGATCCTTGAGTAGTCTTCCACGAATCTTCTATAGTAACCAGCCAATCCAAGGAAACTATGAATCTCTGCAACTAATTTTGGTGCATCCCATCCTACTATAGCTGCAATCTTGCTTGGATCCACCTTGATACCGTCTGCAGATACTACATGACCTAAGAAGGCAACTTCCTTCAGCCAAAATTCACACTTCTTGAACTTGACGTAAAGCTTCTCCTTTCTCAGCCGTTGAAGTGCTGCTCTCAAATGTGTTGCATTAGTCTCCTTGTCCTTTAAGTAGACCAATATGTCATCAATGAATATGATGACCAAAGTGTCCAACATGTCATGGAACACTCGGTTCATTAGTTCCATGAACGACGCTGGAGCGTTAGTTTACCCGAATGACATTACCAGGAACTCATAATGCCCATACCTTGTTCTGAAAGCAGTCTTTGGAATATCTGCAGCCTTGATCTTCAATTGGTGATAACCTGATCTAAAATCAATATTTGAGAAAATCTTTGCACCCTGCAACTGATCTAACAAATCATCGATCCTAGGCAAAGGATATCGGTTATTGATGGTTAACTTGTTCAGCTCTCGGTAGTCAATATATAGCCGTACACTACCGAACTTCTTCTTAACGAACAATACAGGTGCTCCCTATGGTGATATGCTTGGTCGTATGAAGCCCTTATCTAGTAGGTCTTGTAATTAGGTCTTCAACTCCATTAATTCAGAAGGAGCCATCCTGTACGATGCCTTAGACATCGGCACCGACCCTAGCATAAGGTCTATCACGAACTCTGTAGCGCTGTTAGAGGTAGACCTGATAGATCTTTAGAAAATACATCTGGAAACTCTCGTACCACATATAGATCTTCCTTCTTTGGCACCTCTGCAGTGATGTCGACTACAGACACTAATTTTCCCACTCCTCCCTTCTCTAAGCATCTCTTAGCTTTAAGGGTAGAGAGGATCAGTTTCTGCTTCCTAGGTAACTTGGTTCCAGTGAAGCTAAACTCATTTCCCATATCATCTTTAAACATAAGTTTTCTTTCACCACATAATAAGCTAGCTGAATGATGGCCTAGCCAATCCATTCCCATGATGACGTCAAAGTCTACATCTCAAGTTGAACCAAATTTGCTTTTAGGTTTCAACCCTCAATACTAACTGTACACTTCCCATAGTATTCATTCAATGCCACTTCTACTCCCAACGGAGAGCAGACTATCAAGCTTGGGGTTAAATACGTGACAAGTAAATCCATTCGCTTCCCAAAAGACATAGAAACAAAGGAGTGCGTGGCCTCAGAGTCAAAGAGTACTCTGACGGGTACACCAGCTATATTTACAGTTCCTAAAATTAATTATCCCTTAGTTCTACATGCTCAAACACAACAACAGTAAGCCAAATAGTAAGGGATGTAATCATACTAGTAACCACATCAGGTGATGCGACTGCCTCCTCAATGGTGACTGCGAATATCTTTCCTTGATGTGGTAGTTTCTTCTTGGGTAGAGTACAGGTCTTTGCATAATGACCCAATTGTTGATAGTTGAAACATTTGACATTTGGGTTCTGTCCAGCAAACTGTGACGGTGGTGGTGCAGTAGTGTTCCTTGTAGGCACCACAGCAGACTGAGCCCTATATGGCCAAAATGGCCTGGTATTGCCTCCACCTGAAGTCTCAGTAGCAGGCCTCCTCAGTCCCCTGTTTAAAGCAAAGAAGCTGTCTCTTGGGCTGGATTCAATTACCCTGGCAATCTGTACAGCCTCATTATATATTTTCTTCTCTAAACCCAAGACGTGCTCTCGGATACTTCCTCGCAATCCCATGGTGAACCTACGGGTCTTGGTTTCTTCTTCTTGCATGCTTACCGGAGCGAAGAAGAACAGCTCTTCATATCTCTGCTGGTTAGCATCAATAGTTGACTGGGATTGTTATAGGTTCATGAATTCCTTCTCCATTTGGTCACGAAAGCTCTTCGAAAAGTACTTATCAAAGAAGGCTCCCTTGAATATTGCCCAATTGATCTGAGTGTGTTTTACCTCTATGTTTAACCGGGTAGAATTCCACCAGGCATTTGCATCTTCCTTAAGCATGTACGTAGCAAACATCACCTTCTCATCCTCCATACAAGTCATCAGACGGAAGTTCTTCTCTATTTCAGCAACCCACTGTGCAGACCACAGAGGTTTTCCTGTGAGAGTAGGGGGGTTCAGTTTTAATAACCTATCCACTGCTCGGCTTAGGTCATTTTACCCCTGTGCATTCATTCCAAACCATGGTGGTGGGTACGGATGGATCCCTAGATAGACAGATGACGATGAAAATTGGTGTGGTGGTTGTAGATTCTGTCCTTAGCCCATCGGCCCAGTGCTACCATCCATTGGCAGTGTGGTGTCATTTCTTCCAGCCTCAGGCATACCTTCCATATGAATATATCCTGGTGGCCTGAACATCTTCAGCATCTCGTTCAGGAACACCTTCTATTGAGTTTCCATCTGATAAGCCAAGTTCGTTACAATTGTCTCCGAGTTAGTGTGAGGTGGGCCTGGAAAATTTGTTGGTACCTTGGGACTCTGCCTTTCTCCACCCTCTGTGTTTATATTTTGCTCATCAATGGTTCATGTTTCCAGGGTGTCCTCATCTTGGCGTACCCTGGAGTGGTGACGCCTTCGTGAGCCTCTACGGCCATTTCCGCCTACCATCTCAAATTAGTTTTTCTTGCTTAGATCTGAGAAGAAGACATAACACATGAGGTACAATCGAATAATTATAATAATGTTAGTCTTTAACAAATGCAAGGTGAAACATCGTAACAAAAACTTAATTTGGAAAAAAAATTTCTTAAGATTTTTCTCAAAATTTGCTGGGCTTCGAATAGTTGTCCAGTCGCAACATACCGGTCGTGGCACTGTGTATGGTAGTGCGATCGGTATGTCTAGGCTGACAAATTTCTTGGGTTCCCAAGAGCTACCGGTCGATGTATTGGTTGCTACTCTGTAGAATATGGAGCGACCGGTATAGTCGACCGGTTAAAAAATTTTCTGACCGAAAGGTACCGGTCGACCGGTATGCCCAAAATTTGCCTTTAAATTCGGGAAAAGTGAAATTTTTCTCACTTTTCCTTTTCTTCTTCCTCTCCGGTGGCGATTCCTCTCTGGCTCTGTGAGTTTACAGTCCGACCGGTGGTCTTAGAAACTATTTTTCTTCCGATCAAGACCTAGAACATCGCCTCCAAGTAAGTTCCTTCCCTCCATTCTTCCTTTTTACGTCGTTTCTTCATGGTTTTATGCCCAAAAATTAGGTTTTTCTTAGTTTTGAATATTCTAACCGTAGGAACTCTATTCCTTCGGCTTAGAAAGGGTTTAGGGACCCCTAAGAGCATAAGCCATCAACTAATTTGAGGTTCCACCGAATAGTTTACAAAAAAAATCAAAATTTTAGGTTTTTGACCTAGGTTTTTAGTTAAAATCGAATTTTTCTTGTAATTTCCAAATTCCTTGATTATTTGATGTATGATTGGTTTCCATGTGGTCTTGGGTGATGACGTAAGTCCTCCTCCCCAGGTTTTGGGTGAGTTCGAGGCTTTTGCTTCAATTACTGTCGTTATGCTATCGAAATGTCAAAAATTTCTAACCAATTCCTCCTTACTTTGTCTTTGATTTGTAGTTACAATGTCTCAATGCATAGGTGCTGATAAACATGCCTTTGGTCTTGGAATGAACCTCCCACATCCGCCGGTTCCACAGCTTAATGAGCGGTGGTTTCGTTCTGAAGCGGCGCAAGCCCGCTTTCCTTGGTTTGAAAAGAAGAATATTGAGTCAGGGCGACGGGTAAACCTGGAGCAGCTGCAGAGGTTTCACGTTGAAGCAGCTTTTGGTAGACTGGGTGGTTACTTGTCATTACATACACGGTGACTACCGCCCCAACCTTGTTAAACATTTCAATGCAAACATGGAGGGAGATGTCAATGACTTCAGCCGAGGCAGGGAACTCCGCCTTACTAGCTACGTCAAGGGTGTCCCCATCTCCTTCGACACTCACCAGCTTGCCAATCTCCTAGGGATTCCCAATGATGGTGACTTGGTCTACTGTGCCCCTAAGATGAAGGGCTTTCTCCTTGATGATCTACGCCAGGAGGTTTCGAAGCAGATCCTTAACCCAGGAGCCCCCATGAAAGCCCCTAACTTGAGGTCTATTCCCCGGGTATATTGTCGCATCATCCAGCACAACATTGCTCCCCAGAGCGGCCACTATAGTGAGCTGTCTCAGCTCACTCAGTACTTGACCTATTGCGTCTACACTGGGGAGTGGGCCTATCTCCCTTACATCATTATCAGGACCATGCATCAGGATACTCGGCCCAATCAGATCAGTAACTTTCCATACGGCCGGCTTATCACTACTCTTCTACGGCGCTTACGAGTGAACATGAGAGGTGAGGTTGCAGTTGAGGACACCATGACCTCTGACATTAACTGGGATGCCATCATTCAGATAAAGATGGACAATCTGCCCATCAGTGATGAGGAGTTAGAGGCTCGTCCTCATCCACTTAGGAGGGTAGTTGCCGCGACAGCAGCAGCAGCAGCAGCCAATGCGGCTCATGCAGAAGAGGCAGGGGATGACGATGAGGGTGACGATGATCAAATGGAGGATGTTTTAGCACCAGCACCACAGCCCACGCATGAAGCGGGACCATCTCAGCCTCCTCCCGATACCGTGATGGGTATGTTCACAGAGATTCGAGATGCCCAGCGGGAGATGAGCCATGACTTAGGGCGCCTTACTCGTAGCCTCAGAGTCACACAGGAGCAGGTGTACTGGCTCAGGGTAGCCTACGAGTGTGACTATGACATCACAGACCCCAATCCTCTTATGCCCCCGTCCCCATGATAGTTCATTTATTTTCTCTCTCTCACAGAATGTTTTATATATCAGGGTAACTGTCCGTCTTGTAGACTGTACCCTGTGGCACAATTAACTTTTCACTCGCCAGATGATTTATGTTTATGAAATTTTCTTCTTATGGTAATTTTATGATCAATCTACTTGTTACTATGGCTTCCTCCCTAGAGCATGTCATTCATTAATTTCACCTTTAGTATAGTATATTATGCTCTTTCGTATTTAGTCTCGGCATCAAACAGGTGCTTAAGGTGTGTTTTTATTAAGACTTTTAAATTCTTCCTATCTCAGTTCATCGACTCAGTTAAGTGCAAATATGGTCTGTTGGACAGAGCCTAAGAGCTCTGATACCAAGTTGTCTCACCCCAATTCTGATCGAACTAGAAATGTGAGTGAACCGTCACTGAACCAATGGTTCACACCAGGATCTCAATAAGACCGTGTCCACTCATACAAACCATTGCACATAACCATAATCAGAATATAATAAAATACAGTGGAAGTCTTTAAATAAAATGAACTGAGTGATCTATTGATAAAATAATAAAATATCAAGTTATTCTCCATACCAAAACGTAAATAATATCCTTACATCACTTTGTAAATCCAACTATAAATAAATAAAATAATCCAGATAAATACCCTAGAGATACACGCAGAAAGGGCACTCACATTAAGCGTCATGCTCGTCCTCTCCTGCTTGCATGTCCAAAGCTGCCACGCCTTCATACACTGGAGCGTCCACGTAATCCTCCATCGTATAACCTGCATCAACATCTAAAAACATGTATATATACAGGGTGAGCTCACAACTTAGCTCAGTAAGACAATCAGACAATGCAACAAACATATGCATGAGTAACATTCACATCATGGTCTGGTTTTAAGTTTGCAATGTGCTATAGAAAGGATTGGCGGCCACCGCACCTCTATACACGAGTGTATGAAGCCACCCAATGGATCAAACACCACTGTCGTCCCACATGCACCCACCATGGAATAGAGATAGAGCTAAGGCGTCCGGATCAAACACCGCCAACACCTCCCTTGATACTCTACCCAAATCAACACGTAAGCCCCTATTGGCGAGGGCTTACAAACTGAGCTCGCAACGAACTAATCCTATATGTCATCACAGTAGGCCCTATCCCAGTACAGCTCCCTATGGCATTGAGATATAGCTAGAGTCTAGTGGTCAGGCCGAAGACCACAGTACCACTTCCTCCCCCTAATACCCTACCCGCACCAAGCATGTTAAGATTGAACGATACGAAAGGTGCTAGTGTGAGGAATGATCCCAGACCTCCTGTCCTTCCCATTCCACACACCAACAAAAACAATCACATGCCTAACAGTCACATCCTAGCATAGCGAGTGTGCATGAACAATAATAATAACTGAAAATAAAGGATTACTTGCGAGTATGCACAAACATCATACCATAGAATCATGGTTATTAACAACGATTTACTGTTTATTAAATTATTAGGGTTTAGGTCCGATTCCTTTACCTGACGCTTGTTAGCTCGCTCCGCATCACAAGGTCCAAACGTGCTATCACAAGGTCCTACACAATGTTAGGTTTAATTAGAATAGTTTTTTCTTTGGTTTACGTTGGTCGAAAAACCAACTGGATCAAAAATACTCCTCACAGAGTCTACCAGTTGCAGTACCAGTCATGGCACTGTAGGGAAAGGTGCAACCGGTATGGTCGACCGGTCCCCACGGACCAGTCCCCGGGAGGTACCAGTCGCATATGGTGCGACCGGTATGTCTCCGGAAGACCATACATCCGGTTCTCGCCTTCCGTCGGTCACCCCCTATTGATCCTAGGGTTTCTCCTACACATTCTAGGTCTGAGCATTGGGTTAGAGTTGTTTCCAACTCCATTCAAGTCCTAGTTTCGATGATCATCAACCTAGAACTTGAATCTAGGGTTTACCGACTAGATTAGGGTTTGACGGTAAATATGGTTTAGATCAATACCTGCTTTGCATGGTATTGATCCAATCATAACTAACCATCCTAGAATACTTAATGTAGAGGAAGGTTTAAGCACTTACCATTGACTCACGGTAATGTGTTCTTCGTCCAACAGTAATGGCGGCTCTTCCCTCTCCTTCCTAGCTTTTTCTCCTTCTTCAGCCTCTTTCTCTTCTCTAGGGTTTGTGAGAATCAATGGAAGAGGTTTTAGGAGGTTTAAGGATCCTTATAGAGGCTAGGGTTAGGTTTAGGAAGCCTCCTAACATTAGGAAAGTCCTTCGGTTTGAAATTTGGAAAGTGGGACCCGCAGCAATCCTTTTCCATATCCAAGTATGCGCAGGCCATACCGGTCGACCATCGACCGATACCAAGACCAGTACCATCAACCGGTATCCAGTCTTTCATACTTGAAATGGTCTGATTGGTCCGATTTCATACCTGGTTGTCATTCGTTCATCCCGTCTGGCCCAGTGATGATTGGAATACCTATTACGACATGAATGAAAGATTTAGATCGGGTTCATGGAGTGCGGGTCTTACATTTACTGACCTTCTTAACTCATACTTCATCGAAGGATTCAGCTCTCTAGGAAACCTTGTACAGAGGGTTAATAAGCTAAGATAAAGTGACAACTCAGTTATTATAGTAAAAAAAATTCAATCAAGCAATATTATGAAAACGAAGTTATACTTACATTTGTGAGGGAAAGGAAGGCAACATCATTCAACTCTTTGATGCTACAAGGATTAAGAATTTCATGATCCTTGGGTAGGCAATTCCCATCGATGAGCTTACGTGCAATCCGTAAACTACCGGAGGTGCGATCAGAAGTCTTTATTGTCCACTTAGGGATGTACAACTCGTCCTCCTCAGACGTAGTCAAGTCTACTTGAAGGGAAGCAGAAATAGAAAAAGGAGGAACCTGAAAATTTGGTTCTATCGCAGCCTCCAGTCTATCTTCTAATTGTTTTTTGGAAGCATTCCACTTATCTTCTAGTTCGATGTCCTTAGCTCTATCTCTCAAGAGTACTTGGCTTTACTTTCAGATGCTTTTTCTAGGAAGTAAAACCCTTATGAGATGGAGGTTTAAGTTGCACCAATCGTGGAGAAGTCTGAATAACAATCCCTTTTTTGGAGGTGCCTTTGATTGTTATTTTCTACCATTTTGTAGATTTAGTCTCGGCAATCTGTTTGCCTTTTCACTTGATAGAGCCAATGTCAACCTTTGGCTTCACCACTATATGATACAAAAAGATTAGATAACATACTACAAGTCGACCATAAAAAGAGAAGAAAGTCAGTAAGCTTATATGACTTACCAAAGTCGGTGGGTTCATCTTCACTGACCCATCTATCAATCTCTTCGAACTTGTCACCTTCATTAGTCTGGGTGACTTCAGAAGATAGTTCAACTCCAACTCATACAGAAGGTTGTGAAAAAACAGATTTTATAAGGGAAATTGTTATCCTCCACTTTAACGTCCGGGAACTCGTCATATACATCATCTCCTCCTAGGAGTTCTTGAGAATCAAAGAAGAAAATATTGTAATCCACCAACTCGTAATGAGTTAAACCTAGGCCAGATGAATTTGAAGTAGCCTGGTATGACTCAAGGTCATATTTTGATAACTTTGGTCTCCTATTCAACTCGTCGGCTATGAAAACCCCAAATATTACTAACAGGCATATCAGCCCTGTCAGCTTGTCCAATGAATAAAAATTCTTTATGCCACTCGTGAACCAAAGATCTTTTTGGACTTAGAACTTCAGGGGCCTTTGTTCTTCTATTAAAATAGTACAAACCAGTGGGTACTTTTTTAAGGGAACCTTCCATAATCATCTTATCTACACTCAAGCTAAATATACTTCAAAAGAGGTCCACCGAGGCTTCACGGTGGTGGCATTTTAAGAAGATGACAAATGCCACCATTTGACACCAAGAATTCAGAAGTAATCATGCAAGGGCAAGCCTGTAGTACATTAAAATTCATACAATCTCAATTGAAAGAAGAAGACAAAATCCAGAGATGAACATTTCTTTAAACACATAAATTTCTTTAAAGCTAGGGTTGGAAGGATGTTCATGTCTGCAGCAAGTCAGCAAACATACATCTTAGGAATGGAATACCTTATTATAAGGAGGTCTAACCTTACTTGGCTCAAATCAGAGTGAGCTACTACACAAGCAAACTCTTGTGGAGTTGGACCAACTAAAATTGTAGCAATTGAACTACTTCCAACTACTGCTTCTATCTTGGGGAGATTTTCTCTTTTGATGGTCTCACTGGAGATGGCAATTGTAGGGAGTCCTAACATTTGTTCAGGATTCTTGTGAAAAAGGGAAGAAGAAGAAGACATTCTAAAGATATGTATAGAAAGAAAGAGAAACTTACTGATTCTCTCTCTTGATTTTGGAAATCGACAATTGCTAAGGTTGCTGAGGGTGATTTTTGTAGAAGAAGAGGAAGTTTAGAGATGAAGTCACTCGAAGAGCAATATGTCTCCTTTTACAATTTCACCAAAGATGCGTCCATTCGGATTTCAAACTTTTGAAATCCAAGAGTAATCATTAAAAGTTGTCAAATCGGGCTTGAAAATTGCACCTTTCCAATTTCACGTTATAATGGACTTCAAGAAGACGTCTATTACCAAGCGTAGGTACAATGTACCACACCTCAAGCGTCACCTCCATTCCAACATCTACACCTACTTTACATGTGGCACTACCCCAATGCTCAACAGATCCCTATGGCATGCATTTCAGGTCTGTACAGCCTCCAAAATTTGGGCTACAAGTCATGTAGGGTATTCAAAAAGGAAACTATCGTTACGTTTCCCAAAGTGTAAAGAGGTTATACTTAGCTGAATTCAAACCAAAACTCAGTTATAAAAGAACATTGTAGATGACTTATAAACTAGAGATGAAGTCGGTTAAAGAAGCATCGAAGCTACAACCCAACATTGGATTTCTCTTCCACATTTTAAAATTTTAAAAAAGCAAGGGGTAATTGTTAATACCATATCTCGTCAATCAATGACAAGGTGACACCTGTCCCAGAGATCAGGGGCATCCATATGCTGACACACCCTACATGTGTCACTGTTCAATTTAAATAGGTGGTTTCCCACAACTCCTCAATTAGTTTCCACAGGCAAGCTCCAGTAGCCCATTATATTGATAACCACAGTTATAGGAATCTTCGGATCCTTATCAGATGATAAACTACCACATGGACAGTTTAACAACTATCCCCACTACACTGGGTATTGCAGACCACTCCACCCAGTTACATAGGAATCTATATATATTGAAGAACGTAAAGGTAAAAAGGGAGATAATTTTCTACTCTCTGATCTATTATTTATACTCAAACCTTACCCCATTCTCAAAGAAGTGTTTTCTTTATAATACTTCATACTGTGTGATCTGAGGACTGACTTAATCATCAGAGTGGCCAACGGACTAC
Source organism: Protea cynaroides (assembly GCA_028583415.1). Taxonomy (NCBI): domain Eukaryota; kingdom Viridiplantae; phylum Streptophyta; class Magnoliopsida; order Proteales; family Proteaceae; genus Protea; species Protea cynaroides. The sequence continues at coordinate 73,203,337 of CM053266.1, read as the reverse complement.
CCAGTCCACTCCTTTGTAATTTTTGCTATTGTTTTAGGGTCTCTCTTGTAACTCGTATATAGCCAGATACAACTCGGCTATATCGTGGTCAATTCTGATTCTATACCGACAACTCGGCTATACCATGGGCAAATCTACCAGCATGAAGTACAAGTTAGATAAACCAGTTTTCAGCATCAACACCTCACATTCAGGGAGAATTAACGGGTGCATTACCCACTCTGTTTATGATGCTGACCACCCCGAAGAACTCAGGATATGCTTCAATAACCGCATAACTACAAAGAACATCTTCAAATTCCATGGCACTCCTAAAAGGAATGAAAGCACAAAGTAGAGAAAAAATCAAGGACAAATAAACACACAAACACAGGATTTACCATGGTTTAGCACCCTGATACGGAATGCCTACCTCCCCCAATGAAACTGAGAATTTCTTTGATCCCAAGAAAAATCTACATCTCTCTCCACCAGACAAAGTGTTCTCCTTTGCCCAGACCTAACCTAGAGTATTCTCAATAGAGACAATATATAGGCATCTTAGAAACCCTAATCTCACACAATTACCTATAAGACCCGCATGCTGAAAACTCAGTCTAATTAATTTTTTTCAGCTCATAGCAGATCTTCCTAACATGAACCAGATCGAACCAATGATAAACTAAGTCGTGCCAACATGTTAAACGAAGGAAAGAGGTATGATTTTTGACATAATCTAAATGGGACCAAATCGGGCCATGAACAGGGGAAAAACCCTTATCTGGTCAAAGATGCAATATCATGGTCTCCAACCCCATAGACTCCAGGTGAGAACCCGATGGGTCGAAAACCCCAGAAATGGGCCCAGCTAGGGAGAAAAGAATATTCTCTACCCACCTAACTTAAACCAACGTGAGATAACTCATAAACCTACTAGTTCTTGTAGGAGAAGGGAGATAGTTTGCCAAACTCCTCACAAGGGGACACATGGCAGAATATTACCGAAGAACCCTGGGGTTATAGTTCCACTCTAAGAGGAAAACTCTAAGTTATCTAAAAATCCCTCCTTGGTATGAGCAACCCCACAAAATCCTAAGAGAATGTTCTGACACATCCTTAAAGTGTGAGGAAGAAGAAACCGTGCTTGAGGAGAAACCAAGCGACGGCAAGCTCGCATCCTCCTATAACCTACTAAACATTGTAGGTAATCCTCCTCACCCCTTTAATGATGTTTAATTGTTCTTAAACCTAGCATAAGTTTCTTTCTCAATCATTGAAAGGAATCCTTAGTTCCGAAGGTTTACGCAGGATGTGCACAGTCTTCTTGTGCAAAAAAATGATAAGGAAACCGAAGGGAGACCATTAAGCCAACCCTCTTAACCTAGTCTTAAATACCTCCCATTAGGCTACTGGGAGTGTCCAGTCGCAAGTACCAATCATAGACCTGTGTGACTGGACATGCCTTCGGACACCCACATAGAGGTTTGGGTCCTGTCTAGAGGGAAGTCCGATCAAAAGCCTATCTAATCGGATAAGCCCAGTAATGAATAATACCAAGTGCAAGGCGATGGGTGTTGACACATATTGACAAACACAGTCGCTTAACACTTAACATCATCGGTGATTACTTTCCATACATTAAATAATAGCTAAATGATGTCTAATGAAACATAATAGTGTTAATGTAGGTCTAAGTGTGAGAGAGTCAGGGCAAACCTCCATGGTGCTAAGAGTGCATAGATCTCACTCACCTGGTGAGGGATAGTTTAACTTTATTTTATGGAGTGTTTCTAATCACCATTGCATATCTGTGTTGTATATTGTGTGAATCACATACCATCCAATATTTGGGATAACTTCTCATGCATATGCATTTTTTTTTTGTTATGAATTGTCTGTAAAAGCATGATGTTTGTTTAGTCTACGTAGGATTTTAAAATGATGGGTATGAGACTGTCGAACTGATTGACTACATGGACACTGGTTTGCATCACCAAATATCCTAGTGGAGTCCTTCAGTGTCTGAGGGGGGTAGTCGCGGACTGGGTTCTCTGTTGGGGTATGGCCATATGTGTCCATTATCTCATCTAGGACTAGTTAAAGACATAGAACCCATGTTTGTAACCCTGACCAATAGGAGGTTAGATACTGGTGTAGGGTTGGTGCAGGGATGGTGACCTATTGGTGTTCGTTGTAGTGTCGCCGACTAGGACTGTTAAGTAAAAAGCCTATGATTGGGAGTCGTGTGGCTGTGGTAGGGTCTGCTAGGTAGGACTATAGGGTGCCCATTCACTCTCGTGCATGGGAAGTTGGATGAGCTCTGGGAGTGTAGTTGACTTCTTCCATAGCATATAGAAAAAATTATACCAGATCAAATCTTGAAAGCCAGCATATGCATTTTTGCCTGCTTGGATATACTATTTCTCACTGAGCTTAAGTTGTGGAGCTCATCCCATGATCGTATTCTTTTTTTAGTTGATGATGCAGGTACTACTGTTGAAGACTTTTTCAATACATCGTTAATCTCCAATCTTTCCTGGTGGAGGCTCATGTAGCTAATGACAAAAGACATGGTGAACTATGTGAGTGTAACAACTGCGTCTTCAGCTAGACGAAGTGCTGCTGATCTCCGTAGTTACAACAGCTCATTTTAATTTTTAGTTTAGGATGCTGGGTTTATATATACTGATGTTTGTGGATGATGGGATTTATTACTAAATATGTTATGATACAATGTTTTAAACAAGGTTTTTATTATTTTATTTATCATTAGAGATACTTGGTTTCATTTAATAAAGACTTTCACAATTCTATTTATACTCTGATTTGTAGTTTGTGATTTGGGATATGGTGGTTAGTTGTGATGAGCATGATTTTTTGTGAGTCTGGGGAAGGTTGAGCCGGTTCATTTACGGTTCAATCGCACCTCCAATTATTCCAAAAAACAAGGTGTGACAAGTTAGTATCAGAGCCAAAAAGCTCTGCTATCATGCCAAGTTCCCCAAGTGTAGAACCATTGATCCAATGAAATTGAGACTAAGTAAATAAAATCCTTAATAAGAATAAATTTAAATAAATGCCTTAAACACTACCTTAGATAGGTATAAAATCTTAAAGAGCATAAAATGTATCATACTAAATAGGGAAACCAATATTAAATGCATAAAATGTTATGAAAATAAAAGTAAAAATTCTATGGGAACAAAATATTCAATGTAAGGTACGGTCTACAAGCCGGACCATTACCTCATCAAGACCTAGAAGATAAAATGCATTGATAAAGAAAACTACGGATGATCAGGATGTTGTGGAGACTATACTAGGGGAGGAGTAGGCGCCTTATCCTCGTCGGAGTTGGCCACAACAATGATACCTTGTCAAAACCCATTCTGGGGAATCAATCTTGATATCCGAGTCATCTAAGAGACAACCCAAATCTTTCAGCGACCAACAACCAAAATGATCTACCTGTAAACCCCACAGTCTACATAAATAATATCCATAATAATCAATAATAATTAATGATCATTACAGAGGAATAATAAGAGTTGTAGTGGAATCATAATAGAGACCAGATGTTTCTAATAATATCATTACATAATAAGTCCATTATGTCTTACAAACCATTTCACAAGTAATATTTATATTACATCTCGTACTAAATAAGAAGAGTAATTTTAAAATAATATATTGTAGATAGACCAAACCGTATCTATCTACAGATATCAAAATGGAAGTGAGGTGCTGACTTAGGTCCAGTAAACACAGTCTTTATAGGTACAGCCCTCGAAATAATCACTTAGTGGCCCACCCCCAAGAAGAAAGCCCTCAACATCAACAGAATCCATAGTCACCGCCACAAAAGAGGTACCTGCAATCAAAACTAAAGAGAATTCAATATTGAGGGGTGAGCTCCCATTCCAACTCAGTGAGAAGTCAGGTATCCGATGCAATCCTATGCAAAAATTTCATGAATGTAGTACAGAGGTAAATAAACAAGTAATTTGTGAGTGGTAATTAATTATGTATGCAATCACGGTCTGCTTGTACCCTAGCTCTACTGACAGTCATTGATCTCAAAGCAGACCCAACAATCAATAACACCCCTGATCCCGAAGCAGACCCATGAATCAATGGCTTGTCACTAGATAAATCGTCATTAATCTCGAGACAGACCACAACAATCAATGACACCCCTGATCCTGAGGTAGACCCATGAATTAGTGGCTCGTTCACCCATTTTTTCTAAAGCACAAGTCATTTGACCAAGTTGATGTATGACTCATGATAAGTACAACAACAAGAGGGCTACACCCCAGCAAAGATCCCCGTCCTACTTCCATAGGCTGACCTTGTCCTTACTAAGATACCGGCATACCAACATGGTACGCATGCCCATACTCCCATACGTCACATGCACCATCATACATGGTTACGTATACAACAACTACATTAACAACTACACCTTACAAAGAACCCTGGATCCCCACTCCCATGGTTCACCGTGCCTCTACCAAGGTCACAACCTCTATCCACATGACCCGCATGCTATACATCCATCATATAACAATCAACATATATAGCTATTGTTATAATGCAAATGCATGAACAGTTATTTACAATTCATTAGATGACATGTTATAAAAGAAAAACATCAATAAACACACAACAAGCACATGCTCAAACTCTAAGTAACCTGATCCCTTACATGTAAACACCAAAGGTGCTGCTGAACCTTAAAGCCAACAGAAGGCTCCATCCACTACCCGTGGTGTTTTACTTAAATTAATTAAATAACTTGATTAGATTGATGAATAGCTAGTAAACCAATATAAACAAGCCCTAGGGTCCATATACGAGTCACAAGATAGGCTGGGAACCAAAGGAATAACATTCCCAAGGTCAAATTAGGCTTATAGGCCAACCTGGCTGAATCAATAGATGGAATCGATAGAATGTTCAGCCGGTTTAGTCTACCGCTTAACAATTAGAAAAATTCAACTAAAAGTAAATGGTAGAATGGGCGATTGATCGTTCACTGGTTGGTCATCCAGTTTAACACACTTTTATAATAGTAGACTTCTAAAAGGCTTTTCAAAGGTTCTACCGGGTGAACAGTCATCTGGTTCATGCTATCGGTTCGTGTTACTAGTAGTGGTCTACCGATTACATGAGACAGGTTCTTGGGGTTAACATGTTCGTGTGGTTGACCGATTCTTGTGGTAGACCGGTTACGTGACACCGGTTAGTGGTTGACTAGTTTAGGTCTACTAGAGGAACGTTCATTTGGTATGTTTCTTGCGGTTGACCGGTTATTGTCCCAGAATGACCCTTACGAACCAGAGTGGGTCTTCTTCTTTGGGGCATGTCCCTCCCACTTGGCTTCCTCCAATCTAAGTGGGGGAAACACTCTTCTACCATTATTGTACTTATTGAGAGTCATTTAGACTCCATTATCATCTCCATTCATGGAGAGGGTGGTAACCTAGGTTTTCTAGGTCAAGCTTAGTCTCCATTAATGGAGATTTGATTCCCACATCATGATATCCCTTTGAGTTGGTGGAAATCATATTCCTACCTTCATTAGGTGCAATGGGAGCCATTTATGGATCCATTAAGCTCTATATGGAGTTGGTGGATACAACCATAAGTTTTCTAGGTTGTTAATGGTGGCCACCATTAATGGTTTCTAGCCTTAACATCAAGGAAGAAGGAGGAGGGTTCATTTCACTTACCTCCAAAGGAGTTGATGCTAGGGCTTTGGGTTTCTTGAGCTTCAAGTTCCACTTCTCTTCTTCTTTCCCTCTTCTTCCCACTCTCTCACTCTCTCACAGTTCCAATGGAAGAAAAGGAGCAAATGAGACCTCCTTATATAGAACTCAGGGAGAGAGAAAAGTCCAAATGCTTGTTCAACCTATTGATGTCGACCGGTTGACTGGTTTGGTTGTACGATCTAACGATTGAGCCAATTCGTGGGCTTGGGCTTGGTTTGATGGGCCCAAGCCATTAGAAACACTTCCTAGGTCCATTGAGCCTTGTTACTCATACTCATCCAATATTAATCACTCAAGGGTTTGACCCAACATCAAAGTAAGGATCAAGATATCCAGGTGCCAAGGGTTGGCACAGTAAGACCCGGTACAAAATATCCGAATCCTTGAAGATTTTGGGTGTGGGTCTCACAGTACCCCTAATTTATAAGAATTTCATCCCTGAAATCAGGACGTAGTTGTAGGTTCTTATCCCATACATATGGGCGTTTATCATGTATCATAACTCACGAAATTAACGCATGTCAATTATGGTATTTAGTAATCAAGGGAGTGCAAGGCTTACCCAATTCTTAAAAAATTTCTCAAGTCAGTGCGAGGTTCGTGCTCACATAGAGGCATAACACTCCAAATAATATACCCAAGTGCAACAAGCATCTTGGCCATGGTACTTATGCATTCTCTATCCTCGCTATTCCATAGCCCTTATACGCATCATGCATCTCTGTTGGCAAAGTATAATCTCCTTCTACGTGACCATGTCATTTATATACCTCTCATATGCAATAATAGGGTGGTCAATAATCATGTGACCTTACTCAACTACCTCAATTTAAGTTACGTCCTCCCTTAAAATCCATTTATGTTATTACATAATTTGACAAGTTGCATGAAGAGTTTGCATCAAGGAATTGGAATACTTGACGGAGGTAAAATTTTAATTACTCGTGTATAATGAAATCATGTGAGTGTATTTTAAGCATTCATGAATGTTATGTTATTTCCATGTTAACTGCCATTATATGCTATAATTAAATTACACTTAAAGCAAAATAAGGCATACCTGGAAGTACCCCAGGGTAGTTCTGGGCATCCTCTTGTGTCATGGTAATCACATTGCCTACTACCTGTATTGGTGTGTCTCTGGCATGGGAATTGACAAGTCCTAGCCAGGTGCCCACGCTTACGGTAGTTATAGCACTTCTCATGTGCCTTAGACCAGGTAACAGAAGTCATGGCCCTTTGTGGTGTGACCTGGCGTGTTGAAGCTACAGAAGCCTGAATAAGTGTTGGGTGCTTGATACAAGTCTGATGAGTTGTAGAACAGAGGGGCCGGTGACAAAGAAACTCAAGTACTACACCCTAAATGACCTGGTAGTAGGGTAATTATCTGTATAATTAAAAGCCCTCTTTTGACTCTAGTAGTTTTTCCTATACTCATCTTCTACACTGTTTGCCTCTTGTACGGCATCGTTGTATTCTATTAGCCTTATAGATTCCACTACAACCTTTAAGTCCCCTCTCAAACCTTGCATAAACCTCCTTAGCTTAAAGTCTTCCACTCTCGTGGCAGTAGGAGAGAAGTTGAACGGCTCTTTTAATTTCTGTTGATATCTCTCTACTGTAAGGGCGCCTTGGGTAAGGTTGAGGTACTCCACTTCTTTTCTATCCCAAAAGCATTGGAGAAAGAAATTTTTGAAGAATGCCACCTTAAATATTTCCCAGGTGATCTCCTCATGGTGCTTTTGTAGGATGGACTGCATCCTGATCCACCAATCATATGGTACCCTTCCAACTGAACTATAGCACACCTTAGCTTTTGAGGCTCAGAGCATAGGAGTGACTCCAAAATCTTGTCCATTGTCTGCATCCAAATGGCCGGTTACATGGGATTTGTACTTACCCCGGTGAACTTCGGTGGTTCATCATCTGAAAGTATTTTATTACTTTAAAACTATCCATGGGGACCTGAGCTGGTTAGGGTAAATTTAAAAAGATAATATTTGTACACCCAAGGTTAAGATCAGCTCATCCCAATAATCTTAGGAAATCATGTCACAAGTCACATAAACTCCCAGGGAAGATAAGAACTTTTGCAGGGCATACACATTAATTTGGATGGCATGGCAGCCTATATCAGATAATAATCATGGGGTAGGGTGCCAAATCAATAGCATGCAGAAATTTTAATTGAGGTACCCCCAATTTATAAGAATTAAAGCCCTACATAAGGTGTAAGACCCGTGTCAATCTAACCCGGTCTTACCACCTTGAACCAGGTTTACCCATCATGGTCGAGTCAAATGGACCAAGGGCGTGAAGGAGATTGAGATCCCAGGTATCAAATCGACCCAAAAACACTTAAAATAGGGGAAGGGTCGCATACCCAGCTAAACAGGGTCGGACCTCCCAAAACAGAAAGTCAGACCCTCAGTTTTGGAGGGAGGGTCGGATAGCTTAAGACCCTAGGGTCGACGGGATCATCGACCCTCCCATCGACCCTCGGTTTCTGCCGAATATAGAAATTAGGAAATTTCTATATTTTTCGATTGAATTTCTTCCTAATCTCAAAGGGACTTATTTTAGGATGTTTATAGCCTATTTAAAGGACGTCCCTAAGCCACTTTCACTCCTTTCACAATCCTAATTGAATTAAGAGAAAGAGAGGAGAAGGAAAAGAGGAAGAAGAGAGGCAAGGAAGAGAACCTAGCAAAAAGAAGAAGAGTTGCAGAGAAAGATTAATCTTCTCAGGTATGGATACTAATTCCATGAGTTTCTACAGACCTTAGGATAGTTATTGGAGAGAGAGTGATCTCGGAGAAACCCAAACCATCCATCTATGGTTAGGTTTTCATGGAAAACCCTAGGAGAATGCATGAAATCCATCTAAGAGAATGATTCATGGTTTCAGACCATGGAATGAGTGTTGAATGGAATGTAGAAGCAAGACATAGGACCCCAAACATGAAGGATAGATTAAAAGTAGAAATTGGACCAAAGTTCACCGAGGGTCGCACCCAGGGTCGATAGGCCATCCGACCCTAGGTGTTTCTGACCATCGACCCTCGGCATTCGGGAAGTCCAGAAAGAAGGGAGGGTCGGATACCCATCGACCCTAGCATCGACCCTAGCATCGACCCTCAGTTAACAGAATGGTTTTTAAATCTGAATAAATTCTAATTAAATTATATCGACTTTGTTAGGTCTTCTAGCAATACAATAACACTGTAAAGGTGATTCTAAAGCTTGAAAAAGTATCTTATAGCAAGCTAAGGTGAGGAACCTTAACTCCAAACTAAATTGGTTAATAATAAACTGTTTTCTATTTCTTGAGTCCAATGCCATGCTTGATTCTATGTGAATATGTTTGTAATGTGCATACAGCATGCCATCCAATATTTCTATTACTTGTTCATGCATATTTACTTTATCGTTTATAACATGATGATGATGATGATGATAGAAATAGGCATGTGCTTGTATGTGTGTGGTTGATGTGCTTGATGCGAGCGAGTATCAGGGGAGGTGTGATGAGAACGTTAATAAACGTTAACCTTTGGCGGGTTTCAGCACTTCAGCTATATCTCTAACTCAAGTCTTGTGCATTGGCATCGTCGTATCGCCATTACTTTAGCAGAACTATTTTGTCATAGAGTATCAGGGGAGGTGGTCTCGGTCCTTGTAGTCTCTGACTCTACCGGGGGGCCTTAGCTCTATCTCTATGGGCATTCTGAGGGATGCTGGGTGAGGCCTTGGATACACTGTTTGGCATTAGGATTGGTTAGTTGCGAGCCCAGTTTACAGCCCTCGCTAACAGGGGCTTACGTGTTGGTATGGCACTATATAGTAATAAACTTAACATTTGTTATATAATGTTCATGATTGGGTCATGTGAGTTAACGATAAACGTGATCTTCGGGTAACGTCACACACTCGTGTATAGAGGCGGAGTCAATAAACGCGACCCTTGGCTACCTCAACCTTTCTATAGCATACTGCAAACTTTAAACCAGACCAAAGATATAAATTGATGTACATGCATATGTATTGTTTTGGCTACTCACTGAGCCGTGATGTGTGCTCACCCCTCGACGTCGAATATTTTTAGTTGATGATGCAGGTTATACAGTTGAAGGCTATATGAATGCGTCTGCATACGGGAACGTAGCGGCGATGGAAGTTGAAGCTGAAGTGGATACACACGACTCCTCTTGCGAATGCAACTCGTGTGTATTTGATTAGATATTTTATAGGATTCTTTGTTGGATTTTATTAAGACATATATTTGGTATTTAAATATTTATGTCTCAGTTGAAAACAGAATAATTTTCTATTAAATTAATGATATCATTTTAGTTCTCAGTTCATGTTATTATAAGACTTCCGCTATTGTGTATTTACTCTGATTATGATTATGGATGTGTGTAAGTTTAGATAACGCGGGGATAGCCTATTTGAGATCCTAGTTGAACCGTTGGTTTATTAGCGGTTCATCACACCATTCTGGTTAGACCAAAATTGGGGTGTGACAACTTGGTATCAGAGCATCTCAGGCCTTGTCCGCTGAACTAGCATACATTCAACACAATTGTGAACTGAGATAGGATAAAAATAAAAACAGTAATATTAACACATTGTAAGCACCAGTGATGTTTGAGACAAAATCTAAAAGAGAATAATGCATCTATTAAAAAGAGAAACAAGTTTACATAACAATGAGATAGAAACAAAACATATATACATAACGAAAGTAGAGTACAGTCCATAACCCGGATAGTTACTCTGTAGTACAAGAAAAATATGGTACAATCAAGAAGCTGGAGGTGAAGGAGGAGGTGGTGCCTCACGATCTCGGTCATAGTCCTCAGCATAGACTCTAGTCAACCAGGCCACCTGGGTCTGGGTCGTCCGGGAGACTAGCTGCTAGGTCGGCTACCCTCCTATCAGTCGCCCGTTGGACCGATAACAGCTCATCCACCCTCATACGCTGAGCATCTAGCAACTCCTCCATCCTCAGATCAGATCTGCGTTGAGCATCCCTGATCTCCTGTAGCATCTCCATCATGACTGAAGGTGGAAGTGAAGGATCAGCCGAATGGGAGGGACCAGCCTCAGGTGCAGGAGCCGCCACAGAAGATGTACCAACTCCAGCCGCATGTGTGGGTGATGGCGGTGGTATCGAGTCGACGTCCATATACATACGATCGTCATCGTCGACTGGATCCACACGAGCTCTAGCAGCAGCAGCAGCAAGCCTCAGCATCAGCCATCTCGACCCGAGTGTGAGGGCGCACCATCGCGTTCCTCTCCTCATTACTAACCTCAGCATCTCGCAGCCCCATCTTGCAGATAGCCTCCCAATCTAGAGGCGACGAAAAGGTCTTCCCCTGGATCTTCTCATCTACCGGGATCCACCCCCCCACGGGTCGGTAGCACCGTAATCATGCATCCATAAGATAGATTTCCCCTATGACCGGACAATGTAGCACTAATCATCGTCCGCATGATGATGTAGGGTAGGCGCACCGACCGGCCGAGTGCATATACCGTAGATCAAGAACCGTGGTCAGCCGAGAGACCCTCTCATAGTGCCCACTCTGCGGGATCAGATTATGCCTGGGATAATCTTGCTGAAGACCCGTGGAGCTGGACGCAAGTAACAAGCTCTCATCTGCCATCGATCAGGACGGAGCAACTGGTTGTCGATCTCTGCCCTCATCTCCATCTCAACAAACTGTGGCTCTCCTAGTGCACAGTACACCATGGGGCCATCATAGGGAATGCCCAACAGATCGGCCAGCTGCCGATAATCAAAGGAAATGTGCTCCCCCTTGACGTAACTGGTGATGCGCAACTCCTGACCGTGCTCAACATCATTGTAATTCCCCACCACCTGGAGATTACAATAAAACTGGCGTACCAAGTCTGGACATGTGCACGCGTCGTATGTGATGACAGGGAGCCACCCCATATCACCAAACGCTCCATCTACATTGAACAAGGCTAGCTCAGCCAAGTTTACCATGCGACCCCCTTCAACCTTCTTATGGGCATAGTCAGCATACTGTGCCTCGGCTTCATTCGAACGGAAGCGAAGCGGATCACGCACCCTGGGTACTTTGGTACGGGCCATAGTATCTGCAAAATAAGAAAGAGAAAAGAAACAAGGAGTTAGTAGGATAAAAATCCAAAATTTATTTAATAGTGACGTAAGTTGGCCAGAAAACCTCAAATTCTCACCATACAAGTGGGTATGAGAACTTACGTAGGTTAAAACATATCCTACAACCCACATGCAGTAGGAAATTTTAACTGACGATGTCCAATTTAAAGAAATTCAAGAAAAATCAAAATTTTCGACAAATTAGGGCAAAAAGATAAAATTTTAAGTTTCTCGATAACCAACCGATGAAACTCAAAAAAATTTTGAGGGCTTTTGTTCCTCGAGACACCAATAACAAAAGCCCCCAATAAAAATCGAATTTTTACGGTTGGAAAAAGTTTAATTTGAAAAATATGAGTTAAACAGGCAAAAACCTAAAAAAGAAAACCTAAAAACAGGTAAAAACGGGAAGACATACCTGTAGGGATGACGTGGACATCGAAACTCGGAGTTAAACTGACCAAAAACAGTAGAGTGGCACTGTAGCAACTCAGAGAGTAGAGACGAGTCGAAACGGAGGAGGAATAGTGAGAAATGACCCAGAATCGGATCTTAAAAATCTGATTTTTGGTCCGAGGGTCGGACAATTCGACTGGCACCATCGACCCTCGGATCGACCCTCCCATCGACCCTCAGCTCTCGAGAATCTGACAGAAAATCGAGGGTCGGACTGAGGGTCGGATACCCATCGACCCTCAGCTCTCGGGAAGAACAGGTCATTCCCAGGGTCGGATACCAAGGGTCGGACATACCATCGACCCTCACCATCGACCCTACATAGAAAAGATAGTATTTTTCACAGAATGAATTGAGGATTTTGAATTTTATATCGATTAACGTGCCTACATGAAGTATAAATGATTTCTCACTGATTTTGATGATTTTCAGGCACCACTCATTTCAGAAGGAAAATATGTCTGGAAGAAGAGTAACCAGACAGAGCCGAAATGCAGTCCCACCACCACCACCAGTGGAGGAGACTAGTCAAGAGAATAACCATGTACCGAGAAATCCAGAACCGGTAAACTCTACAAATTTGCCACCTCCACCACCGGAGCTAGCAACTGTGGTTATGAACCTAGCTCAGTAGCTACAACATATGCAACACGCACAGGCCCAGATGCAAGTTACCATGGGCATTATGTTTCAAACTACTCAGGCTGCACCCATGCACACAGGACAAGCCAGTGCGGCACCGGTGGGTAACCACCCAGCCCATCAGACACCTCAACAAACTGCTGCACAGATTCCAATGCAGGTTCCGGAAGCAGCACAGGCTAATTATCAGTATCCACCCCATATGTTTGGGGCAAATCAAACTCAGATGGATCACTCTCGACTGGTCGAGAGGTTTTTGAAGATGAAGCCCAGAGAATTTAATGGCAAACCGTCTGATCCATTATGGCCAGCACACTGGATAGACGAGATGGAAAGAAATTTTCTGATGATGACTATTACAGAAGATGAGAAAGTATTGTGTGCCACCTTCATGCTCAAAGGCGACGCACATCATTGGTGGAAATCGACCAGGGCCTATCTATTGACTAAGCACGCCCTATTGACTTGGGCTATATATAAAGAAGCTTTCTTTGAGAAATATTTTCCACGGAGCTTCAGAGATTCGATGGAGAAGGAGTTCCTGAGTCTTTATCAGGGACAGATGTCAGTGGATGCGTACCAATAGCGTTATGAAGAGCTGTTTTTCTTCGCACCACGGAGTATGCAAGAGGAAGAAACCAAAACCCGTAGGTCTGTCACGGGACTAAGAGGAACCATAAGAGAACATGTTCTGGGCTTAGAAAAGAAGATTTATAATGAAGTTGTCCAGATCGCTCGAGTGATTGAATCGAGCCAGAAAGAGAGTTATTTTACTCAGAACAAAGGCATCAAAAGGCCAGCCGGAAACTCATACAACAGAAGCAATAACAGGATGTATAAGCCTTTCCATCCTCAGAATTTTAATGCTGCAACCAAGACAACCCCAGCAGCTCAACCTCAGCCAAAGCCAAATTCTGAAGCCCCGAAGTGTTTTAACTGCAACCAGCCGGGACATATGGCAAGGGAGTGTCCTAAGCCCAAGAAACAATTCCATCAGGGACGTGTATATGTTGTTACGTCCGAGGATGCGGCTGCATCACCCAATGTGGTCACAGGTATGACTGAAACTTTTAAAGTTAAAAATACATTGAATGAGCATGTAGACTAAGTAAAGATGAATCACAGGTATTGTACCTATAAATGGCGTACCCGCCAGAGTACTCTTCGATTCCGGAGCTACTCATTCATTTATATCTGTGTCATTTGGAAAGAAGACAAAATTAACCATCAAAACATTAGACTACAAATTACTTGTACGATCACCGATGGGGTTAGAAGTGGAACTAGAGAAAGGTTATGGCCCATGTCTAGTCCTCATTGGGGAACAGAGTTTAAATGCAACATTGATACGACTTAAGATGGCAGACTTCGATGTCATCTTAGGAATGGATTGGTTAGCTCGGCATTCTACAAATCTGTTATGCGCCGAGAAGAAGCTAACATTCAAAGACAAGGAAGGGGCAGAGTTCAGTTTCTCGGGAACCAAACTTACCCGGAGATGCAAGCTCATACTTTCAGCCTTAAAGGCTAAGAAGTGCCTTGAGAAGGGAGCAGTCGGGTACCTAGTATCAGTGGTCGACCTAACCAAGGAAGCACCACGAATGAAAGACATTGACGTCGTGCGGGATTACCCTGACGTATTTTCGGAGGAACTACTCGGATTACCACCCGACCATGCCACAGAATTTGTAATAGACCTGATACCTGGAGCCGCACCAGTATCAAAGGCACCTTATAGAATGGCTCCTACTGAACTGAAGGAATTAAAAGTGCAATTACAAGAACTGCTGGACAAGGGTTATATTCGACCCAGTATATCTCCATGAGGGGCACCGGTGTTGTTCGTAAAGAAGAAGGATGGTAGCGTTCGATTATGTATCGACTATCGAGAGTTGAATAAACTGACAATCAAGAATCGATATCCACTACCTCGGATCGATGACTTGTTCGATCAGTTACAAGGAGCAAAGGTATTTTCAAAGATCGATCTTCGTTCAGGCTATCATCAGCTGAAGATTAAAGAAGGTGATATTCCAAAGACAGCATTCAGGACCAGATATGGACATTATGAATTTCTGGTTATGTCTTTCGGATTAACTAATGCACCGGCAATGTTCATGGAACTTATGAACCGAGCCTTCCATGATATGTTGGATACGTCGGTTATAGTGTTTATTGATGACATATTGGTATATTCCAAGGACAAGGAAACTCATATCAAGAACCTAAACGCAGCCCTACAGCGTTTAAGGAAAGAGAAGCTATATGCCAAATTTTCAAAGTGCGAGTTTTGGCTAAGTGAAGTCGCCTTCCTAGGCCATGTAATATCCGCTGAAGGAATCAAAGTGGATCCCAGCAAGATCGAGGCTATTGTAAAGTGGGAAGCACCAAAGACCGGTTCAGAAATCAGAAGTTTTCTGGGTCTAGCTGGTTATTATCAGAGATTCATAGAACACTATTCTCGGATTGCCGTACCTCTCACCAGTTTGACTAGGAAAGGTGAAAAGTTTGTGTGGACCGATAAATGTGAGCAGAGTTTCCAAACACTGAAGACCAGATTGACATCCGCTCCAATTTTGACCATTCTCGTTTCAGGACAGACATTTACTTTATAGACTGATGCATCGGGACTGGGATTAGGATGTGTGCTTATGCAAGGAGAGCAAGTGATTGCTTATGCTTCAAGACAGTTAAAGGTACATGAGAAAAATTATCCCACTCATGATTTGGAGCTAGCGGCAGTAGTACATGCTGTCAAGATATGGAGACATTACTTATACGGAGAGAAATTTCAGATTAAGTCGGACCATAAAAGTCTTACTTATTTATTTAATCAGAAGGAGTTGAATATGAGACAAAGAAGATGGCTGGAACTATTGAAAGACTATGATTGTGATATCCAGTATCATCCGGGAAAAGCGAACGTAGTAGCGGATGCATTAAGCAGAAAAGCAATGATAGGAGAAGTTAGCACGACCGCAGCAATGTGTACCACCGGAATGGTATTCAATCACGACAACGAGCAGTATGTGATAGATACAACGGATGAATCAGCTAACCAAGGGTTTATTCATCGGTTTTCAAATATGTTCATGGCATTGAAGATTATACCGGGTATAGTAGATGAAGTGGAGACAGCAATCAAAGCAGATCCTTATCTGAGAACAATACAAGAAGATATTGAGAAAGGTAGGACCCACCCTGAGTTCACCTTGGACGACGAGAAAGTACTGAAATACAAAGGAAGAATATGTGTACCTGAAACAGAAAGTATGGACATTAGACACCGACTGATGAAAGAAGCCCATACCACCATCTATTCGATACATCCTAGAAGTACAAAAATGTATCATGATCTGAAGAAATTATATTGGTGGAGGGGAATGAAAGCAGATGTAGCTAAGTTCGTGTCTCAATGCCTAAATTGTCAACAAGTAAAGGCTGAACGACAAAGACCAGCAGGACTGTTGCAGCCATTACCGGAACCAGCATGGAAATGGGACTACATCACTATGGACTTCGTCACGGGACTACCATTGACTCCTCGAGTAGTCGACGCAGTTTGGGTGATTGTAGATCGTCTGACTAAAACAGCTCGCTTCATACCGATACGACCTCAGTATACACTGGAAAGGTTAGCGAAGCTGTATGTGGATAATATTGTTCGGTTACACGGTGTACCAGAAAGTATTGTGTCCAATAGAGATCCTCGATTTACTTCCAAATTTTGGGAAGGATTGCAAAAGGCCATGGGTACAACGTTGAAGTTCAGTACTGCATTCCACCCACAGACAGACGGACAGTCAGAGCGTACAATTCAGATTCTATAAGATATGCTACGAGCATGTGTAATTGATTTCAAGGGATCATGGGATGAAAAGTTACCATTGATCGAGTTCACTTACAATAACAGCTATCAGGCTACTATACAGATGTCACCTTGTGAAGCACTGTATGGCAGGAAGTGTCGAATTCCCTTGTTTTGGAATGAAGTTGGAGAACGTAGTATTGTTGGACCGAAATTTATTGAAGAGACTTGTCGAGTGGTCGACATTATCAAGGAAAGGGTGAGAACAGCTCAGAACCGTCAGAAGCAATATGCAGACACTCGACGAAGAGATCTAGAGTTCACCGTAGGTGATAAAGTATTTCTGAAGGTATCGCCTATGCGAGGATTGAAGAGGTTCGGACAGAAAGGAAAACTAAGTCCAAGATATGTCGGACCATATGAAATTCTAGCTAAGCGTGGAAAAGTGGCTTATCAGTTAGCACTACCACCATCTATGTCAAGTGTGCATGACATATTTCACATTTCCCTATTGAAGAAGTATGTCAATGACCCAACGCATGTCTTGACAGTAGATTTGCCAGAATTGACTGATGATTTGACGTTTGAAGTAACACCAATAGAAATCACCAGCCGAAAGGTTCAACGTCTACGCAACCGAGATATCTATTATGTTAAGGTCACTTGGAAAAGTAGAGACAATGGAAGAAATTACATGGGAAGAAGAATTTGCTATGCGAAAGCAATACCCTCACTTATTTGATTCAGGAGGTACGTACAATTTTGAGGACGAAATTTTTATAAGTTGGGGGGAATTGTAAGACCCGTGTCAATCTAACCCGGTCTTACCACCTTGAACCAGGTTTACCCATCATAGTCGAGTCAAATGGACCAAGGGCGTGAAGGAGATCGAGATCCCAGGTATCAAATCAACCCAAAAACATTTAAAATAGGGGAAGGGTCGCATACCCAGCTAAGCAGGGTCAGACCTCCCAAAACAGAAAGTCAGACCCTCGGTTTTGGAGGGAGGGTCGGACAGCTTAAGACCCTAGGGTCGACGGGATCATCGACCCTCCCATCAACCCTCGGTTTCTACCGAATATAGAAATTAGAAAATTTCTATATTTTTTGATTGGATTCCTTTCTAATCTCAAAGGGACTTATTTTAGGATGTTTATAGCCTATTTAAAGGATGTCCCTAAGCCACTTTCACTCCTTTCACAACCCTAATTGAATTGAGAGAAAGAGAGGAGAAGGAAAAGAGGAAGAAGAGAGGCAAGGAAGAGAACCTAGCAAAAAGGAGAAGAGTTGCAGAGAAAGATTAATCTTCTCAGGTATGGATACTAATTCTATGAGTTTCTACAGACCTTAGGATAGTTATTGGAGAGAAAGTGATCTCGGAGAAACCCAAACCATCCATCCATGGTTAGGTTTTCATGGAAAACCCTAGGAGAATGCATGAAAGTCATCTAGGAGGATGATTCATGGTTTCAGACCATGGAATGAGTGTTGAATGGAATGTAGAAGCAAGACATAGGACCCCAAACACGAAGGATAGATTAAAAGTGGAAATTGGACCAAAGTGCACCGAGGGTCGCACCCAGGGTCGATAGGCCATCCGACCCTAGGTGTTTCTGACCATCGACCCTCAACATTCGGGAAGTCCAGAAAGAAGGGAGGGTCGGATACCCATCGACCCTAGCATCGACCCTCAGTTAACAGAATGGTTTTTAAATCTGAATAAATTCTAATTAAGTTCTATCGATTTGTTAGGTCTTCTAGCAATACAATAACACTGTAAAGGTGATTCTAAAGCTTGGAAAAGTATCTTATAGCAAGCTAAGGTGAGGAACCTTAACTCCAAACTAAATTGGTTAATAATAAACTGTTTTCTATTTCTTGAGTCCAATGCCATGCTTGATTCTATGTGAATATGTTTGTAATGTGCATACAGCATGCCATCCAATATTTCTATTACTTGTTCATGCATATTTACTTTATCGTTTATAACATGATGATGATGATGATGATAGGAATAGGCATGTGCTTATATGTGTGTGGTTGATGTGCTTGATGCGAGCGAGTATCAGGGGAGGTGTGATGAGAACGTCAATAAACGTTAACCTTTGGCGGGTCTCAGCACTTTAGCTCTATCTCTAACTCAAGTCTTGTGCATTAGCATCGTCGTATTGCCATTACTTTAGCAGAACTATTATGTCGTAGAGTATCAGGGGAGGTGGTCTCGGTCCTTGTAGTCTCTGACTCTATCGGGGGGCCTTAGCTCTATCTCTATGGGCATTCTGAGGGATGCTGGGGTGAGGCCTTGGATACACTATTTGGCATTAGGATTTGTTAGTTGCTAGCCCAGTTTGCAGCCCTCGCTAATAGGGGCTTACGTGTTGGTATGGCACTATATAGCAATAAAGGTAACCTTTGTTATATAATGTTCATGATTGGGTGCATGTGAGTTGACGATAAACGTGATCTTCGGGTAACGTCACACACTCGTGTATAGAGGCGGAGTCAATAAACGTGACCTTTGGCTACCTCAACCTTTCTATAGCATACTGTAAACTTTAAACCAGACCAAAGATATAAATTGATGTGCATGCATATGTATTGTTGCATTGTTTTGGCTACTCACTGAGCCGTGATGTGTGCTCACCCCTAGACGTCGAATATTTTTAGTTGATGATGCAGGTTATACCGTTGAAGACTATATGAATGCGTCTGCATACGGGAACATAGCGGCGATGGAAGTTGAAGCTGAAGTGGATACACACGACTCCTCTTGCGAGTGCAACTCGTGTGTATTTGATTAGATATTTTATAGGTTTCTTTGTTGGATTTTATTAAGACATGTATTTGGTATTAAATTTTATGTCTCAGTTGAAAACAGAATAATTTGCTATTAAATTAATGATATCCTTTTAGTTCTCAGTTCATGTTATTATAAGACTTCCGCTATTGTGTATTTACTCTGATTATGATTATGGATGTGTGTAAGTTTAGACAACGCGGGGATAGCCTATTTGAGATCCTGGTTGAACCATTCGTTTATTAGTGGTTCATCACACCATTCTGGTTAGAACAAAATTGGGGTGTGACATAAGGGGGTAAAGTGATCTGACAAAACCCCAATCCAAACAGGCCCCTTTTTATTTAACTGGAGGGTCTGGGTCTTGTCTTCCATTCTCAAGGTCATGCTTGAGAGTCTTCAGATGAGCATCACTGTCAGTGGCATCTTTAATTATCTCTAGTAGGGTAGGCTGATTAGTCAAGGTATAGAGTAGCTCTGTTGTCACCTCTATCCACTCTGTTGTAACAGTGCTAGTAATGGAGACTTTAGCATCTATAGGAGGTTCAAGAACCAATGCATTGTCTAAGTTGCACCCTTCCTCATGTTCAACTGACTCAAAGGTTTCCCTTTCTACAATGACCATCGCCTTCCAACTGAAAGCATCAACCACCACATTGGCCTTGCCAGGGTGATACTTGATAATGTAGTCAAAATCTTTTAACAGCTCTAACTACCTTCACTATCTCATTTTTAATTCTTTCTGGTTGAACAGGTGAACTAGACTCCTATGTCTGACATTATATAGAACATTTTCCCATATAAGCAGTGTCTCCATATCTTGAGTGTGAAAACAAATGCTGCAAGCTGCAGATCATGGGTAGGGTAATTATTTTCATACACTTTTAGCTGTCTTGAGGCATGAACTACAACTTTATCATCATGCATGAGTACACAACCTAACTCGTACCTCGATGCACTTGTACAGATGGTAAATGGAGCCTTATTTGATGGAATAGTCAAAACTAGGGTGGAGACCAGCTTCTCGAAAGTTTGAAAGCTTTCTTTATATTTGTCTGACTACTCAAATTTTACACCATTCTTTGTCAATCCTGTTAATGGCATAGCGATACGGGAATCCCTCAATAAAGCACCAGTAATAGCCAACTAATCCATTGAGAGTTTAACTTCTATACTGATGTGGGGGTACACCAGTTCATGACAGCACTGACCTTACCAGGGTCTACTGCTAAACCATTAACTAATATGATATGCCCCAAGAAAGCTACTTGCCTGATCCAAAACTTGCATTTCTTCTCATATCATTTGCACTTATTCGCATTACTATCATTTCCATTATATACTGAGATCCTTGGCTTTTTCTCAACCATCACCACTAAAATAAGGGGCAAGGGCCTTATAATCCATTTTGTTACCTAAAAGTCAAGTCTCCTACCATTCTTAGGTAAAGTGATAATCCCATAACACCATCCCTGCTCATTTATTGGGGTGTCGGTTGATTAAATTTGGGTTAGTGACCCCCAATTTATAAGAAGTAGACCAGGATAATTTGGGACTTTTTGCCTTTGCTTAGTTGACCACTTACAGCATATCCATTATGTATTACTTGTGTTAATTTGCTAAGGTGCTCATTCCCATTACCGACCCTAACAATGGTCCAGTTGGCCTATTGCATTAGTGAGAAATACATGATTTATGCCCTTGTTTAGTAATGAATTGAATTTTTACTCCACCAACGTTTGGTGGAATTAATTCCTTTCTATCGTATGACTTGTTTAGAAATATCCATAGTGAGATCACGGTCACCTCATCATAGGGCTAACAGGGCTATTAATTTGATCCTTAAGGTCAACTCACATGGTTTGGGATGCCCATGAGTGAAAAAAAAAAATTCTCCTACTTCATCTGAGTTACATTCATGTGCACCTACTTAGCTTGGTTTGACACATGTTCATCTTGGTCCCATTTAGAGGCAACTTCATCCTTTGACCCCTAATTTATAAGGATTGGACCAAGGTTATTACCGATTGCTTTCTTTGGATAGTGGGGTGCTGCTATTCCCTTGTACTAATGAGTATTACCTGAATTTGACATACAACTTCTCCTATCATAACTTCTGTAATGCTAAGCGGAGGTGTTCTGCATGAGTGTTATCATCGGGTGAGTTGTTGAAGATGTCATCGATGAAGAAGATGACAAACTTATCTAAGAATTTATGGAATACCTGATTCATAACTCCATGACTAAGGCTAGAGCATTCTATCCACCTGAATGACATCATCGAAAACTCAAAGTTTCCATATCTTGTCCTGAATGTTGTCTTGGGCATATCACTTCTTTTGGTCCTCAATTATAGATAGCCCGACTGTGGGTCTACCTTTAAAAATACACTTGTCCTCTGAAGTTGATCAAACCAGTCATTGATTCGGGGCAAGGAATACTGGTTCTTGATAGTGAGCTTGTTCCAATTCTAGTAATCTATGCATAGACGGACAATCCCATCCTTCTTCTTCACAAATAATACCGGTGCTCCCTAAGGTGAGATATTGGGCCTAAATAAACCCTTATCCATTAGCCCTTAAAGCTGTGTCTTGAGTTCTTTCAACTCAGTGGGAGTTACTCAGTAAGGAGCTTTAGAAGCTGGAGCTACATCCTGGAACTAAGTCAATCACAAACTCCGTTTCTCGATCTAGTGGTAGACCAGATAGTTCCTTAGGAAACACATCAGGTAATTCATTTACTATCGATATATCTTTCAACTTTGGTATCTGGGCTTCAGTGTTCAATACAACACTAGGTAGCACTTACGCCCTTAATGTAGCAACTTGGAAGCTTAAAGTGCCGATAGGAACAACTTGCGACACTTCTTAGTCTTGTCAACGAACACAAACGCCCCATCACTAGTAGGCTAGGATAAGGTCTGATGTCTGGAAGATAGAACGTTGGCCTGGTGTTTCTCCAACCCATCCATTCCCAATATCACGTCAAAATCCTTCATCCCGAGGCAGACAAGGCTAGCCTCCATTACTTTATCTCCTATGATCACGTCATGCGGTCCATAGTATGTCTCTAGATCAGACTTGGGTCCCGTGGGTGTATGCACTATGAGCGTACAAGACATCTTGCATGACGGCATTCCCAACTTAGCAGAGAATCCAAGGGATATGAATGAATGCGTAGCCCCAGAATCAAATAATACACATACAGGTATGCCTGAGATAGAAATCATATCTACACATGCGTTTATAGGAATATCACATCATACCATGCAAAATGATGATTTCTTCTTAACTTTAAAATTACTTGTGACTTTAGGTGGGCCTTACACATCCTCAGCAAATAAGACAAAGGCCTTGCCCTGTCCAGGTGGTAGTGCCTTCTTTGGCTTTGGGCACACTCTTGCAAAATGACCCAACTTCCCATAGTTGTAACATGCGCCATAGGGGACAAATGAGGCACTAGAAACTATAGGTCTGGGCTGACTTGCCTTGGGTTCAAACACAACCGGCTTGTTTATAACTGGTGAAGGACTTTGGTGCTGCACATGGAATGGCCTATTAGTAGGGTGGCTATAGCTGCTAGCCCTCTTTTGACCCTGAAAGTTCTATAGGTACCTATCTTCTGTGCTCCTTACCAGGTGAGTTTGTGCTTGAGGTACTTGCACATGTACTGGTGTGGGAGGTGGAATTGGGAGTACACCTACACCTTGTACTTAACCTTGAGCTGGTGGAACTGGGTGTGCTTTACATAAAGTGGCCAATAGCTCCGCGAAGATTGCTGCCATCATTCTCTGTTACTCCTCTAGGTTATAGACCAACCTACCCATAATGGCTTGCATTTGAGCCATAGTCTACACTGGAGGTGCCTATGGGAGATCAATGGGTGGTGGAGGCGGCGGTAAAACATGTAAAGGTAAATGGGGATCACCATGTCCCACACTTCTTGCATCTTCTGCCAAGTTTACACGATGTCTTCTTGGGTTCCGTCTTAGAGGCATTGCTTTCAATGGTTGATTATTGATAGGGTAAATCTGTAAATGCCCACTTTATCAGTAGCTCAGCAGAGTGGTTCTGATCCACCCTCCCTACTATTGATCCTCAGTGATCACCTATCACTTTCCTTTTTCTTTTACCTTTTACTTGTACCTTACAGCGTCTTCTGACTTTGTACACATCATGCATATAGGGTAACTGCCCAGTGTGTCAACTGCACCCTACTCAACTCATGCATTTCCTCCTTCTTTCACTTATACTGGTACCTTTCTTTACTTCTACGTTGATCAAGAGGTGTATCTGGGATAACGGTCCAGGTTGTGGCCGCATCCCAATTCTGTGCATATATGTATATATATATCCTTGGTTCTTAGTTCATACTATAATTTATGCTCTTTCATTAGTTCTTGTAATGTGGTGTAACTTAACTTACTGTATTCCCTACTTACTACTTATGGGTTCAAAATATCTTTTAGTTATTCTAGGCATCTGTTCTGATACATGTAAACACATCTGCAGGGAAAACTTGTAGGTAGAGTCAGAGTAGTTGTACTCTGATACTAGTATTGTCACAACCTATTCTAAGGAATCGAACGTAATATCCGAGTCATCCAAGAGACAACCTGAATCTTCCAGCGACTAACAACCAAAATGATCTACCTGCAAACCCCACAATGTATACAAAAAATATCCATAATAATCAACAATAATTAATAATCACTACAGTGAAATAATAAGAGTTACAGCAGAATCATGATAGAGAACAAATACTTCTAATGATATCAATACATAATAAGTCTATTATATCTTACAAATCGTGTCACACCCCAATTCTGCACTATTCAGTATGGTGTGATGAACCGCTAATAAACCAACGGTTCAACCAGGATCTCTAATAGGCTATGTCCATTAAAAATAAAAACCATGCACATCCACAACCATAATCAGAATAAATACACAATAGCGGAAGTCTTATAGTAAATGAACTGAGAAATCTAACTGTGATAACCATAATAAAAATACCAAGTTATTGTTGTATCAACTGAGACAAGTATCAATTACATTCCTTTAATAATTCAAAAGAAAATCTAATCGAATATGCATGAGTTGTACTCGCATGAAGAGTCATGCGTATCCACTAAGTCTTCGGCTTCCATGGCAGCAACACGCGCATACACCGGAGCACTCATGTAATCTTCGACCGTAGTACCTGCATCATCAACTAAAAATAATCGACGTCGAGAGGGTGAGCACACATCATGGCTCAGTGAGCAAACAAAACAATGCAACAAACATATGCATGCACTCAATTCATATCTTTGGTCTGGTAATAAGTTTGCAATGTGCTATAGAAAGGATAGGTGGCCAAAGGTTACGTTTATTGACGCCGCACCTCTATACACGAGTGTGTGAAGCCGCCCAAAGGTAACGTTTATTGTCATCCCACATGCACCCACCAAGGACAATGTACACGCAAAGGTTACGTTTATTGATGTACCAGTTGCCCATACCAACACGTAAGCTCCTGCTGGCTAGGGCTCCCAAACTGGGCTCGCAACTAACCAATCCTAATGCCAATCAGTGTATCCAAGGCCTCACCCCAGCATCCCTTAATACGTCCATAGAGATAGGGCTAAGGCCCCCCGGTAGAGTCAGAAAATACATGGTCTGGGACTACCTCCCCTCATACCCAACGACGTAATAGTTCTGCTAAGGTAATGGCAATACGACGATGTCAGTGGACAAGACTTGTGTTAGAGATAGAGCTAGAGTGTTGAGGCCCGGCCTATGACACCCCCCTAACACTCGCACGCATCAAGCACACCAACCACACACATACATCCACATGCCTATTCCTATCATCATCATCATCATCATGTTATAAACAATAATTTAAATATGCATGAGCAGTAATAATAGAAATATTGGATGGCATGTTGAATGCACATAACAAGCATACACGCATAGAATCAATCAAGGCATTGGACTCAAGAATTAAACAGTTTATTATTAACCAATTAGTTTAGGTCTTATTCCCTCACCTTTGCTTGATGTAGATCCTCTTTCAAGCTTTAAGAATCAATTAAATATCAATATTATATCACTAGAAAACCTAATCAAGTCGATAGAATTTAATTAGAATTAATTCTGATTTTAAAAAGCATGTTGTTAACTGGGGGTCGATGCCAGGGTCGGACCTTCCATCGACCCTCGGTGCGACCACCCACAATCTGGACTTCTCGAACACTGGGGTTGATTGTTAGGATCTGGTAGGGTCGATTGACCTTCGAACCCCCGTGCGACCCCCCGTGGGTTTAATCGAATTTTCATCCTATAGTCCATTCCTTTGTGTTTGGGTCCTATGGCTTGCTTCTACAATCCATTACATACATGTTCTATGGCTTAAAACCATAGTTTATTCACCTACATGGTTTTTATGATCTCCCCCATGGTTTTCCATGAAACCTAACCATGGATGGATGATTTAGGTTTCTCCTAGATCACATCCTCTTCACTATCTATACTAAGGTCTGTAGAATTACATGGAGATAGTATCCATACCTGAGAATTAGGCTTGTTTCTCTGAAGCCTTCTCTTTGATTTTCTTCTCCACTTTCCTTCTCTTCTCCTTCTCTTCTCTTTCTCTCATTCCAATTAGAGTTCTAAAAGGAGTGAAAGAGGCTTAGGGACGTCCTATTTATAGAGTAGAAACTCCCAAAATAAGTCCCATTGAGATTAGGAAAGATCCCATTGAAATTTGGAAAGTTCCTAATTCACGATTTTTGTCGGCAGACTGGGGGTCGATGAGCGGGTCGGAGATCACATCGACCCCTGGTTCCAAAATGTCCGACCCCCGGTTAAAAACTCAGGGTCTGACTTTTATACTGGGGGGGTCCAACCCTGCCTTGCTGGGTATGCGACCCTACCCCTTATTTTAGTATTTTTGGGTCAGTTTAATACCTGGGATCGTGATCTCCCTCACGTACTTGATCCATTTAGCTCGACCATGATGGGCAGACCGGGTTCAAGGTGGTAAGATCGGGTTAGTTCGATACGGGTCTTACAACTCCCCCCTACTTATAAAAATTCCATCCTCGAAATTGTACATACCTTCCGAGTCAAATAAATGAGGATATTGCTTTCGCATAGCATTCTCTTCTTCCCATGTAATTTCTTCCATATCTCTACTTCTCTAGGTGACCTTAACATAATAGATATCATGGTTGCATAGTCGTTGAACCTTTCGGCTGGTGATTTCAATTGGTGTTACTTCAAATGTCAAATCATCAGTCAAATCAGGTAGATCTACTGTCAGAACGTGCGTTGGATCCTTGACTTACTTCTTCAATAAGGAAATATGAAATACGTCATGCACACTTGACATAGATGGTGGTAGTGCTAACTGGTACACCACTTTTCCACGCTTAGTTAGAATCTCATATGGCCCGACATATCTTGGACTTAATTTCCCTTTCTATCTAAACCGTTTCAATCCTCGCATAGGCGATACTTTTAAGAATACTTTATCATCCACGACGAATTCAAGGTCTCGACGTCGAGTATCTGCATATTGCTTCTGACGATTTTGAGATGTTCTCACTCTTTCTTTGATAATGTCGACCACTCGACAAGTCTCTTCAACAAATTCTAGTCAAACAATACTACGTTCCCCAACTTCATTCCAAAATAAAGGAGTTCGACACTTTCTGCCATACAGTGCTTCATAGGGTGACATATGTATAGTAGCATGATAGCTATTATTATACGCGAACTCAATCAGTGGTAACTTTTCATCCCATGATCCTTTAAAATCAATTACACATGCTCGAAGCATATCTTCTAGAATCTGAATTGTACGCTCTGACTGTCCGTCTGTCTACGGATGGAATGTGGTACTAAACTTCAATGTTGTACCCATAGCCTTTTGCAATCCTTTCCAAAACATTGAAGTAAATCGTGGATCTCTATCGGACACAATGCTTTCAGGTACACCGTGTAATCGCACAATGTTATCCATATACAGCTTAGCTAACCTCTCCAGTATATACTGAGGTCGTATAGGTATAAAGCAAGTTGTTTTAGTCAGGCGGTCTATAATTACCCAAACTGCGTCAACTACTCGAGGAGTTAATGGTAATCCTGTGACGAAGTCCATAGTGATGCAGTCCTATTTCCATGCTGGTTCCGGTAACGGCTGTAACAATCTTGTCGATCTTTGTCGTTCAGCCTTTACTTTTTGACAATTTAGGCATTGAGACACAAACTTAGATACATCTACTTTCATTTCCCTCCACCAATATAATTTCTTTAGGTCATGATACATTTTTATACTTCCAGGATGTATCGAATAGATGGTGGTATGGACTTTTGCAGTGTCTAATGTCCAAGCTTTCTATTTTGGGTACACATATTCTTCCTTTGTACATCAGTACCTTTTCTTCATCCAAGGTGAACTCAGGGTTAGTCCTACCATTTTCGATGTCCTCTTATACCGTTCTTAGGTAAGGGTCTGATTTGATAGCTGTCTTTACTTCATCAATTATATCCGGTATAATCTTCAATGCGACGAACATGTTTGAAAACCGATGAATAAACCCTTGGTTGGCTGATCCACCTGGTGCATCTATCACAAACTGCTCATTACCATGCTTGAATACCTTTCTGGTAGTACACATTGCGGCAGTTGTGCTAACCTCCCCCTGAGATTTTATCATTGCCTTTCTACTCAATGCATCGGCTACTACATTAGCTTTCCCTGGATGATACTGGATATCACAGTCATAGTCTTTCAATAGTTCTAGCCATCTTCTTTGTCTCATATTCAGCTCCTTCTGATTAAATAGATAAGTAAGACTTTTATGGTCTGATTTAATCTGAAACTTCTCCCTGTACAGATAATGTCTCCATATTTTGACAGCATGTACTACTGCCGCTAATTCCAAATCATGAGTCGGATAGTTCTTCTCATGTGTCTTCAGTTGTCTTGAGGCATAAGCAATTGCTTATTCTCCTTGCATAAGTACACATCCTAATCCCAGTCCTGAAGCATCGATGTACAAGATAAATGGTTGTCCTAGAATCGGGATGGTCAAGATTGGAGCTGATATCAATCTAGCCTTCAAGGTTTGGAAACTCTTCTCGCATTTATCTGTCCAAACAAACTTCTCGCCCTTCTTAGTCAAACTGGTAAGAGGTACAGCAATTTGGGAATAGTCTTCCACAAATCGTCGATAATACCCAACTAGACCTTGAAAACTTCTAATTTCTGCAACGCTCTTCGGTGCTTCCCACTTTACAATAGCCTCGATCTTGCTGGGATCCACTTTAATTCCTTCTGCGGATACTACATGGCCTAGAAATGCGACTTCCTTTAGCCAAAACTCACACTTTGAAAATTTTACGTAGAGCTTCTCCTTCCGTAGTCGCTGCATAACGGCGTTTAGATTCTTAATATGAGTTTCCTCGTTTTTGGAGTAGACCAATATATCATCAATGAATACAAAAACCGACGTATCCAACATGTCATGGAAAACCTGGTTCATAAGTTCCATAAAAGTTGCTGGTGTGTTTGTCAATCCAAAAGACATAATCAAGAATTCATAATGTCCATATCTGGTCCTGAATGCTGTCTTAGGAATATCACCGTCCTTAATCTTCAGCTGATGGTAGCCTGACCAAAGATCGATCTTGGAGAACACTTTGGCACCTTGCAACTGATCGAATAGGTCATCGATCTGAGGCAATGGATACTAATTCTTGATTGTTAGTTTATTCAATTCTCGGTAGTCTATACACAATCGAACGCTACCATCCTTCTTCTTCACGAATAATACTGGCGCTCCCCATGGTGATATGCTAGGGCGAATGTAACCCTTGTGCAGCAGTTCTTGTAGTTGTACTTTTAATTCCTTCAGTTCAGTAGGAGCCATTCGATAAGGTGCTTTCGATACTGGTGCAGCTCTAGGTATAAGATCTACAACAAACTCTGTAGCTCGGTCGGGTGGTAATCCTGGTAATTCTTCAGGAAATACGTCTGGATAGTCCCGCACGACATCAATATCTTTCATTTGTGGTGCTTCCTTGGTAAGGTCAACCACAGATACTAAATACCCAACTGCTCCTTTCTCAAGGCACTTCTAAGCCTTTAGCGCAGAGAGTATGTGTAAGATCCGCACGCCACGAACCCGGTCTAACCTTACATTTCGTGTCATGACCCGTCTACATATCATGGTCGAGCCAAGTGGACCAAGTGTATAAAGAAAAACCAAGACCCAATATGAAAATTTACTCAAAAATAGTCAAAATGAGGGTAGGGTCGCATGCCTAAACAGGCAGGTCCGACCCCCCCATCGACCCGTGACCAGGGGTCGCAAGGGTCTCGAATTGTCCGACCCCCCCCCCATCGACCCCCGGTAATCGATAAAAACAGTACGAACTGAAAATTAGGAAACTTACCTAATTTCAATTGGAACCTTTCCTAAACTCAATGGGACTTATTTTGGGAGGTTTTACTCTATAAATAGGACGTCCCTAAGCCTCTTTCACTCCTTTTACAACCCTAATTGGATTGAGAGAAAGAGAAGAGAAGGAAGAGAAGGAGAAGAGAAGGAAAGTGGAGAATAAGACCAAAGAGAAGGGATTCAGAGGAAGAAGCATACTTCTCAAGTATGGATACTATTTCCATAAATTTCTAAAGACCTTAGTATAGATAATGAAGAGGGTATGATCTATGAGAAACCCAAATCATCCATCCATGGTTAGGTTTCAATGGAAACCATGGAGGAGATCATTGAAACCATGTAGGTGAATAAAGAATAGTTCTACACCATAGAACATGTATGGAATGGACTATAGAATGAAGCCATAGGACCCAAACATGAAAGAATGAATGAAATTTGATATTCTCGACTCAAACCATGGGGGTCGCACCTAGGGTCGATGGAACATCCGACCCTAGCATCGACCCCCAGCATTCGGGAAACCCAGGGAAGGGGTGGTCGCACCTAGGGTCGATGGAACCTTTGACCCTGGCATCGACCCTACTACAGGGGATCGTAGTATACTGTTACCCTAGCATCGACCCGTCCTGCTACCCCCAGTTAACAGCAAGTTCGAAAAATTAGAATAAATTCTAATTAAATTTTATCGACTTTATTAGGTCTTCTAGTAATATAATATCAATATAAAGGTGATTCTTAAAGCTTGAAAGAGGATCCACTAACAAGCTAAGGTGAGAAAACAAGACCTAAACTAATTGGTTAATAACAAACTGTTTTTATTTCTTGAGTCCAATACTATGCTTGATTCAATGCGAACATGCTTGTAATGTGCATTCAACATGTCATCCAATATTTCTATTTATTGTTCATGCATATTTACTTTATTGTTTATAACATGATAATGAGCATGATGATAGGAATAGGTATGTGAATGTATGTATGTGGTTGGTGTGCTTGATGCGAGCGAGTATCAGGGGGGAGTGTCATAGGTCGGGCCTCAGCACTCTAGCTCTATCTCTAACTCAAGTCTTGTGCATTTGCATCGTCGTATCGCCATTACTTTAGCAGAACTTTTACGTCGTAGAGTATCAGGGGAGGTGGTCTCGGTCCTTGTAGTCTCTGACTCCACCGGGGGGCCTTAGCTCTATCTCTATGGGAGTTCTGAGGGATGCTGGGGTGAGGCCTTGGATACACTGTTTGGCATTAGGATTGGTTAGTTGCGAACCAGTTTGCAAGCCCTCGCCAGCAGGGTCTTACGTGTTGGTATGGCACTGTACAGCAATAAACGTTAACCTTTTGTTGTACAATGTTCATGGTAGGGTGGATGGGGACGACAATAAACGTTAACCTTTGAGCGGGCTTCCACACCCTGTGTATAGAGGAGGGGTCAATAAACGTTAACCTTTGACCTCCAACCCTTTCTATAGAACATTGCAAACTTATATACCAGACCAAAGATATGAATTGAATGCATGCATATGATTGTTGCATTGTTTTGTTTTCTCACTGAGCTCAAGTTGGAGAGCTGACCCTCGCGCGTGCAATTCTTTTAGTTTCTGATGTTGCAGATACTATGATTGAAGATTATGTCTACACGCCAACATATGAACGGGTGAAGGCTATGAATGAGCAAGCTGTGGGGAACGAACATGGTTCGTTAAGCGAGGGTTTCAACTATGGATACGCTTAGTGTTTAATTTCTGCATTTGGATATTGTAATATGTATTACATTATGTTTTTGTTACTTGAAAATAAATGGAATATTAATTATTTATCATGATTAGACCTCAGTTCATTAACTGTAAGACTTCCGCTATTTACCTTATTACCTCTGATTAATGTGGAATGTGTTTTGGTTTATCATATGTGGGATAGCCTATTCGAGATCCTGGTTGAACCGTTGGTTTATTGACGGTTCATCACACCATTTTGGTTAGTCAAAAATTGGGGTGTGATAACTTGGTATCGGAGCTCTCTCAGGCCTTCTCGTGAAACCTGAATACTTCCACTAGAGTCCATGAACTGGGTTAGGATAAATTAAAAGCTTTAATACAAACACATCATAAGCACCTATGTTGGTTGAGACAGAACTTCAACAAGACAATAATGTACATATAAAAGGTGGAACCATATATATACACTCAAACAGAAAGAGAAGACCAAAATTTATCCTGATAAACAAATAATATAAGGTACTATCCATAAGTTGGGTAGTTATCTACGTATACAAGGGAAATAGTACAGTAGCAAGAAGGAAGCATTTGTACAGTAGAAAATTGGAATACCGAGTTGGTACTCATAAGATGTGAAACTCAATGTAGGACAGAGAAAGAAAGAAAATGGCTAGTAATGCCAAAACCCATGTAGAGATAAAGGAAAAGATCTCGGGCTAAATCCAACAGAGATAAGAAAATAATGGCCATACATTAAGAATAAGAGTAACTATACTCCTGGGTGACATGGAGACTCAGGGTGAGACCACCACAAGCTGATCCATTACCCGCTGAGCAT
Source organism: Protea cynaroides (assembly GCA_028583415.1). NCBI lineage: Eukaryota > Viridiplantae > Streptophyta > Magnoliopsida > Proteales > Proteaceae > Protea > Protea cynaroides. Next base: position 73,170,718 of record CM053266.1, on the reverse strand, counting down.
TAAGAAGAGGTTGCAACTTACCCCACCACCATCAGGGTCGAGAATGGAAAATGAAAACTCATCTGAGCAGATGCTAGATAATGATAATCAGATTAGAGAGAATCAAAGGAGGTGAACAACCAGACCACTCCAGCCAACCACCTGGACTATTAAGTACCTTGGTTATGGTTGTCATAAACTTGACCCAATAAAATACAAGAGCAACAACAGATGAGACCGACTATGCAAGTTGCTATGTAAATCACTACCCAAGTTGCGGATGCTACATCAACACCTCCGGGTCAAACCAAGTACAGTACCAATTGGTAGCATCACTGTACCCAACACCTGTTAGCCATAACACGGTGCCTACCACATAGCAAATCCCAATAATGCACACCCCAGTGCAGAAGTTTGGTGCACAATAAATAGTATATCAAGGTGGTTAACCTTATCAGCCACTGATGTATGGGATAGTACATCATGACAGAATGATCCGACAAGGATTGAAGAATGTCTTCTGAAGATGATACCTCGGACATTTTCAACAAAGGATCAAATCTATTATGGCCATATATCTAGATAGGTTTATATAGGATGTGGTGCATTATTGATTTACTCTTATGATTATAGAGGATGCACATACCAGATTTTAATTTCTCGTACCTTGACAGGATACCTTCTTGATTTAACCTGTCAATTGGAGTTATAGATATTGTTTTTTTTAGTATTAGTCCTGATTATACCAATCTGAACCACTCTCATGATCAACAACATGAGCAGAGATATGAACTGAATGAACAATTAAAAGTTTAGTCATGTTGAACGTACATCTTTTCGATTTATACCTGATTTATTGATGTACCAAAACTCTCCAGATTTATTTCTGTAATGCCTTGACCAATGGCATTATATATTCGATAGAACCTGTAACCATGGGGTTAAGAACTGTAAAACCTCTATTCCATGTATTTGGACCACCGTGCAACCTAACGACCTTTGGATGCCGGTTGGATTACCACAGATTTACTCCTGATTCTTTAAACTTAGGTTCATTAGATAAAGCAAGTGTTTGTCGTCATACTAAATTGAAAGAAAGAAATGAATTGTTTTGGATAATCATTTTGATTCTTACATTTCTCGACATCCATTAAAAAGATGTTCGGTGATAATGGAATTATAGGAAGAAATATGATTGGATTCATATTAAGATTCTATAGCCAATGGACCTCAAATGAAGTAATGGAGGATCTATTTTTGAGATTACTGAATTGATGGATATGAGCCATGTCTATAAAAGAGTGCATGAGCAAAAAAAAAGTGAAAACTATCAAGAGTAACTAGGAAAGAGTTGATAGCACTCAAGTAAAGTTAAAGATGGTTATATCGGTATGAATTTTGACAAAGCAGAAGATTCCTAAAGGCAAATCTAAGAGTGGATACAAGGATAAAGTCAAAAATCATGGCATTGATAGTATTCAGATTAGTACAAGTAATACTGAGTTACGCCCAATGTTAAAGGAAATGATTAAGCAAAGACCAAGACAGTTTGGCAGAATTAATAAAATTTTGAGCATATTCCCTAATGCTTAGACTTGGAATATGTAATGAGTAAATAGTCAGAAGATGCTTTTCGAGATATATAATATAATGATAAAAGGAGGTGTAAGCTAATGAGCTTTTTGGGATATATGAGATTTCAAGCAATAGTTTTTAAAAAAAATAAGAGATGAAGAAACTACACGAGCTCTTAAGACCTTATACCAAATTTTGCTAGTTCAAGCCCTTTGGACTAGATGTTGTATGGGATGAGCATTAAGAACAATGATCGAATCATATGGAGGAATAGAATTCGGATGCAACCTAAATCGACTTGAGATGGCAGACTTTGACGTCATCTTGGAAAGAGATTGGTTGTATCAACACTCTACAAAGTTGTATGTGCATAGAAGAGGTTATCATTCAAGAATAAAAACGGCATATAATTTAGTATTATTGGAAGTATATTGCCTAAGAAAAGAAAGCTGATCCTCTCTATGCTAAAGGCAAAGAGATGCTTTGAAGAGAAAGAAGTTGGATATATGGTATCTGTGGTATTTATTACCAAAGAAGCACCACAGATGGAAGATATTGATGTGATGCATAAATTCCTGATGTGTTTCCAGAAGACTTACCTGGGTTACCATCTGATCATATGACTGAGTTCGTCATCGACTTGTTACCAAGGACGATACTTATGTCAAAGGCACATATAGAGTAGTTCCTATGTAGTTGAAGGGATTGAGACTCAACTACGGGAGTTATTAGACAAGGGTTCCAATCGGCTAAGTATTGCATCACGGGGAGCGCCAATTCGTGAAGAAAAAGGATGATAGTGTTGTCAGCATATAGACTACCGAGAATCGAACAAGCTCACGATCAAGAATCGAGATATATCACCTCGAATCGATGACTTGTTTAAACAGTTGCAAAGAGCAAAGGGAATTTCTAAGATTGATCTTCGATCAAGATATCATTAGCTGAAGAATTTGGACAGTAATATCTCGAAGATAGCTTTTAGAATCAGGATTGGCCAATTATGAGTTCTCAATTATGACGTTTGGATTAACCAATGCCCTTACATCTTTTATGGAACTGATGAACTGGGTGTTTCATGACATGTTGGACACGTTGGTCATAGTTTTCATAGATGATATTTTGATTTATTTCAAGAATGAAGCAACTCATACAACGGATCTTAGAACAGCTTCACAACAGCTGAGAAGTGAAAAGCTTTATGCCAAGTCCAAGAAATATGAGACATGATTAAACAAAATGATCTTCTTAGATCACGTAGCATCATAAAAAGGGATTAAAGTGGACCCTTTAAGATAAAAGTAATCATATGGTAAGAAACACCTGAAGAGTATTGCGAACATCAAAAGTTCTTGGGTTTAGCTGATTATTATAGATGATTGTTGGAGGACCACTCTAAGATCGCAAAACCTCTTACCAAGCTAACCAGGAAGGGAGATGAATTTAATTGGACTGACAAGTGTGAAGAAGGATTGATATCAGCTCCCATCTTGATCGTTCCGGAACCAAGGAAACCTTTTACCCTATCCATCGGAGCTTTCGGATTGGATCTAGGATGCGGGTTGATGTAAGGTAAATAAGCGATTTCATATGCTTTAAGAAAAATGAAAGAGCATGAGAAGAGTTACCCAACTCATGATTGGAGTAAAAAATTGTGATTCATGCAATCAAGACTTGGAGACATTATTTAAACGGAGAAGAATTTTAGATTAGATCGGATTATAAGTGTTTTATTTATCTCTTCATTAGAAAGAGTTGAACATGAGGATAAGGAGATGGTTAGGAATACTTGAAGGATTAAGACTGTGATATTCAATGTCACCCAAGCAAGGCTAATGTAATAGCTAAGGCCTTAAGCAAAAAGGGAATTATGAAGTCTGAAGAAGGACCCAGTATAAATACTGCCTTATGTTCTGTAGCAACAGATTCAGATTTGGAAGAAGAGTAACATATAATAGAAACTCATGATGATCCAATTGATCGAGAACTTAGGGATGAAGAAAAAGTAGTAATTTTGTTATATTTGCATATAAGAACGGTACAAGAAGATTTAGAGAAAGATAAACCTAACCCTGACTTACTTTGGATGCGGAGACGGTACTTAGATACAGAGGTAGACTCTGAATACATGAAGGTAAAGACTCGGATATCATGAAGAGGATAAGGATAAGAGCCCATTGTACTCCATATTCAGGACATCCAGGAGTACCAATATGTATCTTGACCTGAAGAGATAACAATGTGGCTTAGTGTGTGTTCCAGTGTCTGAATTATCAGTAAGTAAAAACTGAAAGACAAAGACCACCATGGCTTACAATAAAAACTATCGGAGCCAGTCTGAAAGCGGAATTGCATTACAATGAATTATGTCGCTAATTTGCCAATGACTATCAGATCGATTGACGAAGTTAGGGTGATTGTTGATCGCCTTATGAAAATAGCTCATTCCATTGCTATACGACCTCGGTATGCTTTGGAGCGGCTAAATAAGCTATATGTAGATAATATTGCCAGATTGAATGGCATGCGTAAGAGCTTAGTGTTGGTCAGAGGCTTATGCCTTATCTCGAAGTTTTAGGAGAATCTACAGGAAACATTGGGGACAAAGTTAAAGTTTAGTACCGCATTTTACCTTAAACCGACAGACAGTCGGAGTGGGCTATACAGATCCTAAGAGATATGCTCCGAGCTTGTAAAATTGATTTCAAGGAACTTGAGTTGAGAAGTTACCGTGAATTGAAGTTGCTACTAAGCTACCATGTAAATGTTACCTATGAAGCATGGTAAGGTAGAAATGTCAAATTTCGTTGTTTTGGAATGGAGTTAGTGAATGAAGAGTTTTAAGACCTGAGTCTGTTGAGGAAACCTGTCGAGTAGCAGACAAGATCAAAAAAAAGGGCCAAGTTAGCTCAAGATGTCAGAAGAGACACCAAGACCTTGAGTTCGCCATAAGTGACAAAGTGTCCTTGAAGATATCACTTATGCAGAGTTTGAAACGATTAAACAAGAAGGGAAAGTTATATTCTATATATGTGTTAGATCTTATAAACTTTGGAGAGACGTAGAAAATTTACATATCAATTAGCGTTACCGCTACCCATGTCTAGTGTGCATGATGTATTCGTGAGTCTCTATTGAAGAAGTACATTGGAGATCCATATCAATGGTATTAACCACAGAATCACTAGATTAGATAGAAGATTTAAATATTGAAGTGGTACCAGCCTAGTTCACTGGTGGAAAGGTACAACATCTCCAAAGGTAGGATAATTAGTATATGAAGATAACTAGGCGAAGACGAGACGTGGAGAAGATGGCATGGAAAGAAGACGATGCAATGCGGGAATAGAATTCCCACCTAAATTCAAATTTTGAGAACAAAATTTATGTTAAGGATGGGGGAGTTGTAAGATCCGTATGTTCAAATTTTGAGGACGAAATTTCTTTTAAGGGTGGTGGAGTTGTAAGACCCGTACACCATGAACCCGGTCTAACCTTATATTTCGTTTCGTGACCCGTCTACATATCATGGTCGAGCCAAGTGGACTAAGTGTGTGAAGAAAAACCAAAACCCAATATGAAAATTTACTCAAAAACAATCAAAATGAGGGTAGGGTCGCATGCCTAAACAGGCAGGTCCGACCCCCCCCCCCCATCGACCCGTGACCAGGGGTCGCAGGGGTCTTGAATTGTCCAACCCCCTATCGACCCCCGATAATCGGTAAAAACAGCACGAACCGAAAATTAGGAAACTTACCTAATTTCAATTGGAACCTTTCCTAAACTCAATGGGACTTATTTTGGGAGGTTTTATTCTATAAATAGGACGTCCCTAAGCCTCTTTCACTCCTTTTACAACCCTAATTGGATTGAGAGAAAGAGAAGAGAAGGAAGAGAAGGAGAAGAGAAGGAAAGTGGAGAAGAAGACCAAAGAGAAGGGATTCAGAGGAAGAAGCATACTTCTCAGGTATGGATACTATTTCCATGAATTTCTAAAGACCTTGGTGTAGATAATGAAGAGGGTATGATCTATGAGAAACCCAAATCATCCATCCATGGTTAGGTTTCAATGGAAACCATGGAGGAGATCATTGAAGGTGAATAAAGAATAGTTCTACACCATAGAACATGTATGGAATGGACTATAGAAGGAAGCCATAGGACCTAAACATGAAAGAATGAACGAAATTTGATATTCTTGACTCAAACCATGGGGGCCGCACCTAGGGTCGATGGAACATCCGACCCTAGCATCGACCCCCAGCATTCGGGAAACCCAGGGAAGGGGTGGTCGCACCTAGGGTCGATGGAACCTTCGACCCTGGCATCGACCCTACTACAGGGGGTCACAGTGTACTGCTACCCTAGCATTGACCCGTCCTGCTACCCCAAGTTAACAGCAAGTTGGAAAAATTAAAATAAATTCTAATTAAATTCTATCGACTTTATAGGTCTTCTAGTAATATAATATCAATATAAAGGTGATTCTTAAAGCTTGAAAGAGGATCTACTAGCAAACTAAGGTGAGGAAACAAGACCTAAACTAATTGGTTAATAACAAACTATTTTTATTTCTTGGGTCCAATACTATGCTTGATTCTATGCGAACATGCTTGTAATGTGCATTCAACATGTCATCAAATATTTCTATTTATTGTTCATGCATATTTACTTTATTGTTTATAACATGATAATGACCATGATGATAGGAACAGGCATGTAAATGTATGTATGTGGTTGGTGTGCTTGATGCGAGCGAGTATCAGGGGGAGTGTCATAGGCCGGGCCTCAGCACTCTAGCTCTATCTCTAACTCAAGTCTTGTGCATTTGCATCGTCGTATCGCCATTACTTTAGTAGAACTTTTACGTCGTAGAGTATCAGGGGAGGTGGTCTCGGTCCTTGTAGTCTCTGACTCTACCGGGGGGCCTTAGCTCTATCTCTATGGGAGTTCTGAGGGATGCTGGGGTGAGGCCTTGGATACACTGTTTGGCATTAGGATTGGTTAGTTGCGAGCCCAGTTTGCAAGCCCTCGCCAGCAGGGTCTTACGTGTTGGTATGGCACTGTACAGCAATAAACATTAACCTTTTGTTGTACAATGTTCATTTAGGGTGGATGGGGACGACAATAAACGTTAACCTTTCAGCGGGCTTCCACACCCTGTGTATAGAGGAGGGGTCAATAAACGTTAACCTTTGACCTCCAACCCTTTCTATAGCACATTGTAAACTTATATACCAGGCCAAAGATATGAATTGAATGCATGCATAAGAGTGTTACATTGTTTTGTTTTCTCACTGAGCTCAAGTTGGAGAGCTGACCCTCGTGCGCGTAATTCTTTTAATTTCTGATGTTGCAGGTACTATGATTGAAGATTATGTCTACACGCCAACATATGAACGGGTGGAGGCTATGATGAGCAAGCTGTGGGGAACGAACATGGTTCGTTAAGCGAGCGTTTCAACTATGGATACGCTTAGTGTTTAATTTCCATATTTGGATATTGTAATATGTATTACATTATGTTTTGGTTACTTGAAAATAAATGGAATATTAATTATTTATCATGATTAGACCTCAGTTCATTAATTGTAAGACTTTCGCTATTTACCTTATTACCTCTGATTAATGTGGAATGTGTTTTGGTTTATCATATGTGGGATAGCCTATTCGAGATCCTGGTTGAACCGTTGGTTTATTGACGGTTCATTACACCATTTTGGTTAGTAAAAAATTAGGGTGTGACAGTATGAGCTTTCATTTACGCGGAAGTTTGGTTCTCGAAAAACTGAACTTTACTCCTTCCTTGTCTTTAAATGTCAGCTTCTTTTCGGCACACAGTAGGTTTGCAGAATGCCGAACTAACCAGTCCATTCCCAAGATGATGTCAAAGTCTGTCATCTCAAGTTGGATCAAGGTTGCATCCAAGGTCTTTTCATCAATAAGAATTGGACATGGTCCTTAACCTTTTTCTAACTCCACTTCTAATCCCATAGTACAAGTTGTTTGCAGTATAAGGATTTAAGGGGTAGATTTAACTTCTTTCCAAATGTCACAGATATAAAGGAATGAGTAGCTCCTGAATCAAAGAGTACTCTGGCGGGAATGCCATTAACAGGTACGATACTTGTGATTTGTTTTGGTTTACTCTACAAGCTCATACAATGTAATACAACTAACTAAAAATTTAAGTCATACCTGTGACCACATCAGGCGATGCGGCAGCATCCTCAGATGTAACCGTGTAAACTCGTCCTTGATGTAGCTGTTTCTTGGGCTTAGGACATTCCCTTGCTATATGTCCCACTTGGTTGCAGTTAAAGCATTTTATCCCTTCAGTAATTGGTTTTTGTTGCTGTTGAACTACGGGAGTAGTCTTGGTTGCAGCGGTAAAGCCTTGAGCACGGAAGGGTTTGAATGTCTTGTTATTCCCTCCGTTATAAGAATTTCCAGCTGGCCTTTTTATACCTTTGTTTTGCATGAAATAACTTTCCTTCTGGCTCGATTCTATAACTCGAGCAATTTGTGCCGCTTCATTATAGATTTTACTTTCATGTCCCAGAACATGCTCGCGGATGCTTCCCCTGAGTCCCATGACAAACCTTCGGGTCTTGGTGTTTTCCTCTGGCATACTAGTGGGTGCAAAGAAGAACAGCTCTTCATAACGTTGCTGATACGCATCCACGGTCATCTGCCCCTGATATAAACTCAGGAACTCTCTTTCCATAGAATCTCTGAAACATCTCGGAAAGTACTTCTCAAAAAATGCCTCTTTATAAATAACCCATGTCAGTTGGGCGTGCTTTGTAAGTAAATATGTCCTAGTAGACCTCCACCAATGGTGTGCATCTCCTTTCCGCATAAAGATGGCACACAACACTTTTTCTTCTTCATTTAATGTCATCATCATAAAGTTTCTTTCCATTTCGTCAACCCAGTGTGCCGGCCATAACGCATCCACTGGCTTGCCATTAAATTCTCGGGGCTTCAGTTTCAGAAAACGCTCCACCAGTCTGGAGTGGTCTAGTTGCTGCGGAACATATGCTCCATACATAGGTGGTTGGTATTGAAATCCACCTGGAGCTATCTCGGGATTTTGTACTTGAGCCTGCACGATAGGAGTCTGAGGTGCGTGGGGTACTGTGCTACTTCCCCCTAGTGTTGTGCTTGCCTGTCCGGTAGCCATTGGAGGTGTCTGTGCAGCTGGAAGAGTTATGCCTATGGCAGCATGTATAGTAGCTTGTGCCTGTTGCATTTGCTGCAGCTGTTGGGCCAAGTTCATTACGACTATGGCCAAGTCTGTTGGTGGAGCTGGCAGATTTGTAGGATTCGTCTGCCCATTCATGACGGACGGTGCCGTGTTCATGTACCCCTGTGTTTTCGGTTGTGTCTGGCTATCCTCCCCTACAGGTGGTGGTGGTGGAATAGAGTTACGGCTCTGTCTGGTTACTCTGCGTCCTGCCATTAATTAATCTGATAGTGAGATTGCCAGAAAATCATTGAACACGAGAGACAATCATTAAATACTTCATTCTCATATTTTAAAACCATTAAGAATTGCAAATTTCAAATTTTTCAGATCATTCTGTCAAAAATGTTGTGTTTTCACTGCAGGGTCAATGGTGGGGGTCGATGGGTGTCCGACCCTCAGTATGCGACCCTGAGAAATCACCCATTCTTCCAGAGAGTCGGGGGTCGATGGGGGGTCGGAGGATGTCCGACCCAAGGTGCGACCCCTGGTTCTCTGTCAGATTCCCGAGAGTCGAGGGTCGATGCGGGGGTCGATGGGTGGGTCGATTGTTTTAATCGAATTTTTCGACCCCCGGACTAAAAATCAGATTTTTAAGTTCCGATTCAAAGTCCATTTCCCATTCTTTCTTCTCCGTTTCGACTCGACTCGTCCCTCTGAGTTGCTACAGTGGCAACTCCGCTCCATTGGTGATTTGCACTCCTTGTTTCGTCGTCTACACCTCCGCTACAGGTATGTCTTCTACCTTTTCATGTTTTTAGGTTTCTTTACCTAGGTTTTTGTTCGTATATCTCGTATTTTTCAAATTAAACTTTTTCCAATCGTAAAAATTCGATTTTTATTGGGGGCTTTTGTTGTTGGTGACTCGAGGAACGAAAGCCCTCAAAAATATTTGAGTTTCATCGGTTGGTTATCGAAAAACTCAAAATTTACTCTTTTTGCCCTAATTTTGTCAAGATTTCAAATTTCTTGAAATTTCTTCCAATTCAATCTTATTAGCTAAAATTTCTGACTATATGAGTCTCACTTGATAGTTTAGGATCTATGTAAGTCCTCCTACCCACGTGTATGGGTGAAAAGTGAGGCTTTTGACCCATTTACGTTGTTATTATGTCGAAATTTCAGACTTTTCCTCTCTACTAAGCCATTATTTGTTTTTCTTTCTTATTTGCAGATACTATGGCTCGTACCAAGGTACCCAGGGTTCGCGACCATCTTCGCTTCCGTTCCAATGAAGCTGAGACGCAGTATGCCCACTACGCTCGCAAGAAAGTAAAGGGAGGCCACAAAGTGGACTTGGCTAGCTTAGCCTTGTTCAATGTAGAGGGGGCCTTTGGTGATATGGGATGGCTCCCTGTCATCACCTATGACGCCTGTACCCATCCTGACTTGGTACGCCAATTTTATTGTAATCTCCAAGTGGTGGGAGATTACAACGATGTTGAGAGAGGTGGTGAGCTTCGGATCACCAGCTACGTCAAGGGGGTTGATGTTTCATTCGATTATCGGCAGCTGGCCAACTTGTTGGGCATTTCCTATGATGGCCCCTTGGTGTTCTGTGCTCCTGGAGAGCCACAGCTCTTTTCTTTACAGATGAGGGCTGAGATAGATCGTCAGCTCATCAGACCTGATCGCTGGGAGATAAAAGCGAGTTATCTGCGTTCAGATCCACGGGTACTGCAAGATCATTTAACATAGCCTGATACCGCAGAGTCGTCATTACGAGAGGGTCTCCCAGGTGACCCAGTAACTGTTGTACTGCATATGTGCTAGGCAGCCCGTCTACCTTCCCTATATCATCATGCGGACGATGATCAGTGCTACGTTGCCCAGTCACACTGGCAACCTTCCTTATGGATGCATGATCACTACCTTGCTTACCCGCCTGGGGGTTGATTTATTGGATGAGAAGATTCAAGAGAAATCCTTCTCATCACCTCTGGATTGGGAGGCTATTTGCAAGATGGGTATACGGGATGCCCAGGTCAGCGATGAGGAGAGGAACGCGATGGTGCGCCCTCACACTCGAGTGGAGATGGCTGATGCTGAGGCAGCAGCAGCAGCCGCTGGAGCAGGGGTTCATGGGGATGATGACGATCGATTATACATGGATGTAGATGCCATACCTCCTCCATCACCTACTCATACTACAGGAGCTGGTCCGTCTTCTTCAGCTGGTCCTTCGCATGCAGCTGGTCCTTCGTATGCTCCTTCTGGTGACATGATGGGGATCTTGCACGAGATTCGAGAGGCTCAGCATATGTCTAACTTGAGAATTGGAGAGCATCTAGAGGCTCATCGCTTGTCCAATCAGCGGGTGGGAGAGCTTCTGGTTGCCCAGCTCGTGTCGGACCAGCGGGTGGGAGAGCTTCTAGCTGCTCAACACATGTCTGATCAACGGGTGGGAGAGCTTAGGGATGCTCAGCGTGTGACTGACCAGCGGGTGGCTGATCTCACAGCTAGTCTCCAAACGACCCAGACTCAGATAGCTTGGTTGACTAGAGTGTACGCTGAGGACTATGATAAAGACCGTGAGGCACCGCCTCCCCCATCACCTCCAGCTTCTTGATGTATTTCTTTTATCTTTCTTTTTGTACTTCAGAGTAACTGTCCAAACTGTGGACTGTACTCTGCTTTAATCATATATATATAAATATTTGTTCTTCCCTTGGTTGTATAAAAAATTGTTTATCATTTAATAGATGCATTATTCTCTTTCAGTTTTGTCTCAAACAACACGGATGCTTATAGTGTGTTATTATTACATCTTTTAAATTTTTATCCTATCTCAATTCACGACCTTTTGTGGAAGTATACGGGTTTCACAGACAAGGCCTAAGATGCTCTGATACCAAGTTGTCACACCCCAATTCCACACTATTCAGAATGGTGTGATGAACCGCTAATAAACCAACGGTTCAACCAAGATCTCTAATAGGCTATGTCCATTAAAAATAAAAACCATGCACATCCACAACCATAATCAGAATAAATACACAATAGCGGAAGACTTATAGTAAATGAACTGAGAAATCTAACTGTGATAACCATAATAAAAATATCAAGTTATTGTTGTATCAATTGAGACATAAATGAAAATATCAATTACATTCATTTAATAATTCAAATGAAAATCTAATCGAATACGCATGAGTTGCACTCGCATGAAGAGTCATGCGTATCCACTAAGTCTTCAGCTTCCATGGCAGCAACATGCGCATACACTGGAGCACTCATGTAATCTTCGACCGTAGTACCTTCATCATCAACTAAAAATATTCGACGTCGAGAGGGTAAGCATACATCATGGCTCAGTGAGCAAACAAAACAATGCAACAAACATATGCATGCATTCAATTCATGTCTTTCGTCTGGTATATAAGTTTACAATGTGCTATACAAATGATAGGTGGCCAAAGGTTACGTTTATTGATACCTTACCTCTATACACGAGTGTGTGAAGCCGCCCAAAGATAACGTTTATTATCGTCCCACATGCACGCACCATGGACAATGTACACACAACGGTTACGTTTATTGTTGTACCAGTTGCCCATACCAACACGTAAGCCCCTGCTGGCGAGGGCTTGCAAACTGGGCTCGCAACTAACCAATCCTAATGCCAATCAATGTATCCAAGGCCTCACCCCAGCATCCCTCAATACGTCCATAGAGATAGGGCTAAGACCCCCCGACAGAGTCAGAGACTACACGGTCCGAGACCACCTCCCCTCATACCCTAGGACGTAATAGTTCTGCTAAGGTAATGGCAATACGACGATGTCAGTGGACAAGACTTGAGCTAGAGATAGAGCTAGAGTGCTGAGGCCCGGCCTATGACACCCCCCCTGACACTCGCTCGCATCAAGCACACCAACCACACACATACATCCACATGCCTATTCCTATCATCATCATCATCATCATGTTATAAACAATAATTTAAATATGCATGAACAGTAATAATAGAAATATTGGATGACATGTTGAATGCACATAACAAGCATACACGCATAGAATCAATCATGGTACTGGACTTAAGAATAAAACAGTTTATTATTAACCAATTAGTTTAGGTCTTGTTCCCTCTCCTTTGCTTGATCGTAGATCCTCTTTCAAGCTTTAAGAATCAACTAAATATCAATATTATATCACTAGAAAATCTAATCAAGTCGATAGAATTTAATTAGAATTAATTCTGATTTTAAAAAGCATGTTGTTAACTAGGGGTCGATGCCAGGGTTGGACCTTCCATCGACCCTGGGTGCGACCACCCATAGTCTGGACTTCCCGAACACTGGGCGTCGATTGTTAGGGTCTGGTAGGGTCGATTGGCCTTCGACCCCCCCATGTGACCCCCGTGGGTTTAATCGAATTTTCATCCTACAGTCCATTCCTTCGTGTTTGGGTATAATGGATTGCTTCTACAATCCATTACATATATGTTATATGGCTTAAAACCATAATTTATTCACCTACATGGTTTTTATGATCTCCCCCATGGTTTTCCATGAAAACCTAACCATGGATGGATGATTTAAGTTTCTCCTAGATTACTTCCTCTTCACTATCTATACTAAGGTCCGTAGAATTACATGGAGATAGTATCCATACCTGAGAATTAGGCTTGTTTCTCTGAAGCCTTCTCTTTGATTTTCTTCTCTACTTTCCTTCTCTTTTATTTCTCTTCTCCTTCTCTTCTCTTTCTCTCAATCCAATTAGGGTTCTAAAAGGAGTGAAAGAGGCTTAGGGACATCCTATTTATAGAGTAGAAACTCCCAAAATATGTCCCATTGAGATTAGGAAAGAATCCCATTGAAATTTGGAAAGTTCCTAATTCACAATTTCTGTCGGCAGACTGGGGGTCGATGAGGGCGTCGGAGATCCCGTCGACCCTTGGTTCCAAAATGTCTGACCCCCGGTTAAAAACTCAGGGTCTGACTTTTATACTGGGGGGATCCGACCCTGCCTTGCTGGGTATGCGACCCTACCCCTTATTTTAGTGTTTTTGGGTCAGTTTAATACCTGGGATCGCGATCTCCCTCACGTACTTGATCCATTTGGCTTGATCATGATGGGTAGACCTGGTTCAAGGTGGTAAGACCGGGTTAGTTCGATACGGGTCTTACAAATCGTTTCACAAGTAATATTCATATTATATATATCTTGTACTAAATAACTAAAGTAAATCTGAAATAATATAATGTAGATAGACCAAACCATATCTATCTACAGATATCAAAATAGAAGCGAGGTGCTGACTCAAGTCCTGCAAACACAGTCTTTACAGGTACAGCCCGTAAAATGACCCCTCAGTGACCAACCACCAAGAGGAAATCCCTCAACATAAATAGAATCCATAGTCGCCACCACAGAAGAGGTACCTGCAATCAAAACTAAAAAAAAATTGATATCGAGGGATGAGCTCCCATCCTAGCTCAGTGAGAAGTCAGGTATCCAATGCAATCCTATGCAACAATTTCATGAATGCAGTATAGAAGCAAATAAACGAGCAATTTGTAAGTGGCATTCAATTGTATATGCAATCGTTGTCAGCCTGTACCCTAGCTCAATCGACAGTCATTGATCTCAAGGCAGACCCAACAATCAAGACACCCCTGATCCCAATGTAAACCCATGAATCAATGGCTTGTCACTGGATAAATAGTCATTGATCTCGAGACATACCACAACAATCAATGACACCCTTGATGGCAAGGCAGACCCATGAATCAGTGACTCGTTCACCCATTTTTGCTAAAGCACAAATCATTTGACCAAGTTGATGTATGATGCATGATTAGTATAATAAAAAGAGGGCCATACCTCAGCAAGATCCCCGTTCTACTCCCATAGGCTAAACTGGTCCCCACTATGATACTGGCACACCAACATGGTATGTATGTCCGTACTCCCATACGTCACATGCACCATTATACATGGTTATGCACACAACAACTACATAAACAACCATATCTTGTAGAGAACCCTAGATCCCCACTCCCATGGTTTACCATGCCTCTACCAAGGTTACAACCTCTATCCACATGGCCCGCGTATTGTGCCCCGCACGTTACACGTCCATCATACAACAATCAACATACATAGCTATTGTTAAAATGCAAATGCATGAACAGTTATATACAATTCATTGGATGACATGTTATAAAAGAAAAATATCAATAAACATACAATAAGCACATACTCAAACTATACGTGACCCAACCCCTCACCTGTAGACACCAAAGGTGCTGCTGAACCTTAAAGCTGGCAGAAGGCTCTATCCACTACCTGTAGTATTTTACCTAAATTAATTAAATAACTTGATTAGATTGATGAATAGTTGTTAAACCAATATAAACAAGCCTTAGAGTCCATACATGGGTCCCAAGATAGGCCAAGAACTGAAAGAATAACATTTTCAAGGTCAGACTAGGCTTATAGGCCAAACCTGTTGAATCGACAGATTGAACCGGTAGAATGGTCAGCGGAATTGGTCTACCGCTCAACACTTAAGAAAATTCAATTAAAAGTAACCGGTAGAACAGGCGGTTAATCGTTCAACCAGTTCGTCATCCGATTTAACACACTGTTATAACAATGGAGTTCTAGAAGGCTTTCCAGAGGTTCTACTGGGTGAATGGTCATCCGGTTCATGCTACTGGTTCGTGCTACCGGTAGTGGTCTACTGATTACGTAAGATCGGTTCATGCGATTGACAGATTCGTGTGGTTAACCAGTTCATGTGGTAGACCAGCTATGTGACACCGGTTAGTGGTTGATCGATTTAGGTCTACTGGAGGAACATTCATCCAGTATGCTCGTGCAGTTGATCGGTTACTGTCCCAGAATGATGATTACTAACCAGAGGTGGTCTTCTTCTCTAGGGAATGTTGTTCCCACTTGGCTTCCTCCATTCTAAGTGGGGGGGAAACACTCTTTATCATTATTGTACTCATTGGGAGTCATTTAGACTCTATTATCATCTTTATTCATAGAGAGAGTGATAATCTAGGTTTTTTAGGTCAAGCTTGGTCTCCATTAATGGGGATTTGATTCCCATATCATGATATCCCTTTAAGTTGGTGGGAATCATCTTCCTACCTTCATTAAGTGCAATGGGAGCCATTTATGACTCTATTAAGCTCCATATGGAGTTGGTGGACACAACCTTAGGGTTTTTAGGTTGTTAATGGTGGCCACCATTAATGGTTTCTAGCCTTAACATCAAGGAAGGAGGGGGGTTCATTTCACTTACCTCCAAAGGAGCTGATGCTAGGGCTAGGGGTTTTTTGAGCTTCAAGTTCCACTTCTCTTCTTCTTCCCCTCTTCTTCCCACTCTCTCACTCTCCCACAGTTCCAATAAAACTAAAGGAGGAAATGAGAGCTCCTTATATAGAACTCAGGGAGAGAGAAAAGTCCAAATGCGCATTCAACCGGTTGCTGTCGATAGGTTAACCGATTTGGTTGTACGATCTACCGGTAGAGCCCATTTGTGGGCTTGGACTTGGTTTGATGGGCCCAAACCATTGGAAACACTTCCTAGGTCCATTAAGCCTTGTTACTCATACTCATCCAACATTAATCACTCAAGTGTTTGACCCGACGTCAAAGTAAAGGTCAAGATATCCTGGTGCCAAGGGTTGGCCCAGTGAAGCCCGATACAAAGGATCTAAATCCTTGAGGATTACGGGTGTAGGTTTCACATACTTGCTCCCATAAGTGCCCTCTTCTGCCGCCTCAATTCCCTCTGAAGGGTGTTAGTCCAAGTAGACATGGAAAATTGGGCATGCTAGGGACACCGTAACTGGAACTCTATCGATTGGACATACTTCAGAAAGAGGTTCCATATCTCTTGATACTGCCACTCAATGAGGAGATCTCTTTCCTTTGGACCACTGAACACCACCTCTCCAGCCATGGGTATATCTAACAAACCGGCCAACTGTTTCATGTTGAAAGAAATATCAACTCCTTTTAACCTGTTGGTAATGCACAGATCTCTCACCGAATCAAAGTCCCGTAAGCCCCCTTCAACTCTAAGGTTGCAGTAGAATAGACGAACCAGTTCAGGCCTAATAACAGCCCAGTATTGCAATATGGGAAACCATCCCACAGCATCAAAGGCCACCTGTACATCGAAGCACTCCAACTCTTCAAAGTTCACAAATCTACTGGCCTCCACTAACTTGATTTTGAACCAAGGAAACGACGCTTGGACTTCCAAGGAATAGAAGTAGTACCTATTTAGTGGTACAGGATTCCTCTTGCCACGACTTGGAATCTCTTACCTGGGAGCCATTTATTTTACATAAGCAAGGAATAAAGAGAAGGCACATTCAATATACAAATTAGACATGGTCACCAAATTAAAACGAGTTCGTCACATTGGGATAGCTTGGAATGGACTAAAACATAACACTATGACTACCACCATGTCAAGAATCCTATGATTGCCATCTCAAATCATTAAGGGATTTTTTAAAGCCGAACACACAATACAAGGAGCACATGAGCACCTTAACCAATCATAATAATATATTATCGAAGACTAACACATATCATAATCACACAAGAATGGCAAGACTATGCTATGCAAACATGTGTGATTTACAATATTTAAGGGACGAAACAAAGAAATTGATCATTCAAACTCAAACCAAAAAGGAGATACAAACCCAAAATTGGAATCTTGTTTTGAAAGAAAACCAAATCAAATGCTCAATAATAACAATCATAAACACCATAGAGAGAGGGATTATCACTTATAAACATTATGAATATGAATTAATGGATGAATGGAGAAGGACAAGAAAAAAGATCCCCAAATAGATAAAACCTAGGTTTCTAGATATATATAAGCGCAAGAAGAAAGAGGAATGGTGAGAATCCATGCCTTGGAGATGATAAAACCGACAATGATTGAAGTTCGAGTCACTTTTGGGAGCACTGGAGGCATGAACTTTGACTCCTGAGGCACCAAGGACCTCCTACCGAACAAGAGGAATGAAGTTTGAAAGAGAAAGACCCACGTTCCTATTTATAGATGGACAAAGTTGATTGTTCGGTCCCTCGGCGCAACCAATAGGTTCGACCGAAGGTCTGACCACACAAGGCCAAAAGCCTTCTGGAAGTGACCGGTCGGACTAATCGGTTGCACACCCATCAGACCGGACTGTCCGACTGGATAGTCATAGAAAGATCTAAATAGGGAGATGGTCAAAAAGCCGAACACACCCATGCCTTAGGACATTCCAACCAAACCACACAAAACTGATTTTTAGGAAAAATTTATAAATAGGGAACGTTTCAAATTTAGTTGTGTATAGGTTGTGTCGGTTCATTATTGTCATCAAGTACTAACGGAATCTTCTCTTTGAAATTTGAACCATGTAGCAGGTATCGTTAATAACCAAAAGAAACCGTCATGACCGAAGTGAGACTTAATGGCACCCCATACTCTTTCAGGTGCGCACAACAATAACGGTCAGGATGTTTTGTCAGATGGCTCCTGTGAGGACAAAGATGGAAATCTTAGAAGTGGCCACCTAGATTAAGGTCTAGGACCTTGGAAAATGTAAAATCTCACCCCAAGGTAAGACATCGATTGACTCATGACCCTTAGATTGGATTTCTGGTCCATCAGAGATTGGGTAAGCGTCAGGTTACGGTTATGGGAAGGGGTTAGGCACCCAAACCGCCCGATCAAAATCGGTCTCCTATTTCTTTCCTATGCTAGACACTATCTATTAAACCGAACCAAACCAAGTGGTTTGATATCATTGAACCGAATCTGTATCCATCAGATTGCCTACGTATTATGGAATTATCCTAAAAATCAGGTTTACCATCATAGTTTAGGTGTGATTAAAGTTTATGGCTGTGATTTATGCTTGTGCATAATTAAGTTCATTGTTCAAGTTGAAATTTATGCTTGAATGGATGAGAAACCCTATAGGTTAGGATCTGGATAGTCCATGTGGACTGATAGATAGTCCTAATGGATCTAAGAACAATCCTATTTGGATCAAAATATGGATAACCTATTCTGAGTGGAACTGTGGATAACCCTTTTCTGGGTCGAAATGTGAATAACCCTTTCTGGGTTGGAATGTGGATAATCCTATTTGGATCAAAATGTGGATGACCTTATTTGAGTCAAAATGTGGGTAAATATCCTAGTGGATCTATGGATAGTCCAAGTGGACTAAAGTTTGGATCCGAATTTGGGTTTCTCCCAAATGGCCTATGTATCCTAGGATTTGACCTAGGAATCAGAATTCGCGTAATTCGGGCTCTGGGTTGAAATGGTTGGATATCCTAGTGAATCTATGGATAGTCCAAGTGGACTAAGATTTGTATCCGAATTTGAGATTCTCCCAAATGGCCTACGTATCCTAGGGTTTGCCCTAGGAATCAGAATCCGCGTAGTTCAGACTTTAGGTTGAAATGGGAATGGATATCCTAGTGGATCTATGGATAGTCCGAGTGGACTAAGGTGTGGATCCGAATTTGAGTTTCTCCCAAATGGCCTACGTATCCTAGAGTTTTGACCTAGGAATCAGAATCTGCGTAGTTCGGACTCTGAATAACCTGTTCTAGGTTTAAGGTTTAGAACCTATTCTAGGTTTAGGATTGAGAACATATTCTAGGTTTAGGGTTTAGAACCTATTCTAGGTTTAGGATATGCTGAGGGGCAAAATCATCCTGAATTACCCTTTTTATCCTGAATTCTAATTTTGGAAGGTTTGGGAAAGCATTCTCTTTCTTCGTTAAGACTTTTATTATTCTCATTATGTCATTCCCGAGAATGTGGGTGCCTAAATACACGTCCCCACACCTAATATGTTTGCTAGGTGTACAAATATGGCAGTTCAACTAGGGTGTTGCATAAAATGAAGTTATTGCCAAAAATAGAATTCTATCTAAATATGGTAATGCATGCAAAAAATATAGCAATATAAACATCATAAAATGCACAAATATTGGCTCAGATAATGTATATCATGTTCAAATTGAGATCCAATGGTTAAAATTCACTCAAAACACTTATGATGAAAATCCAATCATTTATTTTCATCTAAATCAATCTTGATGACAATCCAACTGTTCAAATCATTCAAAATCACAATTTAACCATTTAGATTCATTTAAATCATTTATGATCAAGATCTAATCATTCAAATTTCTTTAAAACACCTATGATCAAAATCTAATGGCTCAGATTCCTCTAAGACACTCATAGTCAAGATCTAATGGTTCAGATTCCTCTAAAACACTCATGATCAAGATCTAATGGTTCAGATTCAAGCATAATACATCTAAGATTAATGGTCCGGATTTGATCATTAAAGCATCTAAGATCAATGGCCAATATTAAATCACTTAAAATTCTAAGATCAATTGTCAATAATTTTCATCAAAGTTTCATCATCAATTGATAGAAATTAATCACAACAAAATTCAATCAAAGGGCCAAATTTCATTCCATCCAAATTTCAAGATCAATGGGCCCTCAATTAATCAAATTAAAACTCATTCCACACCAATGGTCCATAATTGATCAAATTAATATTCAAAATTAATCATAATTGATCAAATTCATTCAACATCAATGGTTCACATTAGATCAAATTATCATTCTACATCAATCACAATTATGATCAATGGACGTATTTAAATCACTACAAAATTCTACATCAATGGTCCATTTAATTCACCTAGAAATTCCAAGCATCCGATGGGACCAATTTAATAAAATTCCAGTCATAGTTGGATCAATCTCATAAAAATTCCAAACATCAGATGGCATCAATTTCATGACAATTCCAAGCATCAAATGGGATCAATTCCATATAAATTCCAAACATGTGATGGGATCGATTTCATGACAATTCCAAACATCAGATGGGATCAATTTCATAAATAATCCCAAATCTAAAGGATCATAACCACATTCAAATTCATGATCAAGATTGAAATTCATGGGATCAAATTTGTTTAAGCATTATACTAACATGATCAAGCATCCAATTTTGTCTAACATCAACGCCTAACACAGCCATGATTATCAAATTTTATGAGACATTATATCCAAGACAACCAAAAAAGACAACCAAAAATTAAAGTTCAACTCATATATGACCAATCGAATGGTGCAGGTTTCAGCAAAGGTAATGGCGACCAGGTTTGATCAAATGGCTGGGATATCATGGAGCTTGATTAGACGGTGAACTGGTCTGGTAAAGATTTATCGGGTTTGAGTTTGCATGCATGGGAGGAATGTGCTGTGCTAGAGGGCTTTAGTGAGAATTAGAAGATGACCACGGGAGGTTGTTGGGGAATTAAATGTATTTGGCGTTAACTAGGTGAGGCTAGCAGATGACATGTGGTTTGTGGAGGGTTTGATGGCTACAGCAGGTGTATGATGGGTAACAAAGGTTTGGTAGTTGTGTAGGTTATAGGAGGTTTGCTTAGGTGTTATGGTGGGGCATGAACGAGTAAGGCTGCATGTTGCTGGCCAGGTGTGCAAGGGATGATACTGGGTTATGCATGGTGGTGTTCATGGGATGTTGTTGGACACATAATGTTTAAGTGGGCAGATGGCTGGTTGCTTTGGGATGGGCAGCAAGAGGTGGCACATGATGGTGGCGGTTTCAAGGATTGGTGATGGTGTTTTTGGCGGTGAATGGCAAGTGGTAGCAGGTACGTAACAAAAACTTACCTCTTCTCTCTTTTTTTTCTTCTTCTCCTGCCTCTCGATCTCTTTCTCTCTCGATTCTCAACGCTCTCTCCCCTTCTATTTTTTTTTTTTTTTCTTTCGGCCATCAGTCCTCTTCTCAATCTTCTCCAGCTCCCGCCTCTTCTCCACTTCTTCTCGTTTTTCTTTTTTTTATTCTCATTTTTTTTGGCTCCCCCCCATCTCGCCTCTCTCTCGTCTTCTTTTATTCTTATTTTTTTTATTCTTCACCTTCCACTTCCTTCCGCCCTCTCTCCTCTTTTAGAATCTCCACTTTCTTTTTTATTATTTTTTATCTCGCCTCCCTCCATATCTTTTTCTCTCTTTCTTCTTCTTTCGGATTCCCCTCCTTTCTGATTTTTTTTCTTTTTTTATTTGGAGTCTCTTAGATTCCATATAGAAGCCTTCTTTCTTTTCTTTTTTTCTTTTTTTTCAATTCTTTCCTCTTTTCTTCAGTCGGATCTTCTTTTAGATTTTTTTTTCTTTTAATTCACCGACCTCTCTTTCTATCTCTACAGGTCGAGAAGCTCCTTTCTCAATCTGTTCTTTCCTTTTCCTTCTAATCTGATTTTATTTCCATCTTTCTTCTTCTTCTTTGTTTCTTATTTCCTTTCCTTGTTGATAGCTGCCTTTTTCTTTCCCAAAGCAAAACCACGGTCAACTCACACTCTCTCTCTTTCCATTTTCTCTTAGTCCACCCTCTTCCCACAGCCTTTTCTTCCTTTTCTATTTTTTTTTCTTTTTTTTGTCTTCTTTCCTTCTTTGGCAATCTCCACCGACTGTATATATTATAGGGTTAATTACATAGACACCCCATCTACTGTAGTAAAACTACATAGAACCTACTCTGCTTTTTACATATTACTACAGAATACCCCTCTAACAACCCTATCATACAATCTCACCCACACCCTTAGTTTTAACTTAATGGCGGAGGGCAAATTTTTAAGACAAAAATACCCTTACTAAGTGCATTTTTGAAAATGAAAAAGAAAATAAAAAAATCACAAAAAAATATAAAAATAAAATTGAAAAGTTTTGAAGGTAAAAAGTCTTTTTAGCATCTAAAAGAATAAATCCTTTAAAAAAAATTTGTCTAAAAGACACTTAGTAAGGGTATTTTTGTCTAAAAAGTTTGACCTTACGTTAAGTTAAAATATATGGTGGGTGAGATTGTATGATAGATTGTTAGAGGGGTATACGTAGTTTTTGTAAGACGTAGTTCTATGTATTTTCACTACAGTAGAGGGGGTGTCTGTGTAATTATAATATATTATACATTATATAAACATATAAATAATATATAAAAGAAATACATGCATATGCGTCGACATGAATTGGTCCGGATTGACAAGGATTGACTGGGTTGGGCCAAGACTGACTTGGGTTGAGCTGAATTGACTGGATTGAATGGAATTAACTGGGTTTTCTCTCTCTATCATTTCATAGGTTATTTCCGCTGTCATTCCGCATAGAATTTTTCGATAGCCTCTATTCCAAATTTTCTGCGTTCACTTTGTAGAACATTAAAAATGAGAAATATTGGAACTTAAATCACCTCATTTGGAAATAAAATGGCCAACTTATGAATTTCTGAAGTTTAAGCAGGCCAATTATCGATAATTTGGCTGACCATTCTGCATGGGATCCTTCAGAGACTTCTACCGAAAATCCTTTACATCCACTTTGTAGAGTGCTAAAAATGAAACATAATGAAACTGAAATTTTCTGATTTGGATTTGGGGTGACCAAAATATGAATTTTTGAAGGTTAAATGACCATTTACATGTGTAATTTTGCATGGGACCCTTTGGAGACTTCTACCCGAGATTTTTTATGTCCACTTTGTAGAACATTACAAATGAAGAATAATGGCCTTGGAATCATCTGAATCCGACGTAGAACGACAAAGATATGAAGCTTTGAAGTTCTAACGATAATTTTGCATGAAAGTTTGCATGGGGCCCACTGGTGACTTATACCCAGGATTTTTCACGTCCACTTTGAAGATGATTGAAAATAAGGAATATTGACCTTCGAATCATCTGATTCCGATATCAGATGACCAAGATATGATGTCTTGAAGTTTGAATGCTAATGCATGCATCATACGATAATTACGTAAATGCCCTTGTACTTTCAAACTGCGATATCTTCCATGTTTGATGTTAGAATTTGATGATTCCAGTCTCATTTCAAAGATAATTTCACGACCTGTACACCAAGTAGGTAATATCCTATGAACCTACTGTGGGGTTCATTACAGAATCACCAACCTTAGGGATAAAGGCCGAAAACCTGCCATATTGGTTCACTTATGCTGAAGGTGGCAAAAATGGGGTGCTTACAGTTCCGTAGATGGCTTGTTACTACCTATTGGCTCACTACCCCTCACCACACCTCTAACCTACCACCGCCGCCACCGGTAAACACAACCAATGACATGATGGCCATTATGAGGAATCTGGCCCACATCATGAAACAACAGTAGGAATCCCAAGAACAGCAAAGGCATCTACTCAATGACCTCATAATAGACATAAGATAGACATCGGCAGTAATACCCATGATAGTACCGACAGTGGAAATCAGATCAACCATCATACCTCCAACACCTCAGGTTTAAGCAACGGCTCAATAAGTACCTCAGACCGTACCAATAGTAGGGATGAATCCGACCAGGATAGTAGTACAAAACCCAACAGCACCTCCCACTGTTCCGTAGGTCGATTAGTCTAGGACGATTGAATGTTTCATGAAAATGGTACCTATAAAGTTCACCGGAGTAGGTAGCAACCCACTACAGCCTGCCATTTGAATCAAGTCAATTGAGAAAACACTTTGCATGATGATTTGCATGGAAGAAGAAAAGGTACTATGTGCAACCTACATGCTAGAAGAGGGGCCAAACAACTGGTGGGATCCACCCAGCCTATTCTAGCAACAAAGCACGCAGTGACCACTTAGGACATCTTTAAAGAAGCCTTCTTCAACAAATACATTCCAAGAAGCTTTCAGGATAAGATGGAAGTCGAGTACATGAGCCTATCACAAGCTCAGTGATCTGTAGATGACTATCAACACCACTTTGAAGAGCTGTTCTACTTTACTCTAGCAGGTATGAAAGAAGAAGAGGCTAAGGCACAGCATTTCAGTTAAAGCCTCCGAGGAAACATTAGGGCCACTATCCAGGCCATGGATAAGGAAGTATACTCTGAAGCAGTGCAAATGGCAAAGGTGATTGAGGCCAATTTGAGGGACAGTTACCTCGCTCAGAGAAGAGGGGCAATGAAGCGAACTGCACCATATACCAATACTTGCACGGCAACAAAACCTTTCTGTATGGCCCAACTAGTGGCAAGTGCCACCAATACCAGCTCACCCTTGATAGAAGGACGTACCAATAACAACTTCCACCATCTTTACATGCTATAATTACAGGAAAATAGGACATTTTGACAGAAAATGCCCCTTACCTACTAAGAAGCCTCAACAAGGAAAGGTGCTTTTTTTATCTACAAAAGAAGCAGCTAACACTCCTGATGTAGTTACAGGTATGTCCTTAAACTTCCTGTACAATTACATACATGCACGTATACTAAAATCATAAGAATAAAATTAGGTACGGTGAAAATAGACAGGGAACAAGCTAGAGTGTTGTTCGACTCTAGAGCTACTCACTCTTTTGTATCCCCCTCTTTTGGGAAAAAGATCGTTGGAGCGGCGAGACCTTTTGATGTACATCTGGTAGTACAATAACCCTAAGGGATTGAAGTGACTCTAAATGAGAACTTCAGCCCTTGTCTGGTGGAAATCGAGGGAAGACATCTAGTAGCCAACCTCATTCAAATAGAAATGATGAACTTCGACGCAATTCTAGGAATGGATTAGTTGTCACATCACCAGGCCAGCTTACTTTGAGCTGTGAAGGAATTGATATTCAAAGATGAGGAAGGTGGAACCTTCGAGTTTATAGATGATAGGGAACCCAAGAGCAGGAAACTATTCTTATCAGCACTGAAGGCGATGACATGCCTACAAAAAGGTTACGCCAGATTCTTAGTGTCAGTGTTGGATGTGTCGATAGAAAGACCTAAACTCGAGGACCTGGAGGTTGTAAGGGATTTTCCCGATATATTTTCAGAAGATTTACTAGGATTGCCCCCAAACAAAGTGATTGAATTCGTCATTGACTTACTACCAGGGTCTGCCCCAATATCTAAGGCACTATGCAGAATGGCACCAACTGAACTAAAAAAACTGAAGACCCAACTATGGGAGTTATTGGACAAAGGCTTTATCAGACCCAGTATATCACCATGGGGAGCACCAGTCCTATTTGTTAAGAAAAAGGATGGTAGCATCTAATTGTGCATGGACTATCAGGAGCTCAATATGTCACACCCCAATTCCGCACTATTCAGAATAGTGTGATGAACCGCTAATAAACCAACGGTTCAACCAGGATCTCTAATAGGCTGTGTCCATTAAAAATAAAAATCATGCACATCCACAACCATAATCAGAATAAATACACAATAGCGGAAGTCTTATAGTAAATGAACTGAGAAATCTAACTGTGATAACCATAATAAAAATATCAAGTTATTGTTGTATCAACTGAGACATAAATAATAAAATATCAATTACATTCCTTTAATAATTCAAATGAAAATCTAATCGAATACGCATGAGTTGCACTCGCATGATGAGTCATGTGTATCCAATAAGTCTTCGGCTTCCATGGCAGCAACACGCGCATACACTGGAGCACTCATATAATCTTCGACAGTGGTACCTACATCATCAATTAAAAATATTCGACGTCGAGAGGGTGAGCACACATCATGGCTCAATGAGCAAACAAAACAATGCACCAAACATATGCATCCATTCAATTCATATCTTTCGTCTGGTAAATAGGTTTGCAATGTGCTATAGAAACGATAGGTGACCGTCGCACCTCTATACATGAGTATGTGAAGCCGCCCAAAGATAACGTTTAATGTTGTTCCACATGCACCCACCATGGACAATGTACACGTAAAGGTCACATTTATTGCTATACCAGTTGCCCATACCAACACGTAAGCCCCTACTGGCAAGGGCTCGCAAACTGGGCTCACAACTAACCAATCCTAATGCCAATCAGTGTATCCAAGGCCTCATCCCAGCATCCCTCAATACGTCCATAGATACAGGGCTAAGGCCCCCCGGCAGAGTCAGAGACTACACGGTCCGAGACCACCTCCCCTCATATCCTACGACGTAATAGTTCTGCTAAGGTAATGGCGATGCGACGATGTCAGTGGATACTTGAGTTAGAGATAGAGCTAGAGTGTTGAGGCCCGGCCTATGACACCCCCCTGATACTCGCTCGCATCAAGCACACCAACCACACATATACATCCACATGCCTATTCCTATCATCATCATCATCATCATGTTATAAATAATAATTTAAAAATGCATGAACAGTAATAATAGAAATATTGGATGACATGTTGAATGCACATAATAAGCATACACGCATAGAATCAATCATGGCATTAGACTCAAGAATAAAATAGTTTATTATTAACCAATTAGTTTAGGTCTTGTTCCCTCACCTTTGCTTGTAGATTCTCTTTCAAGCTTTAAGAATCAACTAAATATCAATATTATATCACTAGAAGACCTAATCAAGTCGATAGAATTTAATTAGAATTAATTCTGATTTTAAAAAGTATGCTGTCAACTGGGGGTTGATGCTAGGGTCGGAGGTTCCATCGACCCTGGGTGCTACCACCCAGATTCTGAACTTTTCGAACACTGGGGGTCAATTGTTAGGGTCTGGTAGGGTCGATTGGCCATCGACCCCCGTGCGACCCCCTGTGGGTTTAGTTAAATTTTCATCCTACAGTCCATTCCTTCGTGTTTAGGGTCCTATGACTTGCTTCTACAATCCATTCCACACACGTTCTATGGTCTAGAACCGTAGTTCATTTACCTATATGGTTTTTATGATCTCCCCCACGGTTTTTCATGAAAACCTAACCATGGATGGATGATTTGGGTTTCTCCTAAACCATTCCCTCTTCACTATCTATTCTAAGGTTTGTAGAATTACTTGGAGATAATATCCATACCTGAGAATTAGTCTAGTTTCTCTGAAGCCTTTTCTTTGATCCTCTTCTCCACTTTCCTTCTCTTCTCTTTCTCTTCTCCTTCTCTTCTCTTTCTCTCAATCCAATTAGGGTTCTAAAAGGAGTGAAAGAGGCTTAGAGACGTCCTATTTATAGAGTAGAACTCTCAAAATAAGTCCCATTGAGATTAGGAAAGAATCCCATTGAAATTTAGAAAGTTCCTAATTCACGGTTTATGTCGGCAGACTGGGGGTCGATGAGGGGGTCGGAGATCCTGTCAACCCCTGGTTCTAAAATGTCCGACCCCCGGTTAGAAACTCAGGGTCTGACTTTTATACTGGGGGGTCCGACCCTGCCTTGCTGGGTATGCGACCCTCCCCCTTATTTTAGTGTTTTTCGGTCAGTTTAATACCTGGGATCGTGATCTCCCTCACGCACTTGATCCATTTGGCTCGACCATGATGGATAGACCTGGTTCAAGGTGGTAAGACGGGGTAGTTTGATACGGGTCTTACAACTCCCCCCTACTTATAAAAATTTCATCCTCGAAATTGTACATACCTTCTGAGTCAAATAAATGAGGATATTGCTTTCGCATAGCATTCTCTTCATCCCATGTAATTTCTTCAATATCTCTACTTCTCCAGGTGACCTTAACATAATAGATGTCACGGTTGCGTAGTCGTTGAACCTTTCGGCTAGTGATTTCAGTTGGTGCTACTTCAAATGTCAAATCTTCAGTCAAATCAGGTAAGTTTATTGTCAAAACGTGCGTCGGATCCTTGACATACTTCTTCAATAAGGAAATATGAAATACGTCATGCACACTTGACATAGATGGTGGTAGTTGTCACACCCCAATTCTGCACCAACCAGAATGGTGTGATGAACCGTCAATAAACCAACGGTTCAATCAGGATCTCGAATAGGCTATCCCACGTATGATAAACCAAAACACATTCCACATTAATCAGAGATAATAAAGTAAATAGCGGAAGTCTTATAGATAATGAACTGAGGTCTAATCATGATAAATAATTAATATTCTATTTATTTCCAAGTAATCAAAACATAATTTAATACATATTACAATATCCAAATACAAAAAGTAAACACTAAATGTATCCATCGCTGAAACGCTCGCTTAACGAACCATGTTCGTCATCCACAGCTTGCTCATTCATAGCCGCCACATGTTCATATGTTGGCGTGTCGACATAATCTTTAATCATAGTACCTGCAACATCAGAAACTAAAAAGAATTACGCACGCGAGGGTCAGCTCTCCAACTTGAGCTCAGTGAGTAAACAAAACAATGCAACAATACATATGCATGCAATCAATTCATATCTTTGGTCTGGTTTAAAGTTTGCAATGCGCAATAGAAAGGTTTAGGTGGTCAAAGGTTAACGTTTATTGACCCCGCCTCTATACACAAGGTGTGGAAGTCCACCCAAAGGTTAACGTTTATTGTCGTCCCCATCCACCCTCCCATAACATTGTACAACAAAGGTTAACGTTTATTGTTGTATAGTGTCATACTAACACGTAGCCCAGCTTGGCAGAGAGGGCTAAATGTTAAACCGGGCTCGCAACTAACTAATCCTAATGCCAAACAATGTATCCAAGGCCTCACCCTCATCATCTCGTCCTCGTTATAAACAATAGAGTAAATAGCTGAGCATAAGGACCCCTGGATGAGTTGAAGCAGACTACAAGGACCGAGACCAATAGGCATTGGACTCAAGAAATAAAAATAGTTTTTTTAGGTGGCCTGTTTCTCACCTTTGTTTGTTTGACCTCTTTCAACTTTAATCACTTTTATATCACAAGAAAAAGAAATATTTTTTTTTTTTTATTTTTTTTTTTTTTTTTTTTTTTTTTTTTTTTTCCCTCTTTTCCGTCCTTTCCCCTCCATCCCCCCCCCCCCCCCCCCCCCCCCCTCTCCCACCCCCCCCTTTTTCCCCCCCCCTCCCGCCCCCCCCCCCCCCCCCCCGACCCCCACCCCAAAATAACAAAAACCCAAAAATTATACCCCAATTTTTATTTTTTAAATTTTCTTTTTTCCTCATATATTCCCTTCTATTATTTTTTTTTTTTTTTTTTTTTTTTTTTTTTACAAAATTTTTTTTTTTTTTTCCCCCCCTTTTTTTCCCCCAAAATTTTTATAAATTTAAACCCAATATTTTAAATTTTTATATTCCCCCTAAAATATAAATATACCCATAATAATAATACAAAAATATAATATATATAAATTTATTTTTTTTAAATTTACCTTTATTATAAATATTCCCCCCATTATTTATTTTCCCCCTTTATTTTTTTCCCCTTATTTTTTCTCCCCCTTCCTCCTCTCCTCCTTCTCCTCTATTTATATATTTAATATAAAAAAAAAAAAAAAAAAAAAAAAAAAATAAAAAAAACAAAAAAAAAAAAAAAAAAAAAAAAAAAAAAAAAAATAAAAAAATAAAAAATTAATAATAAAAATTTTTTTTTTTTTTTTTTTTTTTTTTTTTTTTCCCCCCATCCCCCACCCCCCCAAAACACCCACCCACCCACCCAACCCCACCCCCCCCCCCCCCCCCCCCGATGCACAAAGAAAAAAAGCCCCACCCTTTACCCCAAACCCAACCTCCTCTCTTTTTTTTAAATTTTTTTTATTATATTTTTTATTTTTTCCCCCCCCCCCCCCCCCCCCCCCCCCCCCCCCCCCCAACAAAAAAACACAACCCCAAACAAAAAAAAAAAAAAAAACCGGGCCCCGTCCAACCCCCCCCCCCCAACAAACAACCCCACACCCACCCTCCCCACGCTTATTGAATCCATATGGCCGACAACTTGGACTTAATTTCCCTTTCCGTCGAACCGTTTCAATCCTCACTAGGCGTACTTTTAAGAATACTTTATCACCCATGATGAATTCAAGGTTTTGACGTCAGTATCCGCATATTGTTCTCTCTTTCTTTGTATGTCGCCCCCGACACCCCCCCAACAAACTCTGGTCCAACAATCTACGTCCCCCAACTTCATTCCAAAACAAAGGTTCTACATGCCCCTTTATTATCGCAACTCAATCGGTGGTAACTTTTCTTCCAGCCTTTAAGTCAAGCGGTCAAACTTCATGTTGTCCGATCCTTCCCAAAACTTTGGTAAATCGTGGTCTCTTCGACTACTTTCAAGTACCGGTACGTAAAAGTTGTTTTAGTCGAGGTGGTCTACAATACCCAAGCCGTCGCGCCTAAGGTAATGGCGGTCTTTCGACGATGCTAATGCACAAGACTTGAGCTTAGAGATAGAGCTAACCTCTTTCTTTTCCCCCCCCATAATTTTTTTTTTTTTTATATTTATTCATTTTTTTTTTCTTGGGTTTTTCTAATATATTTTTTTTTTTAGCTTTTTCTCAATCCGGTTTCTAGTGTCCAAGCTTGGTACATATTTCCTTTGCCTCGTTGAGCCCTACCATTTTCGTGTCCTCTTGTCGTTCTTAGGTAAGGTGATTTGATAACTGTCTTTACTTCAACAATTATATACGGTTCTTAGCGGCAAAGGTTGAACGCTTTCACATTGATCCGTCCCCATCACACCTCCCCCGATACTCGCCTTAAACGCATCATAGTACACCAACCACACACATACATTCACATGCCTAAATCTTATTCCTATTATCATCATCACCATTATGTTATAAACAATAAAATAAATATGCATGAACAAATAATAGAAATATTGGATGACATGTTGAATGCACTGTGAACCGCCCAAAGGTATGTTTATTTCTCGTTCTCGCATCATGGACAATGTAAGCACACTCCTCCCCCCCCCCCCCCCCCCCCCCCCCCCCCCGGCCCCCCCCCCCCGCCCCCCCCCACCACAACCAAAACCCCCAAAAAATAACCCAACCCCCCCCCCCCCCCCCCCCCCCCCCCCCCACCCCCAAAAAAGGCCCCCCCGCGGCCCCCGGCGGCCCGGCGGCCCCGACCCCCCCCCCCCCCCCCCCCCCCCAAAAATAAAATTTAAATTAAAGAAAAAATTAAGGCCGCGTGGAGGGAGAAAAAAAAAGAGTGAGTGAATGGAGGGGAGGGGCCCCGCCCCCCCCACAACACCCCCCCCCCCCCGCCGCATCAAGCACACAACCACACACATACATCCACATGCCTACTCCTATCATCATCATCATCATCATCTGTTATAAACAATAAATAAATATGCATCAACAGAATAATAGAAATATTGGATGACATGTTGAATGCACATAACAATCATACACGAAAATATGGCAAAAATCAATCATGGCATTGGACTCAAAAGTAAAACAGTTTATTATTAACCAATTAGTTTAGGTCTTGTTCCCTCACCATTACTTGATCGTAGGTCCTCTTTCAAGCTTTAAGAATCAATTATATATATCGATGTTATATCACTATAAGACCTAACCAAGTCGATAGAATTTAATTAGAATTAATTCTGATTTTAAAAAGCATGTTGTTAATTGGGGGTCGATGCTAGGGTCGGACCTTCCATCGACCCTGGGTGCGACCACCCATAGTCTGGACTTACCGAACACTGGGGGTCGATTGTTAGGGTCTGGTAGGGTCGATTGGCCTTCGACCCCCATGTGACCCCCCGTGGGTTTAATCGAATTTTCATCCTACAGTCCATTCCTTCGTGTTTAGGTCCTATGGTTTGCTTCTACAATCCATTACATACATGTTCTATGGCTTAGAACCATAGTTTATTCACCTACATGGTTTTTATGATCTCCCCCATGGTTTTCCATGAAAACCTAACCATGGATGGATGATTTAGGTTTCTCCTAGATCATATCCTCTTCACTATCTATACTAAGGTTTGTATAATTACATGGAGATAGTATCCATACCTGAGAATTAGGCTTGTTTCTCTGAAGCCTTCTCTTTGATTTTCTTCTCCACTTTCCTTCTCTTCTCTTTCTCTTTCTCTCAATCCAATTAGGGTTCTAAAAGGAGTGAAAGAGGCTTAGGTACGTCCTATTTATAGAGTAGAAACTCCAAAATTAAGCCCCATTGAGATTAGAAAAGAATCCCATTAAAATTTGGAAAGTTTCCAAATCACGGTTTCTGTCGGCAGACTGGGGTTCGATGAGGGGGTCGGAGATCCCGTCGACCCCTGGTTCTTAAAATGTCCGACCTCCGATATAAAACTCAGGGTCTGACTTTAATACTGGGGGGTCCGACCCTACCTTGCTGGGTATGCGACCCTCCCCCTATTTTTAGTATTTTTGGGTCAGTTTAATACCTGGGATCGCGATCTCCCTCACGTACTTGATCCATTTGGTTCGACCATGATGGGTAGACCTGGTTCAAGGTGGTAAGACTGGGTTAGTTTAATACGGGTCTTACAAGCTAGACCCAAGAAACTTTTAATTTCTGCAACGCTCTTTGGTGCTTCCCACTTTACAATAGCCTCGATTTTGCTGGGATCCACTTTAATTCCTTCAACGGATACTACATGGCCTAGAAATGCGACTTCCTTTAGCCAAAACTCACACTTTAAAAATTTGGCGTAGAGCTTCTCCTTCCGTAGTCGCTGCAGAGCGGCGTTTAGATTTTTAATATGAGTTTCCTCGTCTTTGAAGTAGACCAATATATCATCAATGAATAC
This sequence comes from Protea cynaroides, assembly GCA_028583415.1. NCBI lineage: Eukaryota > Viridiplantae > Streptophyta > Magnoliopsida > Proteales > Proteaceae > Protea > Protea cynaroides. Next base: position 73,137,408 of record CM053266.1, on the reverse strand, counting down.
AATAACCGATGTATCCAACACGTCATGGAAAACCCGGTTCATAAGTTCCATAAAAGTTGCTGGTGCATTTGTCAATCCAAAAGGCATAACCAAGAATTCATAATGTTCATATCTGGTCCTGAATGTTGTCTTGGGAATATCACCATCCTTAATCTTCAGCTGATGGTAGCCTGACTGAAGATCGATCTTAGAGAACACTTTGGCACCTTATAACTGATCGAATAGGTCATCGATCCGAGGCAATGGATACCGATTCTTGATTGTCAGTTTATTCAGTTCTCGGTAGTCTATACACAAGCGAACGCTACCGTCCTTCTTCTTCACGAATAATACTGGTGCTCCCCATGGTGATATACTAAGGCGAATGTAACCCTTGTCCTGCAGTTCTTGTAGTTGTACTTTCAATTCCTTCAGTTCAGTAGGAGCCATTCGATAAGGTGCTTTTGATACTGGTGCGGCTCCAGGTATAAGATCTATAACAAACTCTGTAGTTCGGTCGGGTGGTAATCTTGGTAATTCTTCAAGAAATACGTCTGGATAGTCCCGCATGACATCAATATCTTCCATTCGTGGTGCTTCCTTGGTAAGGTCGACCACAGATACTACATACCCGACTGCCCCTTTCTCAAGGCACTTCTTAGTCGTTAGCGCAAAGAGTATGAGCTCTCATTTATGGGGAAGTTTGGTTCCCAAAAACTGAACTCTACTATTTCCTTGTCTTTAAATGTCAGCTTCTTTTCGGCACACAATAGCTTTGTAGAATGTTGAACTAACTAGTCCATTCCCAAGATGACGTCAAAGTTTGCTATCTCAAGTTGGATCAAGGTTGCATCCAAGGTCTTTTCATTAATAAGAACTGGACATGGTCCATAACCTTTTTCTAACTCCACTTCTAATCTCATAGGTGATCGTACAAGTAGTTTGCAGTCTAAGGATTTAAGGGGTAGATTTAACTTCTTTCCAAATTTCACAGATATAAAGGAATGAGTAGCTCCTAAATCAAAGAGTACTCTGGCGGGAATGCCATTAATAGGTATGATACTTGTGATTTGTTTTGGTTTAGTCTACAAGCTCATAAAATGTAATACAACTAACTAAAAATTTAAGTCATACCTCTGACCACATCAGGCGATGCGGCAGCATCCTCAGAGGTAACCGCGTAAACTCGTCCTTGATGTAGCTGCTTCTTGGGCTTTGGACATTCCCTTGCCATATGTCCCACTTGGTTGCAATTAAAATATTTTATCCCTTCAGTAGTTGGCTTTTGTTGCTGTTGAGCTACGGGAGTAGTCTTGGTTGCAGCGGTATAGCCTTGAGCATGGAAGGGTTTGAATGTCTTGTTATTCCCTCCATTATAAGAATTTCCAGTTGACCTTTTTATACCTCTGTTTTGCATGAAATAACTCTCCTTATGGCTCGATTCTATAACTCGAGCAATTTGTGCCGCTTCATTATAGATTTTCTTTTCATGTCCCAGAACGTGCTCGCGGATGCTTCCCCTAAGTCCCATGATGAACCTTCGGGTCTTAGTGTTTTCCTCTTGCATACTGGTGGGTGCAAAGAAGAACAGCTCTTCATAACGCTGTTGATATGTATCCACGGTCATCTGCCCCTGATATAAACTCAGGAACTCTCTTTCCATAGAATCTCTAAAACTTCTCGGAAAGTAATTTTCAAAGAATGCCTCCTTATAAATATCCCAAGTCAGTTGGGCGTGCTTTGTTAATAAATAAGTCCTGGTTGACCTCCACCAATGGTGTGCATCTCTTTTCAGCATAAAGGTGGCACACAATACTTTTTCTTCTTCATTTAGTGTCATCATCATAAAATTTCTTTCCATTTTGTCAACCTAGTGTGCTGGCCATAAAGGATCTGCTGGCTTGCCATTAAATTCTCTGGGCTTCAGTTTCAGAAAATGCTCCACCAGTCTGGAGTGGTCTAGTTGCTGCGGAACATATGCTCCATACATAGGTGGTGGTATTGATATCCACCTGGAGCTATCTCAGGATTTTGTACTTGAGCCTGCATGATAGGAGTCTGAGGTGCGTGGGGTACTGTGTTACTTCCCCCTGGTGCTGTGCTTGCCTGTCCTGCTGGCATTGGAGGTGTCTATGCAGCTGGAGGAGTTATGCCTATGGCAGCTTGTATAGTAGCTTGGGCCTATTGCATTTGCTCCAGCTGTTGGGCCAAGTTCATTACGACTGTGGCCAAGTCTGTAGGTGGAGCTAGCAGATTTATAGGATTTGTCAGCCCATTTATGACGGACCGTGTCGTGTTCGTGTTCCCCTATGTTTTCGGGTGTGTCTAGTAATTCTCCCCCACAGGTGGTGGTGGTGGAATAGAGTTACGGCTCTGTCTGGTTACTCTGCGTCTTGCCATTAATTAATCTGATAGTGGGATTGCCTGAAAATCATTGAACACGAGAGAAAATCATTAAATACTTCATTCTCATATTTAAAACCATTAACAGTTGCAAATTTCAAATTTTTCAGATCATTCTGTCAAAAATGTTGTGTTTTCAATACAGGGTCGATGGTGGGGGTCGATGGGTGTCCGACCCTCAGTATGCGACCCTGGGAAATCACCCATTCTTCCCGAGAGCCAGGGGATCGATGGGGGGGTCGGAGGATGTCCGTCCCAGGGTGCAACCCCTGGTTCTCTGTCAGATTCCTGAGAGCCGAGGGTCGATGCGGGGGTCGATGGGTGGGTCGATTGTTTTAATCGAATTTTCCGACCCCCGGACTAAAAATCAGATTTTTAAGTTCCGATTCAAAGTCCATTTCCCATTCTTTCTTCTCCGTTTTGACTCGACTCATCCCTCTGAGTTGCTACAGTGGTAACTCCGCTCCGTTGGTGATTTAAACTCCTTGTTTCGTCGTCTACACCTCCGCTATAGGTATGTCTTCTTCCTTTTCATGTTTTTAGGTTTCTTTACCTAGGTTTTTGCTCATATATCTCGTATTTTTTAAATTAAACTTTTTCCAACCGTAAAAATTCGATTTTTATTGGGGGTTTTTATTGTTGGTGACTCGAGGAACGAAAGCCCTCAAAAATATTTGAGTTTCATCGGTTGGTTATCGAGAAACTCAAAATTTACTCTTTTTGCCCTAATTTTGTCGAGATTTTGAATTTCTTGAAATTTCTTCCAATTCAATCTTATTAGCTAAAATTTCCGACTGTATGAGTCTCACAGGATAGTTTAGAATCTATGTAAGTCCTCCCGCCCACGTGTATGGGTGAAAAGTGAGGCTTTTGACCCATTTACGTCGTTATTATGTCGAAATTTCAGACTTTTCCTCTCTACTAAGCCATTATTTGTTTTTCTTTGTTATTTGCAGATACTATGGCTCGTACCAAGGTACCCAGGGTTCACGACCATCTTCGTTTCCGTTCCAATGAAGCCAAGACGTAGTATGCCCACTACACTCGCAAGAAAGTAGAGGGAGGCCACAAAGTGGACTTGGCTAGCTTGACCTTGTTCAATGTGGGGGGGGCCTTTGGCGATATGGGATGGCTCCCTGTCATCACCTATAACGCTTGTACCCGTCCTGACTTGGTACGCCAATTTTATTGTAATCTCCAAGTGGTGGGGGATTACAATGATGTTGAGAGAGGTGGTGAGCTTCGGATCACTAGCTACGTCAAGGGGGTTGATGTTTCATTCGATTATCGGCAGCTGGCCGACTTGTTGGGCATTTCCTATGATGGCCCCTTGGTGTTCTGTGCTCCTGGAGAGCCCCAGTTCTTTTCATTATAGATGAGGGCTGAGATAGACCGTCAGCTCATCAGACCTGATCGCTGGGAGATGAAAGCGAGTTATCTGCGTTCAGATCCACGGGTATACTGCAAGATCATTCAGCATAATCTGATACCGCAGAGTGGTCATTATGAGAGGGTCTCCCAATTGACCTAGTATCTGTTGTACTGCATATGCACTAGGCAGCTTGTCTGCCTTCCCTATATCATCATGCGGACGATGATCAGTGCTACGTTGCCCAGTCACACTGGAAACCTTCCTTATAGACGCATGTTCACTACCTTGCTTACTCGCCTGGGGGTTGATTTGTTGGATGAGAAGATTTAGGAGAAATCTTTCTCATCGCCTCTAGATTAGGAGGCTATTTCCAAGATGGGTATGCAGGATGCCCAAGTCAGCGATGAGGAGAGGAATGTGATGGTGCGCCCTAGCACTCGAGTGGAGATGCCTCACGCTGAGGCAGCAGCAGCAGCAGCCGCTGGAGCAGGGGTTCATGGGGATGATGTCGATCGGCTATACATGGATGTAGATGTCATACCTCCTCCATCACCAACTCGTGCTACTGGAGCTGGTCCGTCTTCTTCAGTTGGTCCTTCGCATGCAGCTGGTCCTTCGTATGCTCCTTCTGATGACATGATGGGGATATTGTACGAGATATGAGAAGCTCAGCGTATGTCTGACTTGAGGATGGATGAGCTTTTAGAGGCTCAGCGCTTGTCCGATCAGTGGGTGGGAGAGCTTCTGGTTGCTCAGCGCGTGTTGGACCATCGGGTGGGAGAGCTTCTAGCTGCTCAGCACATGACTGACCAGCGGATGGGAGAGCTTAGGGATGCTCAGCGTGTGACTGACCAGCGGGTGGCTGATCTCACAGCTAGTCTCCAAATGACCCAGACTCAGATAGCTTGGTTGACTAAAGTCCACGCTGAGGACTATGATAGAGACCGTGAGGCACCGCCTCCCCCATTACCTCCAACTTCTTGATGTATTTCTTTTATCTTTCTTTCTGTACTTCAGAGTAACTATCTGGACTGTGAACTGTACTCTGCCTTAATCATATATATATAAATGTTTGTTCTTCCTTTGGTTGTATAAAAAAAATTATTTCTAATTTAATAGATGTATTATTCTCTTTTAGTTTTGTCTCAAACAACACAGGTGCTTATAGTGTGTTATTATTACATCTTTTAAATTTTTATCCTATCTCAGTTCATGACCTTTTGTGGAAGTATACGGGTTTCACAGACAAGGCCTAAGATGCTCTGATACCAAGTTGTCACACCCCAATTCCACACTATTTAGAATGGTGTGATGAACCGCTAATAAAACAACGGTTCAACCAGGATCTCTAATAGGCTGTGTCCATTAAAAATAAAAAAACCATGCACATCTACAATCATAAGCAGAATAAATACACCATAGCGGAAGTCTTATAGTAAATGAACTCAGAAATCTAACTGTGATAACCATAATAAAAATATCAAGTTATTGTTGTATCAACTGAGACATAAATAATAAAATATCAATTACATTCCTTTAATAATTCAAATGAAAATCTAATCGAATACGCATGAGTTGCACTCACATGATGAGTCATGTGTATCCAATAAGTCTTCGGCTTCCATGGCAGCAACACGCGCATACACTGGAGCACTCATATAATCTTCGACAGTGGTACCTGCATCATCAACTAAAAATATTCGACGTCGAGAGGGTGAGCACACATCATGGCTCAGTGAGCAAACAAAACAATGCAACAAACATATGCAAGCATTTAATTCATATCTTTGGTCGTAAATAAGTTTGCAATGTGCTATAGAAAGGATAGGTGGTCGCCGCACCTCTATACACGAGTGTGTGAAGCCGCCCAAAGGTAACATTTATTGTCGTCCCACATGCACCCACCATTGACAATGTACACGCAAAGGTCACGTTTATTGTTCTACCAGTTGCCCATACCAACATGTAAGCCCCTACTAGCGAGGGCTCGCAAACTGGGCTGGCAACTAACCAATCCTAATGCCAATCAGTGTATCCAAGGCATCACCCCAGCATCCCTCAATACGTCCATAGATATAGGGCTAAGGCCCCCCGGCAGAGTCAGAGACTACACGGTCCGAGACCATCTCCCCTCATACCCTACGACGTAATAGTTCTGCTAAGGTAATGGCGATGCGACGATGTCAGTGGATAAGACTTGAGTTAGAGAGAGAGCTAGAGTGTTGAGGCCCGGCCTATGACACCCCCCCTGATACTCGCTCGCATCAAGCACTCCAACCACACACATACATCCACATGCCTATTCCTATCATCATCATCATCATCATGTTATAAATAATAATTTAAAAATGCATGAACAGTAATAATAGAAATATTGGATGACATGTTGAATGCACATAATAAGCATATACGTATAGAATCAATCATGGCATTGGACTCAAGAATAAAATAGTTTATTATTAACCAATTAGTTTAGGTCTTGTTCCCTCACCTTTGCTTGTAGATCCTCTTTCAAGCTTTAAGAATCAACTAAATATCAATATTATATCACTAGAAGACCTAATCAAGTCGATAGAATTTAATTAGAATTAATTCTGATTTTAAAAAGTATGTTGTCAACTGGGGGTTGATGCTAGGGTCGGAGGTTCCATCGACCCTGGGTGCTACCACCCAGATTCTGAACTTTTCGAACACTGGGGGTCGATTGTTAGGGTCTGGTAGGGTCGATTGGCCATCGACCCTCGTGCGACCCCCTGTGGGTTTAGTTAAATTTTCATCCTACAGTCCATTCCTTCGTGTTTAGGGTCCTATGACTTGCTTCTACAATCCATTCCACACACGTTCTATGGTCTAGAACCGTAGTTCATTTACCTATATGGTTTTTATGATCTCCCCCACGGTTTTTCATGAAAACTTAACCATGGATGGATGATTTGGGTTTCTCCTAAACCATTCCCTCTTCACTATCTATTCTAAGGTTTGTAGAATTACTTGGAGAAAGTATCCATACCTAAGAATTAGGCTAGTTTCTCTGAAGTCTTCTCTTTGATCCTCTTCTCCACTTTCCTTTTCTTCTCTTTCTCTTCTCCTTCTCTTATCTTTCTCTCAATCCAATTAGGGTTCTAAAAGGAGTGAAAGAGGCTTAGTGACGTCCTATTTATAGAGTAGAACTCCCACAATAAGTCCCATTGAGATTAGGAAAGAATCCCATTGAAATTTGGAAAGTTCCTAATTCACGGTTTCTGTCGGCAGACTGGGGTCGATAAGGGGTCGGAGATCCCGTCGACCCCTGGTTCTAAAATGTTCGACCCCCGGTTAAAAACTCAGGGTCTGACTTTTATACTGGGGGGGTCCGACCCTGCCTTGCTGGGTATGCGACCCTCCCCTTATTTTAGTGTTTTTGGGTCAGTTTAATACCTGGGATCGCGATCTCCCTCACGCACTTGATCCATTTGGCTCGACCATGATGGGTAGACCTGGTTCAAGGTGGTAAGACCGGGTTAGTTTGATACGGGTCTTACACAATAAGCTCACCATAAAGAACAAATACCCGATGTCACTAATCTATGACTGTTTGATCAACTTCAGGGCACTACAGTATTTTCTAAGATTGATCTTTGATCAGGATACCACCGACTAAAGATCAAGGAAAGTGACGTCCCTAAGACGGTATTCCAAACCAGATATGGACATTACAAGTTCCTAGTAATTTCATTTGGGTTTACCAATGCTCCAACATCATTTTACGGAGCTAATAGACCTAGTATTCCATGACATGATTGACAACTCGGTCATTGTGTTCATAGATGACATACTTATATACTCCAAAAACTAGGAGGAACATGCCATCCATCTAAGAAAAGCACTACAACGTTTAAGGGATGAAGTACTATATGCCAAATTCAATAGGTGTGATTTCTGGTTAACGGAAGTGGCCTTCCTAGCCCATCTGGTATCGGCCGAGGGCATTAAAATGAACCCTAGCAAGATTAATGTCATTGTAGAATGGGAAGCTCCAAAGACAGTCACTAAGATACGATGTTTCCTAGGGTTGGCAAGCTACTATAGGTGATTCGTAAAAGAGTAATCTAGGATTACAGCACCATTGACCAAGTTAACCAAAAAGGGAGAAAATTTTATATGGTCAGAGCAATGTAAGAAGAGTTTCCAAACCTTGAAGGCAAAGCTAGTATCCACACCCATACTGACCATACCAGTGCCGGACCAGCCTTTCACACTGTACATAGATGCCTCTAGGTTGGGATTAGGATGCGTACTCATGCAAAATGAGCAAGTGGTGGCATATGCATCCAGACAACTGAATGATCATGAGAAAAACTATCCCACTTATGACCTAGAATTAGCTACAGTGATCTTCGCAATCAAGTCGTGGAGACACTACTTATATCAGAAAAAATTTCATATCAAATTAGGCCAGAAGAGCCTAACCTACCTATTCACACAGAAGGAGCTAAACATGAGGCAAAGAAGATGGTTAGAGCTACTGAAGGATTTCGACTTTGATATCTAGTACAACCTTGGAAAAACCAACGTAGTAGAGGACGCATTGAGCCGAAAAGGTCTAGCAAGAATATAAGAAAGCCCACCAGATCAACCCGGATAATTCACTCTAGTGATAGCATCAGAGATTAACTCAGAATCTAATACACCAGACTTCATTGAGGGGACTAATACAAGAGTTAGTAATAAAACTGTCAAACTCATTAGCCAACTTACATATTAAACCAGATCTAATTGATGAAATGGTGGCAAAAATACCTAAAGACCCTCAATTTTTTTGCTAGAAGTTCGCAGAAGAATATATTAAATGAAATAAAAGAGAAGTACAAAACAACCCTAAAAGGATGTAATACCCCTATGTTCGGCATTGCCATCATCAAGAGTCATCCCAGCCTACCAAAAGAAAACTAGAAATGATATATAGGCCTGTGGGAATTGTCCCATACAACCTCACGTGCTACAAGGTCAAGGCAAGAAAACCATACATATGAAATTCTATCATGAGCCGCTTTCCTTGCAAGTTTATCAGCAACCCCATTCACCTCTTTAAAGCAGTGTCAATATCAGATCTGGCAAGAATTTAATCTTGGCAGCAAAGCCCTCCACTCCTACAGACAATACCAAGGTAATTCCCTATGGCGAAAGTCGTAAACCATAGATTCAGAGTCTGACTCCACCCAAATCTTATGAAAACCCGAGATTGATTTCCTCAAAGATTCCTCTCAACACACCTCGAAGTTTCACCACATAGTTAGTAGCCACTCTAATTGATTCTGCAAAAGCAAAGACCACAAGGCCACTGTTAATTGGTAGAACTCCACTGCACCCACTATACCCGGATTACCAAAGCTACAGCCATCTGAATTAATTTTGCACCAATCCTGGATAAGGGGATACCAAAATAATTCCAATATTCTAGGAGCTCTTCCCTATCTCGTCCTCAAGAAAGGATCCGAGCCACCCTAAGGTCATCAACCGATCTCACTAAACATGGTTTCCATACTAAAACGTCCTGAAGGCCTTTCCTTTTCATTTAAAGAACATCAGCTAAAGAATAAACCTTGTTTTTATGGTAGGAATTATTCCTAACTGTCCATATATTAGACAACATCACAAACAACCATCCATTCCACAAATTTTAAACTGGAGCAGATGATTTTTGAGCAACTGCCATGTCAGTAATTCCTCTCCTGTACCCAATCTCGGTATCCGCATTCCCAATCAAAATGGCCACCTCTACCCACAATGTCTATGTGAACATACATTCTCAAAAAAATATGATCAAATGTTTCCACAGATCTCAAGCAAAATTGACATCAAGATCCCATAAAAATACCTTTCTTCATGAGACAATCATTTGTCGGGAGATTCCTTTATTACCACCGCCACCAAAACCATGAAACTCTAGGGGTCAGCGAGTTACTCCAGACATCAGCAGCCCAAAATGTTTCTGGTGCGTTTTCTTCAACATGCTCTAAGCCGATTTAACAGTAAACTCCCTTAAGCTATTTCCAGCCCACACCAACTTGTCACTACTCACTACTCCCTCGTGACAAAGGAATTGCTTTTACAGCATCAGTGACTTCCTTTAGTAAGTTGGAAGTTACGTCCTGCCATTACCACTGTCCATTAATGATAAATCTGTTTAGGTGACAATCCACACCAAGATGCTCCTTCATGTCTAATCCCAACTATTCTTCTAGAGTATAATTACCCATCCAATACTCTGTCTAGATATTAATCTGCTTTCCACCACCAATTATCCATCTGCAGTGTTTCACAGTCTAGTCCCAGACTTTGCAAATACTTACCCATACTGGCGAAGAGCACTGTGGAATTTGGATCCTTCAGTATCTTGTAAAGTAGTGTCCCCGCATAAACTTAGCATACGGAGAATGTTCAGATTTTACCTTCCAAGCTATCTTACAAAGCATGGCTTCGTTCTTGTGCTTCAGTCCCCAGATGCCCAACCCTCTCTCTCATTTGGGTCTACACATAACATCCCATTTTACCACCACCATCTTCCTTCTCTCTGGGTCCCTAGACCAAAAGAAATTACGTAACCAAGTGTTAGCTATTTTTGTAAGTGCCCCAGGCCACTTATAAACAAAAAACGAGTGCATAAAAGCACTAGGTTGTACTGACCTGACCAGTTCAACTCTCCCTGCATATGATAGAAGTCTCCCCTTCCATGATGCAATTTTTTTCTAAACCGGTCCATAAGAGGATTGAAATATTCCTTTCGTACTCTCCCTTTAAACAGAGGCACTCCCAGATAAGATGTAGGAAAATGGCCTTCAATAAACTTTAAACAAGAAAGCATAGATTGACGTCTACTTCTAGACACATCTAAGGAGAAAAAAATACTTACTCTTCTTAGGATTAACTTTTTGTCCACCTAACTCATTATATAAAATCCAAGAAATGGTTTAGTTTTCTGCAAGAATCTAGAGAACCCTTCATAAAAATAAAAATGTCATCAATAAATAAAATATGGGTAAGAGCCACCACTCCCCGACTCGAAACACCGGCTCAATCAACCCTGCCTCTGACATACACTGGATCCCTTTACATAGTACCTCTTCAGCTAGCACAAACAAGAGCGGAGGCAAGGGATCCCCTGACAATGGCCCCTTCCAACTCCAAAGAAACCCATAGGTCCACCATTTATCATGATCGAAAGTCTAGCTGACTGAAGTAGGGATTTCACCCTATTAACAAAAGCATCAAACAAACCAAACTTTTGAAGAACTACAAACAAAAACTCCCCTTCCATTGTATCATAAGCCTTATGAATATCTAACATCAAAGCAATATTCCCTTCCTTTGTTTTCCTGTGCATAAGAGAAACAAGCTCCGAGGCTAGACCAATGTTTTCATGGATTATTTGACCCTTGACAAAAGCACCATGTTCCAGAGAAATAAACTTTGTAATGATTGACCTCATTCTAGAAACCAGAATTTTTGGGATAATCTTATATACAAAGTTTCCTACACAAATGGGTCTAAACTCCGAAAGTTTAACCACCCCATCCTTCTTAGGGATTAAGCAAATATAGTTATTATTTACTCCATTTGGCATCCTATCCATAGCAAAAAAGAGTACTTCACTGCAGCACTAACCTCACAACCAACAATATCCCAATAGGTATAGAAAAACTTACCAAAGAAATCATCAAGGCTAGGAGAGCTCACTTGGTTCATATCAAACACTGCAGTTCTGATTTCATCAGCAGCTGGGATCTTATCCAACAATAAATTATCTTCCTGAGTTACAATGAGAGGAATCATCTCCAGACACTGGGGATGGTAAGATGATCCTCTACTCCGATGAAAGTCCTCAAAATATCTCATAACATAATCTTTAATTCCTTCCTGGCTATCCAAAATAAATCCATCCTCCTTCTGAATAATTTGGATCAGATTTCTATTTCTTCTTCCGTTTGCCTAACTATGAAAGAAAGGGAGGGTAAGACCCAATTTCTCATTAAAAATCAGAGAATCTATGTAAAACCTGTGCTCTACTAACCCGATCTGACCATGTCATGGCAGGTCTTCCCATCATAACCGGGTCAAGCGAATCGACCAGATGAAGGAACCATAAAGCCAGGTAAGAAAACTAGTCTTTCGTAGCTTGTCCAGTCAGATAACTCAAGTTGTCCAGTCTACGTTTAAGCGACCGGTCAAGTAATCGGTCAATCCCAGAATAAACTCTGAGTATTAGGAAAGTTTTCTAATTTTAGGAGATCACTCTCCTAATTGGGAGATGACTCTATATCAAAGTTTTCCCTCTCTATAAAAGATGACTCTTCACTTCCTCTCACTCTTTTAATCATCCCTAAACCCTATAATTAAGAAGAAGAGTGGAGAAGAAGGCTTGGACAAGAAGAAGACTTAGGAGAAGGAGAAGAAGCTCTGTAAGGAAGAATTAATGTTGATTTCCAACCCATTGCATCGAGAAACCAACGGTAAGGCTTAATACCTCCGTAGAAGTTAGGATTTGTGCTAAGGTTTGAGATTTCAATCACAGTGTTGGTAGATCTAACCCAACATCATGATTGTAATTGCAAGATCTCCCGTATAAACCTATAATAAACTGTAATAGTTAAGGTTAAATAGAATGGCCAAATTCCAAAGACTAATGGCCATAGAATGGTTTTAGGATGGATGCCATTGAAAGCGAAAGAGTCAACTCTAAGAAAAGATAGACTGAAAGATAGCCTAAAGGTTATCCAGTCCTATTGACTGGTCGGACAAAGGCTAGACTAGACAGGCGACCCAATACTCTCGGGAAGTGTTACAGGCTTTGTCCAGATTAATGACCAGTCGAGCCATGCACAACCAGACACGTGACCGGACAATGTCCAAAAGGGCTATTTACCAGACCTGGTAGAGAGTTCTTCACAGAACAAAACCCTAATTAAGTTCTATTAATTGTTTAGGTTTTCAACCAATTCAAGATAGTCTCTAAAGCTTGGGAAATGGACAAACATCACTCAACAAGTGAGGGACAAGACCAAAACTAATTGGTTAATAATAAACTACACTTTATATTTCTATCTTATTGCCTACTGCTATGTTTGGTGTTTGTGCATGTAATATGTCATCTAATAAATGCTATTATTGTTCATGCATATTTTGATTGTTATTTCCTTATATGATGATGATAGGGATAGGAATGTGTATATGTATAGTTAGTGTGTTGAATGGGGAGAGGCTGTAGCATAAAACCATTCACTATGCTGACATCATCGTATCGTTGTTGCCTTAGCAGACTTAGTACATCGTAAGATATCAAGGGGGTAATTGTGGCATGTAGCTGTGGCTCTACCAACAGACTCTAGCTCTATCTCTATGTCGTATTGAAAGATACTGGGGTAAAGCCTTGGATACATTTTGATGACAACTAGGATTGACTAGTGACGAATCCAGTTTGTAAGCCCTCGCCAGTAGGAGCATACGTACTGGTATAGGGTAGAGTATTAGGGAAAGTGCAGGTAGTGTGTAATCCGTTAGGATCTAGCTCTATTTCTATTCTACAGTGAGTGATGTGGGACCACGACGGAGTTGGTAAGTGTCTTTCCATTGGGTGTGCTCACACTTTCGTGTATAAAAGTATAGTGGCCGCCTATCCTTACCATAGCACATTATAAACTTAAAACCAGACCTAAAATATGAATATGATATCATGCATATGTTTGCTGCATTGTTTTATTTTCTCACTGAGTTAAGTTGTGAGCTCATCCCACGGTATTGTTTTCTTTTTTGTTTCTGATAATGAAGGTAATATCGTCGAAGACTACATAAATGCATCATCGTATGGACATGTTATGGTTATGGATGTTCAAGCAGTAAAAGACGGGCATGATTCGGCATGCGAATGTCTTTACTATGTTTATGCATAGTTTACTTTCATATTTTAAGTTATGGACTTGTAATAGATATTTAAACTATGTTTTGGTTAACATTGGATAAACAGTTTATTTATTAATTATCATTAGATATCCAGTTCATTTAATAAAGTTTTCATTATTTATTATTATCTCTAATTATATAGGATGTTTGGTTTGATTGTTGGCAAGGTCCTATGTAAACCTAGCTTGAACCGTTGGTTCATATGACAGTTCATTCACACTTCTGGTTGGACCAGAATTGGGGTATAACAATCTGTATCTCGAAAGTGCCACACAAATTAAGTAAAAAATCATGCGAAAGGCACATAATGCCCCATATTCAGTCCATTTTGGAAGCACCAAGATGTACCATGACTTATAAAAGACAATCTGGTGGAGAGCAAGAAGGCAGAAGTGGCAAATTTTGTTTACAAATGCCTAACCTAGCAACAAGTTAAGGCTGTTTGACAGAGACCACCAAGACTATTACAACCACTACCGGTACAAGAGTGGAAATGGGATTGCATCACTATGGATTTCATCACTGGGTTACCATTAACACCAAGGAATGTGGATGCTATTTGGGTAGTCATTGACCGTCTCACCAAGATGGCCAGTTTCATAGATGTAAAACTCCAATACACCATGGATGAATTGGCACAACAATATGTGGACCAAATAGTACGACTACATGGCGTGCCCAGCAGCATAGTATCCGACAGAGATCCCATATTCACCTCTAAATTCTGAGAGGGATTACAGCGGGCTGTAAGCACCCCATTTTTGCCATCCCAGCTAAACAAAGTCCTGCTGGTATATGGACAACAAAAGGAAGAAAGATGATTGAAAGTTTGGATTTTTGAATGTGAATTTGAGGAAGTTTTTAATAGGTCTGTGAATTTGAGAAAGTTTTCAATGGGTCCCACAGCAAGGTCACGGGTTATAATTTTGCATGGATGCCTAGGTCATGGAATTATCTTCAAAATGAGACCAGAATTGCTCGATTCTGACATCAAATGAAGAAGATATGATCATTTTAGTCGGATGATACGTATAAGGGAGGCTTCTGAAATGATCATAAATAATCCTAGGGGCTTTCATGCAAATTATCGTAAGTTGGATTGTTTGAATTTCAAATCATCATATCTTGATCATCCGACATCTGAATCATATGGTTTAAGTACCATTATTCCTTATTTTTAGTCCTCTTCAAAGTGGACGTAAAGGATTTCCGGTAGAAATCACCAGTGGGCCCCATGCAAGCTTGCATGCAAAGTTATCATTAGAACTTCAAAGCTTCATATCTTTTCCGTTATACGTCGGATTCAGATGATTCCAAAGCCGTTATTCTTCATTTGTGATGTCCTACAAAGTAGACATGGAAAATCTTGGGTAGAAGTCTCCGGAGGGTCCCATGCAAAATTACATATGGAAATGGTCATTTAATCTTCAAAAATTCATATTTTGATCATCCCATATCCAAATCAGGTACTTTCAGTTTCATTATGGTCCATTTTTAGTACTCTACAAAGTGGACATAAAGGATTTTTGGCAGAAGTCTCTGAAGGATCCCATGCAGAATGGTCAGCTAAATTATCGATAATTGGTCCGCTTAAACTTCAAAAATTCATAAGTTGACCATTTTATTTTCAAATGAGGTGATTCAAGTTCCTATATTCTTCATTTTTAGTGTTCTACAAAGTGAACGTAGAAAATTGGGAATAGAGGTCATCGGAAAATTCCATGCAAAATGATAATGAAAATGGCTCATGAAATGATAGAGAGAGAAAAGTCAGTTAATTTCAGTCAATCCAGTCAACTCAGTTCAAGCCAGTTCTGGCCTAACCCAGCTCAATCCGTAACGGGGGCTTCGCCAACCCAAGCCGGTCTCAACCCGTTTGAACCGGCCATCCCATATATTATTATGGAACCAGTTCATCCATGTGCATAGTATTTATATATATTGTATACTATATATATATATGTTATTAAATATATGTGTGTATATGTATATAATATATATTATTATATATAAATGATAAAATTCAAAAGAGATTGAGGAAAAAAAAGAAAAGAGAGAATATGACAGAATAAGAGAAAGAGAGAGAAAAAGGGAAGAAGAGAAGAAAAGGAAAGAAAGAGAAGAAGAGAAGAAAAGGAAAGAAAGAGAAGAAGAGAAGAAAAGGAAAGAAAGAGAAAAGGAGAAGAAGAAAAGGAAAGAAAAAGAGAAGAGAAGAAAAGAAAAGGAAAGAAAAAAAGGAGAAGAGAAGAAAAGGAAAGAAAGAGAAAAAGAGAAGAAAAGGAAAGAAAGAAAGAAGAGAAGAAAAGAAAAGGAAAGAAAGAGAAGAGAAGAAAAGGAAAGAAAAGAGAGAGGAGACGTGAGGGAGAGAAGGATTTTCAGTTTTGGCATAAAATCCAAAAGAGATTGAGGAAAAAAGGAAAGAAAAGAGAGAGGAGACGTGAGAGAGAAGGATTTTAAGTTTTGACATAAAATCCAAAAGAGATTTGAGGAAAAAAAAAAGGGGGGGAGAATAAAGGAGAGAAAAGGACGTGAGAGAGGAGGGGGGGTTTTAGCTTTTCTTCTTTTGGTCTCGGTTTTGGGAGAAGTGAGAAGGAGAGAGGAAAAAAAAGAGGAGAATAAAAGGAGAGAAAAGGACGTGAGAGAGGGGGAGGTTTCAGCAAAGAAGAGAATAGATAAAACTGAAAGAGAGGAAGAAGAAGATCGAGATCGAAAGAAGAAGAAGAAGAAGAAAGAAGAAGGAGGAGGAGAAGGAGTTCGCCTGAGGTAAGCTGCTACCCCTCCCATCTATTTTTTTTTTGTTTGTTTGTTGCTGCACCTCATCTCACGATACATCACTGCCCAACCTCACCAAAGCACCACTGATTGCCACCATACTCATGATCATCTCCCTCTGCTAAAACCCAGCCGTGCATACTTGGCCATCAACTGGGATTCTGTCCTACACATACACCTCATCTTCATACACTACCCCAGCCCACTTGTGCATTCCATCTGTCTCCCATGTTTGAACCTACACTACAAACCTGCTGCCCATATCTTCAACCCACCTATTTGTGACACCTAACTCCCAAGCAAAACCCAACACCCAATATCCCTTGCATCAACAAACCTCATCACAAGTAAATCTGTCCCATTGATTTGAAAAATCTGTTTGATATATTTTGATATTAATTCTATCCCAATTGATCTAGAAATTGAATGAAATTGATCCGATCTGGAAATTCAATGCAATTGATTGATCTAGAAATTGAATGAAATTGATCCGATCTGGAAATTCAATGCAATTGATTGATCTAGAAATTGAATGAAATTGATCCGATTCTGGAAATTGAATGAAATTGATCCGATCTGAAAATTAAATGAAATTAATTCGATTGTGAAAATTGAATGAAATTGATCCGACTGCCTTAATTTCATGTGATAAAAATTTTTTATCTGAAGGTATTTAGATTTGGTATGCTAAAAATTGATCCGAATGCTTGAGTTTCATATGCTCAAAATTGATCCGAATATGCTTGAATTTCATCCGACCACATATTGAAATTGTTATGAAATTGCTCTGATCACATGCTTGAAATTGCTATGAAATTGATCTCATTGGCTTGAAATTTAAGGTAATTTGAATATAGCCCATTGGATGTCAAATTTGATTTTGAACGGGTAGATTGTGATTTTGAATGATTTTTACCATTGGATCTTGATCATTTGTGTTTTTAAGCCATCTAAATCATTGGATCTTTATTGTGAGTGGTTTTATTGAATTTGAACAGTTAGATTACCATCAAGAGTGATTTATACCGTTGAATTTTTCATCATGAGTGTTTTTAGATGTTCACTGACATGTTTGGATGCCACATAATTGCCATATTTGATGCTTACACTCTCACATGCCATACATGGAATGCTTTCACATGTTATCTTTGGATGCTTCTATTTTTGGATTGCACACTTACTATGTTTGTATTGATTCACATGCTCACTTGTCATCTTTGACTGATTTATTGCTAAATTTAGATATATTTCTAACATGCTATATTTGGATGCTTACACTGCTATATTTAAGCTCACATTGCTATGTTGGATTGTTTACATTGCTATTATTGAGTACAACAACTAGGGCAAAATAAACCCTAGAATGGAATGATCAATTAGGGCAAGATACACCCTAAAATGGAAAAAATACAACAATTAGGATAGAAAATCCTAAAAATGGAAAGTAAATAGCAATTAGGGTAGAAAACCCTGGAAAGAAAATAGCAATTAGGGTATAAAACCCTAAAAATAAAAAGAAAATAGCAATTAGGGTAGAAAACCCTAAAAATGGAAAGAAATTAATGGTAGAAATTTATGTCCCATCCCTAGATCCTATTAACAAAAATAGAAAGAATTTGGTACACATCCCAAATAAAAATGGTAGAAATTTAAGTCTCATCCCTAGATCCTATTGACAAAAATAGAAAGAATTTGGTACACATCCCAAATAAAAATAATAGAAATTTAGGACCCTAGATCCTATTGACAAAAATAGAAAGAATTTGGTACACATCCTAAATAAAAATGGTAGGAATTTAGGTCTCATCCCTAGATCCTATTGACAAAAATAGAAAGAATTTGGTACACATCCCAAATAAAAATGATAGGAATTTAGGTCTCATCCCTAGATCCTATTAACAAAAAATAGAAAGAATTTGGTACACATCCCAAATAAAAATGGTAGGAATTTAGGTCTCATCCCTAGATCCTATTAAAAAAAATAGAAAGAATTTGGTACACATTTCAAATCCGACTCTCACAAATTTCGAACTACGTCGTACCTGATTTCTAGGACACACCCTAGAATACGTAGGCAATTTGGGAATCCCAAATACGGTACAAAGCCATCCATCAACCATCCATTCAGCATAAATTTCAACTTGAACAAAAAAATCTAATTGAAGCACATGCATAAATCACTTTCATAATCTTTAATCACAAAACCCATTTCGAACTATGTTTTTGGACTTTATTTCCAGGATTGGAATACGTAGGCAGTTTGAGATGTCTTACACGTCTTAGATTCAGTGCAAGACCGAACCATCTTTGGTTCGGTTCACTGTATAATATTGTACATTACATTTGCTTTTTTATTTGCTTTAAAACATGATTGGCTAAACCCTAGGTTAGAACAACTTAGCAACTTGGTTTAAGACATCCCCCATTGAACCTTAGTCATCCAGTTGACCAAGCACAGTCAAAATTAGAGTTTAAGGAAACTTTAGGAGGCCGATATTGATCGGGCGGTTTGGGTGCCTAACACCTTCCCATAACCGTACCCTGAATACTTATCCGATCTCTTGCAGACCAAAGAACTGATACATTGGGTCACGAGTCAATAGAAGTCTTACCTTAGGGTGGGGCTACATTTTTCGAGGTCCTAGACCTTAATCTAGGTGGCGACTCCAATAGAATAAACATTGATCTTCATCGATACGGATACCACATTTCATCCCGAGGAGGATCATCGATTTTCCATTGTCCTCACACGGGCCATGGGGACCGAATTAAATTTTAGTACGGCCTTTTATCCATAAATAAACGAACAGTCGAAAAGGACCATTCAAATCTTAGAAGACATGCTCCGTATTTGTGCAATCGATTTCCAAGGCGCATGGGATGAGAAGCTAGCTATGATGGAATTCACCTATAGTAATAGTCAACAGGCAATCATTGGGATGCCCCCATACGAGGCACTTTATGGAAAGAAATGCCATATCCCGTTATACAGGGAAGAGGTCAGGGAGAGAAGGATCGTAGGGCGAGATATAATACAGGAGACCTGCCAGGTTGTGGATGTGATATGAGAAAGAATTAAAGCAGCCTGATCACAACAAAAGAGTTACCTCGATGTATGGCGAAAGGAGCTAGAGTTCGTAGTATGAGATAAAGTTTTTCTAAAGATATTGCCCCTATATGGGATGAGACCTTTTAGAAAGAAGGGGAAACTAGTTCCAGGTACATGGGACCATATGAGATACTAAAGAAGTGTGGGGCAGTGATGTATCAACTGGCATTGCCCCCATCCCTATCTAACATACATGATGTATTTCATGTATCGATGTTGAAAAAGTATGTGATGGATTCTAACCATGTGTTGAGGCAAACCACTTTAGTTGAGCGAAGATTTAATGTTTGAGGTGGAACCCTGCGAGATTGTAGACAGGAAAGTATAATGCCTCCGAAACAGAAACATCCATTACATAAAAGTGATCTGGAAAAGTCCCTCAACAGAGGAACATCAAGGGAAGAGGAAGAGGCTATGCAGAAAGTACCCCTACTTGTTCAAAACAGGTAAGAATCAATTTTGGGGACGAAATTTTTTTAAGGAGTTATAAGTCCTACATGTCGAAAACCCGGTCTAATTAATTTTTTTTTTTTTTGCTCATAGCACGTCTTCCTAAGGTGAACCGGATCAAACCATGATAGAATAAGTCGTGCCAACATGTTAGACGATGGAAACAGGTATGATTTTTGACAATAATCTAAATGGGACCAAACCGAGCCATGAAATGGGGGAAATAACCTTATCCAGTTAGAGATTTAGTGCCACGGTCTCTAACTAGACATTCCTACCAGACAGACTTTGGGTGCAAACCCAATGGATCAAAAACCCTAAAAAAGGGCCTGACTGGGAGAAAAAGTATTCTCCACCCATCTAACTTAAACCCACGTGAGATAACTCGTAAACCCATACTTCTTGTAGGAGAAGGGAGTTAGTTTCCCAAACTCCTAACAAGGGGACACGTGGTGGAATATTCCCAAGAAACCCTGGGGTTAGAGTTTCACTCTAAGAGGGAAACTCTAAGTATCTAAAAACCCCTCCTTGGTACGTACAACCCACCCTAAGAAAACATTATAACACGTCCTTAGAGTGTGACGAAGAAGAAGAGAGGGAGAAGAAACCGTGCTCAAGGAGAAACCAAGCGACAGTGAGCTCGGATCTTCCTACAACCTACTAAAGTCACAAGTAATCTTCCTTACCCCTCTAACTGTGTTTAGTTGATTTTAAACCTCGCGTAAGTCTCCTTCCCTATCATTGAAAGGAAGCCTTGGTTCCCAAGGTTCACGCATGATGTCCACAACCTTCTTGTGCAAAAGAACAATAACGAAACTAAAGGGAGACCATTAAGCCAACCCTCTTAACCTAGCCCTAAAAAACCTCCCAATAGACTACTGGGAGTGTCTGATCGTAGGTACCGATCATAGGCCTATGCGACCAGACATGCCCCTAGACACCCATAGAAAGGTTTGGGTCCTGTCCGAAGGGAAGTCATGTTGGAAGCCTATCCAATAGGACAATCCAACCAAACAAGCCCAGTAATGAATAATACCTAGTGCAAGGTGATGGGTATTGTCACATATTGACAAACATAGTCGCTTAACACTAAACATCATCGGTGATTACAAACCATACGTTAAATGACAGCTAAGTGATGTCTAATGAAACATAATAATGTTAATGTAGGTGCAAGTATGAGTGTGTCAAGGTAAACCTCTATGGTGCAAAGGGCGTGTAGATCTAACTCACCAGGTGAGGGATAGTTTAACTTTATTTTACAGAGTGTTTTCAATCACCTTTGCTGGTCTGTGTTGCATATTATGTGAATAACATGCCATCCAATTCTTATGGCTACTGCTCAAGCATATGCATTTCTTTTGTTATGAATTGTCTGTAAAAGCATGATGTTTATTTAGTCTGTGTAAGATTTCAGAATGGTGGGTATGAGACTGCGAGACTGATTGACTACATGGACACTAGTTTACATCACCAAGTATAGGGGGTGGTAGCAGACTGGGCTCTCTGCTGGGGTATGGTCACAGGTGAGCATTATTGTCATCGAGGACTGTTTAGAGACATAGAACCCATGTTTGTAACCCTAGCCAGTAGGAGGTTAGGTACTGGTATAGGGTTGGTCCAAGGATGGTGACCTAGCAGTGTTTGTTGTAGAGTCACCGAATAGGGCTATCACATATCTAGCCTACGATTGAGAGTCTCATGGCTGTGGTAGGATCTACTGGGAAGGACTGTCGGGTGCCCATTCACTCTCGTACATGGAAAGTTGAACGAGCTCTGGGAGTGAAGTTGTCTTCTTCCATAGCGAATAGCAAACATTATATTAAACCTAATCTTGAAGCCGTCACATGCATTATTGCCTACTTGCATGTACTATTTCTCACTGAGCTCAAGTTGTGGAGCTCACCTCACTATCATATTCTTTTTTTTAGTTAATGATATAGGTACTATTGTTGAATACTTTGTCAGTGCACCAGTGATCTCCATTCTTTCCCGCTTGGAGGCTTAGGGTGCCTTATCGAAGAAGGCACCCTTGAACACTTTCCAATCTACTTGCTTATGCTTAGTCTCCAGATATGCCCATGTAGAATTCCACTAAGCATTTGCATCTTCCTTCAGCATGTGAGTGGCAAATAAGACCTTTTCCTCCTCTGTACAGATCATCAGTCGGAAGTTTTTCTCCATCTCTGCAACCCACTGTGCTGGCCACAAGGGTCTCCCTGTCTTACCGGTAAACGATGAAGGCTTCAACTTCAGGAATCTATCCACCGCTCTGCTCAGATCATGCTGTCCCTGAGTGTTCATTCCGTACCATGGTGGTGGATACGGGTAGGCTCCCGGGTACGCAGAAGGCGACGGAAACTGATGCGGTGGTTGTACATTCTGTGCTTGGCCCATCGGCCTTGGGCTACCCTACATTGGCTGCGAATTATTTTTCTCTCCAGACTCAGGCGTACCTCCAGTGGGAACAGAACCCGGTGGCCTGAACATCTTCAGTATCTCACTCAGGAATTCCTTCTGCTGAGCTTGCATCTGATAGACCAAGTTTGTAACAATGGTCTCTGAATTCCTGTGAGGTGGCCCAGGAAAATTTATTGTTACTTCTGGAACCTGTTCCTCCTCAATTTCCGGGCTTGGCTCTCTAACATGGCCCTGTTCAACATGTTCTTCCTCTAGGCGCATCCTGGCCTGATGACGCTTCCGACCCCTACGACCATTTCCTCCCACCATCTCAAACTATTCTGTTTGGATCTGAGAAGAAGACATAACACGTGAGAACCACAATAATAGTAGTGTTAGTCTTGAACAATACAAAGGGAAATAGTAGAAAAGTAAAAATTTCAATTTACATAATTGTTAAAAATTTTAAAACAATTTCTAGCTTTTTTGGTGCGTACCGGTCGCAACATACCGGTCGCACCACTGTAGAATATGCTGCGACCGGTATAGTCGGCCGGTCAGAATTAAAATTCTGACCGAGACATAGCGGTTGCATGTCTACAAGGGGTACCGGTCAACCGCTATAGTCGACCGGTATGCCCAGAAAGGCTTATAAAGTCGCGAAAAGTGAGATTTTCCTCACTTTTCCAACTCCTTCTTCTCCGGTGGCGATTTTTCTTTGGAGTCCGAGTTGCTACAGTCCGACCGGTGCTATTTGAAGCCGATTTCTTCCGTTCAAGACCTAGCACATCGTCTCCAGGTAGGTTCCTTCTCTCCCCATCCATTCTTTATCATTTTCCCATATCGTTTTTTAGTTAAAATTTTGGGTTTTTCTTTGATTAGGAGATTCCAACCGTAGGAACTCTTTTCCTTCGGCTTGGAAAGGGTTTAGGGACCCCCAAGAGCAAAAGCCCTCAATCAATTTGGGGTTTCACCGAACGGTTTTCATAAAAATCAAATTTTTACATGTTTTGACCTAGGTTTTTCAAAAAATTTTGAAATTTCTGATTTTTCTTAAATTTCTTGAAATTTCTTGTTGTAAATGCTTGTAATTGATTTGTCGAAGAGTGTGGGGGTTACGTAAGTCCTCCTCCCCATGTTTCTGGGTGAGTTCGAGGCTTTTTCCCAATTTACTGTCGTTATGCTGCCGAAATTTTGAAAATTTTCTAACATTTTCTTCTTGGTTTCATTTATTTTGCAGTTTAAAAATGGCTCCCGACATGCTCTTAGGAAACGTCCTCACGGCTCGAGTTCATGTGTTCCCCAGCCACCAGTTCCCCAACTTGACGAATACTGGTTCCATTCTATAGAAGCACAGGCTCGGTTCCCGTGGTTCGATAACAAAAACATTGAATCCGGGCGTCGGGTTAACTTGGAACAATTGGACCGGTTCGATGTACGAGCGGCTTTCGACAAGCTTGGTTGGTTGCCTGTCATTTCTTACACAGACACCACCCGTCCCAATCTGGTTAAGCATTTCTATGCTAACCTGGAGCTGCACGGAGATGTTAACGATCCCAACCAGGGTAGGGATTTGCGCATCACTAGCTATGTCCGGGGTGTCCCCATTTCATTCAACACCCACCAGCTGGCCGACCTTCTAGGGGTTCCAAATGATGGAGACCTAGTGTATTGCCCTCCCAAAGTGAAGGGCTATCTGACTGAGGATCTGTGCCGAGAGATAGCAAATCAGATACTAAACCCTGGAGCTCCCATGAAGGCGGCTAGCTTGAGACCTGTACCTCGGGTATACAGTTGCATCATTCAACACAACATCGTGCCCCAGAGCGGCCATCATAGTGAGTTATCCCAACTCACTCAGTACATTACTTATTGCGTCTGCACTGGGGAGCGGGTCTCTCTCCCTTACCTTATCATCAGGACCATGCATCAGGCGACCCTGGCCGATCAGGCCAGTAACCTTCCATACGATCGTCTCATTACCTTCCTGCTACGTCGCCTGGGCGTGAGCATGAGAGGCGAGGTGACCGTTGAGGATACTATGACCTCCGACATAGACTGGGACGCCATTCAGAGGATGCAGATGGTTGATCTGCCTGTTAGCGATGACGAGTTGGAGGCTCGCCCTCGCCCACTTGGGAGGGTAGCAGTCGCGGCAGCAGCAGCAGCAGCAGCCAATGCGGCCTATGCAGCCGAGCTTGAGCGTGATGATGACGAGGAGAGGGCCGAGGGTGTACCAGTGCCAGCTCCACAGCCTACATCTGCAGCGCCACCATCTACCTCTACCGCCGGACCGTCTCATCCTTCCCCAAACCCAGTGTTGAGTATGTTCACTGAGATCAGGGACACCCAGAGGGTCATCCTAGAGTCTCAGCGAGAGATGGGTCAGGAGTTGGGACGTCTGGCTCGTAGCCTACGGGTGACTCAGGACCAGGTGCATTGGCTTAGGGTCGCTTACGAGCGAGATTATGGTATAGCGGACCCTATTCCTCCTAGGCCCCCCACCCCATGATTTACTTTTATTTCTCTTTCTTCAGACGGTTTATAATACAGTGTAATTGTCCGGTTTGTGGACTGTACCCTGTAGCACTATTTCATTTGATACTCATTTTCTTGTTTAATGAAAATTAGAATGGTGTGAGTGAACCGTCATTGAACCAACGGTTCACACCAGGATCTCGAATAGGCCGTGTCCACTCATACAAACCCATTACACATAACCACAATCAAAATATAAATAATACAGCGGAAGTCTTTAAATAAATGAACTGAGAATCTATTGATAACTTTAAATAAAATATCCAATTATTCAAATTCAAACATATAATATAATATCATTACATCTCTTTAATCCAATTGAAAATAACAAAAATAAATAAATAAAACCAATCAAAGGTACACACAGAAAGGGCACTCGCATGAAGCGTCATGCTCGTCCTCTCCTCGCCCCGTACATCCAACGCAACGAACACCACCATAAGCCGAGCATTCATGTAGTCATCCACAAGTGTAACATGCATCAACATCTAAAACATGTATATATACAAAGGGTGAGCTTACAACTTAGCTCAAGAAGACAATCAGACAGTTTCACAATATTATGCATGAGTAACAATCATTTTATGCTGTGGTCTGGTTTTAAGTTTGCAATGTGCTATAGAAAGGCTTGGTGGCCCCCGCACCTCTATACACGAGTGTGTGGCACCTCATGGATCACACCCTCATTGGCCCACATGCACCCATCATGGAATAGAGATAGAGCTAAGATACCCCCGTACCTCCCCTGATGCTCTACCCATACCAGTACCTAAGCCCCTACTGGCCAGAGCTCTCAAACTGGGCTCGCAACTAACCAATCCTACATGTCATCAATCTATGCTCTATCCCAGCACAGCCGTCTACGGCATAGAGATAGAGCTAAGTCATTCCCACACCTCCCCTGATGCCCTATCCGCAACTAACCCACTAGGATAGAAACATAACGCAGGTAGACCCTATCCCAACATAACTCCCTACGGCATAGAGATAGGGCTAAAGCATCGTGGATAAGCTAGCGTCGACCTCGGAGACCACAATGCCACATAACAATGGCCAGGCCAGCATCAACATCGGAGACCACCGTACCACGACCTTCCCCGATGCCCCACCCGTACCAAGCATGTTAAGACAGAATACTACAAAAGGTGCTAGTGTGAGGAGCGATCCCAGGCCCATGCCCCACTCCACACACTAACGAAAATAATCACATGCTTAACAATCACATCCTATCAATGCATAAACAATAATAATATCAGAAAGTAAAGGATGGCATGTGAATATGCACAAACATCACATCATACATAATTAATGATTAACAATGATTTACTGTCCATTAATTATTAGGTTTAGGTCAGATTCCCTTACCTGACGCTCGTTTGATAGCTTGCTCTACATCGTAAGATCTAAACGGAAAGTCACAAAGTCCTACAATGTTATTAGGGTTTCATTAGAATATATTACTTAGGGTATCATGTTGGTCGGAAACCAACATGGTTACAAAATACCCTCACAGAGCTGGCCGGTGGCATGTACCGGTCGCAGCTCTGTGGGGAAGACTGGCGACCGGTATGGTCAGCCGGTCCCCACAGACCAGCCTCCCGAGGGATACCGGTGGCAACATACTGATCGCACTGTGTGCAACCGGTATAGTTGACCAGTATGTCTCCGAAAGACCATACATGGATTTTTCGACTGTCGTCGATCATCCTCCATGGATTTCCAAGGTTTCTCCTATCCATTCTAAGTCTAATCATTGAGTTAGAGTTATCCCCAACTCAATCAAGTCTTGTTTCGATGAATATCATCTCGAAACTCGAATCTAGGGTTTGACGAAAACTTAGGGTTTATTGGCCAATTTAGGGTGTTAGATCAATACCTACTTTGCATGGTATTGATCCACCCACACAACTAACATAGGATAAGAAAAGATTGATTCAACACTTACCATTGACTGGCGTAGCGTGAGAGTCGTCGAACGGTAATGGCGGCACCTTCTTCTTCTTCCTAGCTCCTTCTCCATTCCAACATCTTTCTCTTCTCTAGGGTTTGCTAGAGACAATGGAAAGGATTTGAGGAGGTTTAAGGGTGTATTTATAAGCTAGATTTAGGGTCTAGTAACCCTATTAGGATTAGGAAAGTCTTAGATTCGAAATCATGAAAGTGGGACCCACAGAAGTCAATTTCTGGATTTCCACACTTAGTTGCGCAGACCTGACCGGTCGACCGGTACCATCGACCGGTCAACATAAAATCAAGTTGATTCGATCGTCTTTGGTTCGATTTCATACATGTTTGTCATCCGCTCGTCCCGTCTGGCCCGGTGATGATCGAAAGACCTGTCACGACATCAAAACCAAGGTTTAGACCGGGTTTACGGAGTGCGGGTCTTACAACTCCCCCACCCTTAAAAGAAATTTCGTCCCAAAATTTGCATGTAGGTTTCACAAGACCCGTGTCAATCTAACCCGGTCTTACCACCTTGAACCAGGTTCACCCATCATGGTCGAGTCAAATGGACCAAGGGCGTAAAGGAGACCGAGATCCCAGGTATCAAATCGACCCTAAAACACTAAATTTAAGGAGAGGGTCGCATACCCAGCCAAGGAGGGTCGGACCTCCCAAAACAGAAAGTCAGACCCTCAGTTTTGAAGGGAGGGTCGGACAACTTAGAGAACCTAGGGTCGACGGGATCATCGACCCTCCCATCGACCCTCAGTTGCCGCCGAAACTAAAATTAGAAAATATCCAAATTTTCGATTGGGATTCTTTCCTAATCTCAAAGGAACTTATTTTAGGATGTTCCTACTCTATTTAAAGGACGTCCCTAAGCCTCTTTCACTCTTTTTTACAACCCTAATTGGATTGAGAGAAAGAGGAGAGAAGGAAGAGAAGAAGAGAAGGAAAACTTGAAGAAAAGGCTAAGGAAGAGAAGAGTTGCAGAGAAGGAGTATTCTTCTCAGGTATGGATACTAATTCCATGAGTTTCTACAGACCTTAGGTTAGGTAATGGTGAGAATATAATCTCGGAGAAACCCAAACCTTCAACCCATGGTTCGGTTTTCATAGAAAACCATGGGAGATTACATGAAGTCTATCTAGGTGGATTATTCATGGTTTCAGACCATGGAATGAATGTTGAATGGAATGTAGGAGCAAGCCATATGATCCAAAGCACGAAGAATGGACTAAAAAGAGGGAAATTGACCAAAGTACACCGAGGGTTGCACCAAGGGTCGATGACCATCCGACCCTAGGTGATCCTAACTATCGACCCTCAGTGTTCGAAAACTCCAGATTGGGGAGGGTCGATCAGGACTCTGACCCTACCTCCGACCCTCATTTAACAGAATGGTTTTTAAATTCTGAATAAATTCTAATTAAATTTTATCGACTGTGTTAGGTCTTCTAGCAATTTAATAACAATATAAAGGTGATTCTAAAGCTTGGAAAAGTACCTATTAGCAAGCTAAGGTGAGGAAACAAAACTCTAAACTAATTGGTTAATAACAAACTATTTTCTATTTTCTTGAGTCCAATGCCATGCTTGATTCTATGTGAATATGTTTGTAATGTGCATACAACATGTCATCCAATATTTTTATTATTTGTTCATGCATATTTATTTTATTGTTTATAACATGATGATGATGATGATGATAGGAATAGGCATGTGATTGTATGTGTGTGGTTGGTGTACTTGATGCGAGCGAGTATCAGGGGAGGTGTGATGAGAACGTCAATAAACGTTAACCTTTGGCGGGTCTCAGCACTTTAGCTCTATCTCTAACTCAAGTCTTGTGCATTAGCATCGTCGTATCGTCATTACCTTAGCAGAACTATTGTGTCATAGAGTATCAGGGGAGGTGGTCTCGGTCCTTGTAGTCTTTGACTCTACCGGGGGGCCTTAGCTCTATCTCTATGGACATTCTGAGGGATGCTGGGGTGAGGCCTTGGATAGACTATTTGGCATTAGGATTGGTTAGTTGCGAGCCCAGTTTACAAGCCCTCGCCAACAGGGGCTTACGTGTTGGTATGGAACTATATAGTAATAAATGTTAACATTTGTTATATAATGTTCATGATTAGGGTGGATGGGGACGACGATAAACGTTAACCTTCGGGCGGACTTCCACACCCTGTGTATAGAGGCGGGGTCAATAAATGTTAATCTTTGACCACCTAATCTTTCTATTGCGCATTGCAAACTATAAACCAGACCAAAGTATGAATTGATTTGCATGCATATGTAATTTTACATTGTTTGTTTGCTCACTAAGCCGTGATGTGTACTCACCCCTTAACGTCGAATATTTTTAGTTGATGATCCAGGTTTCACAGTTGAAGATTATATGAAAGCTCCAGCGTACGGGAATATAGCAACAATGGAGGTTGAAGCTGAAGTGGATACACATGACTCCTCTTGCGAGTGCAACTCATGTGTATTCGATTAGAAATTTTTCTTAGGTTTCTTTATTTGGATTTATTAAAGACATGTATTTGGTATTTAATTAATTATGTCTCAGTTGATACAGAATAATTTGTAATTTAAATTTTAATATCACATAGATTCTCAGTTTATTTTATTATAATACTTTCGCTATTGTGTATTTACTCTGAATATGAATGTAGATGTACGGAGTTCAGATAACACGGATATTGCCTACTCGAGATCATGGTTGAACCGTTGGTTTGTTAGCGGTTCATCACACCATTCTGAATAGTTCGGAATTGGGGTGTGACAACTTGGTATCAGAGAATCACAGGCCTTGTCCGCTGAACTAACATACATTCAAGACAATTGTAAACTGAGATAGGATAAAAGTAAAAACAGTAATATTAACACATTATAAGCACAAGTGATGGTTGAGACCAAATTTAAAAAAAAAAGAGAATAATGCACTATTTAAGGGGAAATAATTTTACATTCAATGAGAGAGAAACAAACGTATATACATAACTAAAGCAGAGTACAGTCCACAACTCGGACAGTTACTCTGTAGTACAAAGAAAATAAATACAATCAAGAAGCTGGAGGTAAAGGAGGAGGCGGCGCCTCACGGTCTCTGTCGTAGTTCTCGGCATAGACTCTAGTCAACCAGGCTATCTGAGTTGGGTCGTCTGTAGACTAGTAGTAAGATCGGCTACCCTCCTATCAGTCGCACGCTGAACCTCTATGAGCTCTCCCATCCGTGTGTCTAATATGCGTTGGACGGCTAACAGCTCATCCACTCTCACACGCTGAGCGTCTAGCAACTCCTCCATCCTCAGATCAGATCTACGCTGAGCCTCCCTGATCTCCTGCAACATCTCCATCAGGTCAGAAGGTGGGCGTGAAGGACCAGCCGCATGGGAAGGATCAGTCTCAGGTGCAGGATCTGCCGCAGAAGAAGTACCAACTCCAACCGCATGCGTAGGTGAAGGCGGTGGTATCGAGTCGACATCCATATACATACGGTCGTCATCATCGACAGGATCCACATGAGCTCTAGCAGCGGCAACAGCGGCCTCAGCATCAGCCATCTCAATGCGAGTGTGAGGGCGTACCATCTCGTTCCTCTCCTCATCACTGACTTGGGCATCCCGCAGGCCCATCTTGTAGATAGCCTCCCAATCTAGAGGCGACGAGAAGGTTTTCTCCTGAATCTTCTCATCTACTAATTCAACCCCCAGGCGGGTCAGCAGAACAGTAATCATACGTCCATAGGGTAGGTTACCCCTATGACCGGACAATGTAGCACTAATCATGGTCCGCATGATGATGTAGGGAAGGCAGACTGGCTGTCTAGTGCAGATACTATATATCAGAAACTGGGTCAGGTGAGAAACCCTCTCGTAGTGCCCACTCTGCGGAATCAGATTATGCTGGATAATCTTGCAGAAGACCCATGGAGCTGGACGCATGTAACAAGCTCTCATCTGCCAGCGATCAGGTCGTAGCAACTGATTATCGATCTCTACCCTCATCTCCATGGAAACAAACTGGGGCTCTCCAGGCGCACAGTAAACCATGGGGCCATCATAAGGAATGCCCAGTAGGTCGGCCAGTTTCCGATAGTCAAATGAGATATTCACCCCTTTGACGTAGCTGGTGATGCGCAACTCTTAACCCCTCTCGACATCATTGTAATTCCCCACCACCTGGAGGTTACAATAAAACTGTCGCACCAAATCCGGACAGGTGCAAGCGTCATAAGTAATGACAGGGAGCCACCCCATATCACCAAATGCTCTCTCTACGTTGAACAAGGCTAGCTCAACCAAGTTCACCATACGACCACCCTCTACTTTCTTACGAGCATAGTCAGCATACTGTGCCTCGGCTTCGTTGGAGCGGAAGCGAAGCAGATCACGAACTCTGGGTACCTTGGTACGAGCCATGGTATCTGCAAATAAGAAAGAAAAAGGGAGATAAGGAGTTAATAGGATAAAAATCCATAATTTCACATTATAACGACGTAAGTGGCCAAAAGCCTCACTTGTCACCCATACACGTGGGCAAGAGGACTTACGTAGGTTCCAACATATCCTACAACACTCACACAATAGGAAATTGGAACTAATGAAGTCCAATTTGAAGAAATTTCAAGAAATCAAAAATTTCGACAATTAGGGCAAAAAGAGCAAAAATTCAAGTTTCTCGACAACCAACCAATGAAACTCAAAAAATTTTGAGGGCTTTCGTTCCTCGAGACACCAATAACAAAAGCCCCCAATAAAAATCAAATTTTTATGATTGGAAAAGGTTTAATTTGAAAGATACAAGTTAAATGGACAAAAACCTAGAAAAGAAAACCTAAAAATAGGGGAAAATGGGAGAACATACCTATAGGGATGACGTGGACGTCGAAACCCGGACTCAAACTGACCAAAGACAGTGGAGTGGCACTGTAGCAACTCAGAGGGGAGAGACGAGTCAAAACGGGAGGGAAATAACAAAGAATGAATCAGAATCGGCTCTTAAAAATCTGATTTTTGGTGTGAGGGTCGGACAATTCGACCAGAACCATTGACCCTCGGATCGACCCTCCCATCGACCCTCGGCTCTCTGGAATCTGACAGAAAACTAAGGGTCGGATACTGAGGGTCGGACACCCTTCGACCCTCACATCGACCCTCAGCTCTCGGGAAGAACAGGTCATTCCCAGGGTCTGATACTAAGGGTCGGTCATACCATCGACCCTCACCATCGACCCTGCATAGAAAAGACAGTATTTTTCACAAAATGATCTGAAAATTTTGAAATTTTACATCGGTTAGCGTGCCTACATGAAGTATAAATGACTTTCTCACCTTTTTGATGATTTTCAGGCACCACCAATCTCAGAAGAAAATATGTCTGGACGTAGAGTAACCAGGCAGAGTCAAAATGCAGTTCCACCACCACCACCTGTGGAGGAGACCAGTCAGGAAAATATATACAAACAAGGAAATCCTGATCAGGCAAACCCTACAAATTTGTCACCTCCACCACCTGAGTTAGCAACCATGGTGATGAATTTGGCACAGCAACTACAACAGATGCAACATGCGCAGGCTCAAATGCAAGTTGCAATGGGAATCATGTTCCAAGCTGCTCATGCTACACCCATGCAGACGGGACAAGCCAGTGCAGCACCGGTGGGTAACCACCCAGCACCTCAAACACCTCAACAACCTGCTGCACAGATTCCAGTACCAGGTCCGGAAGCAGCTCAGGCTAATTATCAGTACCCACCACCTATGTTTGGGGCATACCCCCAAAATCAGTTGGATCACTCTCGACTGGTTGAGAGATTCTTGAAGATGAAGCCCAAGGAGTTTAATGGCAAACCGTCTGATCCTTTATGGCCAGCACATTGGATAGACGAGATGGCGAGAAATTTTCTTATGATGACTATCACCGAAGAAGAGAAAGTACTATGTGCCACCTTCATGCTAAAGGGTGACGCACATCATTGGTGGAAATCTGCTAGGGCTTACTTATTGACCAAGCACGCCCTATTGACTTGGGCTGTTTATAAAGAAGCTTTCTTTGAGAAATATTTTCCACGAAGCTTCAGAGATTCTATGGAGAAGGAGTTCCTGAGTTTATATCAGGGACAGATGTCTGTGGATGCATATCAACAGCGTTATGAAGAGCTGTTTTTCTTTGCACCACTTAGTATGCAGGAAGAAGACACCAAAACCCGTAGGTTTGTCACGGGACTGAGGGGAAGCATCAGAGAGCACGTTCTGGGCTTGGAAAAGAAGGTATACAATGAGGCTGTCCAAATCGCTCGAGTCATAGAATCGAGTCAGAAGGAGAGTTATTTCACACAGAACAGGGGCATAAAAAGGCCAGTTGGAAATTCATACAACAGAGGCAATAACAGGACATATAAGCCTTTCCGCCCTCAAAATTTTACTGCTGCAACCAAGACTACCCCAGTAGCTCAACCTCAGCCAAAGCCAAATTCTGAAAGCCCGAAGTGTTATAACTGCAACCAACCGGGACATATGGCAAGGGAGTGCCCTAAGCCCAAGAAACAGTTACATCAGGGACGGGTATATGCTGTTACATCTGAGGATGCTGCCGCATCACCCGATGTGGTCACAGGTATGACTGAAACCTTTTAAAGTTGTAATTACATTGTATGAGCATGTAGAATAAGTAAAATAAATCACAGGTGTCGTATCGATAAATGGCGTACCCGCCAGAGTACTCTTTGATTCAGGAGCTACTCATTCCTTTATATCTGTGTCATTCGAAAAGAAGATAAATTTATCCATCAAAACACTAGACTACGATTTACTTGTACGGTCACCAATGGGGTTAGAAGTGGAATTAGAGAAAGGTTATGGACCATGTCCAGTTCTCATTGGTGAGAAAACCTTAGATGCAACCTTGATACAACTTGAGATGGCAGACTTTGACGTCATCTTGGGAATGGACTGGTTAGCTCGGCATTCTGCAAACCTATTATGCGCCGAAAAGAAGCTAATATTTAAAGACAAAGAAGGAGCAGAATTCAGTTTTGCAGGAACCAATCTTCCCCATAGACGCAAGCTCATACTCTCAGCACTAAAGGCTAAGAAGTGCCCTGAGAAGGGGGCAGTCGAGTATCTAGCATCAGTGGTCGACCTAACCAAGGAAGCACCACGAATAGAAGATATTGATGTAGTGTGGGACTATCCCGACGTATTTTCGAAAGAACTACCAGGATTACCACTCGACCGAGCCACAGAGTTTGTGATAGATCTTGTACCTGGAGCCGCACCAGTATCAAAAGCACCTTATAGAATGGCTCCTACTGAACTGAAGGAACTGAAAGTGCAACTACAGGAACTGCTGGACAAGGGTTATATTCGACCCAGTATATCACCATGGGGAGCGCCGGTATTATTCGTAAAGAAGAAGGACGGTAGCATTCGATTATGCATCGACTATCGGGAGTTGAATAAACTGACAATCAAGAATCGATATCTACTACCTCGGATTGATGATTTGTTCGACCAGTTGCAAGGAGAAAAGGTATTTTCTAAGATCGATCTTCGGTCAGGCTATCATCAATTGAATATTAAAGAGGGTGATATTCCTAAGACAGCTTTCAGGGCCAGATATGGACATTATGAGTTCTTGGTCATGTCTTTTGGATTAACAAACGCACCAGCAATTTTTATGGAACTTATGAATCGGGTTTTTCACGATATGTTGGATACGTCAATTATAGTATTTATTGATGATATATTGGTATACTCTAAGGACGAAGAAACCCATATCAAGAACCTAAATGCTGCCCTACAGCGTTTAAGGAAAGAGAAGTTATATGCCAAATTTTCAAAGTATGAGTTTTGGCTAAGTGAAGTTGCCTTCCTAGGCCATGTAGTATCCGCTGAAGGAATTAAAGTGGACCCCAGCAAGATCGAGGCTATTGTAAAGTGGGAAGCACCAAAGTGCGTTGTAGAAATTAGAAGTTTTCTGGGTCTCGCTGGTTATTATCGGAGATTTGTGGAAGACTATTCCCAGATTGCCGTACCTCTCACCAGTCTAACTAAGAAAGGTGAAAAGTTTGTGTGGATGGATAAATGTGAGAAGAGTTTCTAGACATTGAAGACCAGATTGATATCTGCTCTGATTTTGACTATTCCTATTCCAGGACAGACATTTACCTTATACACGGATGCGTCAGGACTGGGATTAGGATGTGTGCTTATGCAAGGAGATCAAGTAATTGATTATGCCTCGAGACAGTTGAAGATACATGAGAAAAATTATCCCACTCATGATTTGGAGTTAGCGGCAATAGTACATGCTGTCAAGATATGGAGACATTACCTATACGGAGAGAAATTCCAGATTAAGTCAGACCATAAAAGTCTTACTTATTTATTTAATCAGAAGGAGTTGAATATGAGACAAAGAAGATGGCTAGAACTATTGAAAGACTATGATTGTGATATCCAGTATCATCCAGGAAAAGCTAATGTAGTAGCGGATGTGTTGAGCAGAAAGGCAATGATAAAATCTCAAGGAGAGGTTAGCACAACTGCAGCAATGTGTACTACCAGAATGGTATTCAATCACGGCAATAAGCAATATGTGATAGACACAACGGATGAATCAGCCAACCAAGGGTTTATTCATCGGTTTTCAAATATGTTCGCTGCTTTGAAGATTATACCGGATATAATGGATGAAGTGAAGACAGCTATTAAATCAGATCCTTATCTGAGAACAGTACAAGAAGATATCGAGAAAGGTAGGACTAATCCTGAGTTCACCTTGGATGAAGAGAAAGTACTAAAATACAAAGGAAGAATATGGGTACCTGAAACAGAAAGTATGGACATTAGACACCGACTGATGAAAGAAGCCCATACCACCATCTATTCGATATATCCTGGAAGTACAAAAATGTATCATGATCTAAAGAAACTATATTGGTAGAGGGGAATGAAAGCAGATGTAGCTAAGTTCGTGTCTCAATGCCTAAATTGTCAGAAAGTAAAGGCTGAACGACAAAGACCCACAGGACTGTTACAGTCATTACCGGAACCAGCATAGAAATGGGACTGCATCACTATGGACTTCGTCACGGAATTACCACTGACTCCTCGGGTAGTTGTCGCAGTTTGGGTGATTGTAGATCATATGACAAAAATAGCTCGCTTCATACCTATACGACCTCAGTATATACTAGAAAGGTTAGCAAAGTTGTATGTGGATAATATCGTTCGATTACACGGTGTACCAGAGAGCATTGTATCCGATAGAGATCCACGATTTACTTCTAAGTGTTGGGAAGGATTGCAAAAGGCTATAGGTACAACGTTGAAGTTCAGTACTGCATTCCACCCACAGACAGATGGACAGTCAGAGCGTACAATCCAGATTTTATAAGATATGCTACGAGCATGTGTAATTGATTTCAAGGGATCATGGGATGAAAGATTACCACTGATCGAGTTCTCTTATAACAGTAGCTATCAGGCTACTATACAGATGTCACCTTATGAAGCACTGTACGGCAGGCAGTGTCGAACTCCTTTATTTTGGAATGAAGTTGGAGAACGTAGTATTGTTGGACCAGAATTTGTTGAAGAGACTTGCCGAGTGGTCAACATTATCAAGGAAAGAGTGAGAACGGCTCAGAACCGTCAGAAGCAATATGCAGATACTCGACGCAGAGATCTGGAGTTCGTTGTAGGTGATAAAGTATTTTTGAAGGTATCGCCTATGCGAGGATTGAAAAGGTTCGGACAGAAAGGGAAACTAAGTCCGAGATATGTCGAGCCGTATGAAATTCTAACTAAGCGTGGGAAAGTGGCTTATCAGTTAGCACTACCACCATCTATGTCAAGTGTGCATGACGTATTTCACATTTCCCTATTGAAGAAGTATGTCAAGGATCCAACGCATGTTTTGACAGTAGATTTGTCAGGATTGACTGATGATTTGACATTTGAAGTAACACCAACAGAAATCACCATCCGAAAGGTTCAACGTCTACGCAATCGAGATAGCTATTATGTTAAGGTCACATGGAAAAGTAGAGACATGGAAGAAATTACATGGGAAGAAGAAAATGCTATGCGGAAGCAATACCCTCACTTATTTGATTCAAAAGGTACGTACAATTTCGAGGACAAAATTTTTATAAGTAGGGGAGAATTATAAGACCCGTGTCAATCTAACCCGGTCTTACCACCTTGAACCAGGTTCACCCATCATGGTCGAGTCAAATGGACCAAGGGCGTAAAGGAGATCGAGATCCCAGGTATCAAATCGACCCTAAAACACTAAATTTAAGGGGAGGGTCGCATACCCAGCCAAGGAGGGTCGGACCTCCCAAAACAGAAAGTCAGACCCTCAGTTTTGAAGGGAGGGTCAGACAACTTAGAGAACCTAGGGTCGACGGGATCATCGACCCTCCCATCGACCCTCAGTTGCCGTCGAAACTAAAATTAGAAAATTTCTTAATTTTCGATTGGGATTCTTTCCTAATCTCAAAGGGACTTATTTTAGGATGTTCCTACTCTATTTAAAGGACGTCCCTAAGCCTCTTTCACTCTTTTTTACAACCCTAATTGGATTGAGAGAAACAGGAGAGAAGGAAGAGAAGAAGAGAAGGAAAACTTGAAGAAAAAGCTAAGGAAGAGAAGAGTTGTAGAGAATGAGTATTCTTCTCAGGTATGGATACTGATTCCATGAGTTTCTACAGACCTTAGGTTAGGTAATGGTGAGAATATAATCTCGGAGAAACCCAAACCATCAACCCATGGTTAGGTTTTTATAGAAAATCATGGGAGATTACATGAAAGCTATCTAGGTGGATTATTCATGGTTCCAGACCATGTAATGAATGTTGAATGGAATGTAGGAGCAATCCATAGGATCCCAAGCACGAAGAATGGACTAAAAAGAGGGAAATTGACCAAAGTACACCGAGGGTCGCACCGAGGGTCGATGACCATCCAACCCTAGGTGATCCTAACTATCGACCCTCAGTGTTCGGGAAGTCCAGATTGGGGAGGGTTGC
Source organism: Protea cynaroides (assembly GCA_028583415.1). Taxonomy (NCBI): domain Eukaryota; kingdom Viridiplantae; phylum Streptophyta; class Magnoliopsida; order Proteales; family Proteaceae; genus Protea; species Protea cynaroides. The sequence continues at coordinate 73,099,451 of CM053266.1, read as the reverse complement.
ACCTAGGGTCGATCAGGACTCCGACCCTACCTCCGACCCTCAGTTAACAGAATGGTTTTTAAATTTTGAATAAATTTTAATTAAATTTTATCGACTGTGTTAGGTCTTCTAGCAATATAATAACAATATAAAGGTGATTCTAAAGCTTGGAAAAGTATCTATTAGCAAGCTAAGGTGAGGAAACGGAACTCTAAACTAATTGGTTAATAACAAACTATTTTCTATTTTCTTGAGTCCAATGCCATGCTTGATTCTATGTGAATATATTTGTAATGTACATACAAGATGTCATCCAATATTTCTATTATTTGTTCACGCATATTTATTTTATTATTTTTAACATGATGATGATGATGATGATAGGAATAGGCATCTGATTGTATGTGTGTGGATGGTGTACTTGATGCGAGCGAGTATCAAGGGAGGTGTGATGAGAACGTCAATAAACGTTAACCTTTGGCGGGTCTCAGCACTTTAGCTCTATCTCTAACTCAAGTCTTGTGCATTAGCATCGTCGTATCGCCATTACCTTAGTAGAACTATTGTGTCGTAGAGTATCAGGGGAGGTGGTCTCGATCGTTGTAGTCTCTGACTCTACCGGGGGGCCTTAGCTCTATCTCTATGGACATTCTGAGGGATGCTAGGGTGAGGCCTTGGATACACTATTTGGCATTAGGATTGGTTAGTTGCGAGCCCAGTTTGTAAGCCCTCGCCAACAAGGGCTTACGTGTTGGTATGGCATTATATAGCAATAAATGTTAACCTTTGTTATATAATGTTCATGATTAGGGTGGATGGGGACGACGATAAATATTAACCTTCGGGCGGACTTCCACACCCTGTGTATAGAGGCGGGGTCAATAAACGTTAACCTTTGACCACCCAACCTTTCTATTACGCATTGCAAACTATAAACCAGACCAAAAATATGAATTGATTTGCATGCATATGTAATGTTGCATTGTTTTGTTTGCTCACTGAGCCGTGATGTGTGCTCACCCCTCGATGTCGAATATTTTTAGTTGATGATGCAGGTTTCACAGTTGAAGATTATATGAATGCTCCAACGTACGGGAGCATAGCAGCAATGGAGGTTGAAGCTGAAGTGGATACACATGACTCCTCTTGCGAGTGCAACTCATGTGTATTCGATTAGATATTTTTCTTAGGTTTCTTTATTTAGATTTATTAAAGACATATATTTGGTATTTAATTAATTATGTCTCAGTTGATACAGAATAATTTGTTATATAAATTTTAATATCACATAGATTCTCAGTTTATTTTATTATAATAATTCCGCTATTGTGTATTTACTCTGATTATGAATGTGGATGTATGGAGTTCAGATAACACAGATATAGCCTACTTGAGATCCTGGTTGAACCGTTGGTTTGTTAGCGGTTCATCACACCATTCTGAATAGTACAAAATTGGGGTGTGACAGTGGCGATAGTGTCTTTAGTTAGATGGAGTGTTGTTGATCTCCATTGTAAAATCCGCATGCCACGAATCCGATTTAACCTTACATTATCATGTCGTGATAGGTCTTCCCATCATAATTGACTCAAGTGAACCAATTGTATGAAGAAACCACAAGATGAGGTAAGCAATAAGTCTAATTTAGTTGGTATGATTGACTGTTTAAGTTTATGTGGAAGCAACTAGTCAAAAACTAAAAACAGGTAAATTTTGGGCCTATGGTGGCAGTTTTGGGGGCTACGGTCGCACCTATGGTCGACCTAAGTGAGACCGTATGACCTATGGTCGCATGTTTTGGTGGTATGGTCGACGATTTATGCAACCGTATGATCGACCGTTCGAACCCAGAATCGACTCCGTGTTTAGGAAACTTTCCTAATTTGAGGAGAACTCTTTCCTAATTAAAGTGGGACTCTATATGGAGGTTTTTTCTCTATATAAGGAACGTTCCTTAGCCTCTCTCACTCTTTTATAACCCATATTGAAACTCTAAACCTAAGAGAGAAAGAGAAAGAGGAAGAGAAGGAGAAGGAGATTTGGAAAAGAAGGCTAAGAGAAAGGTTTTGCAGAGAAGAGTTCTATCTCTCTACAACAAGCTTAAGGTATGGACTTGACTCTGTAGGATAAATCAGATAAGATAGATTCATTTCCATCAAATTGATGTATTGAATCAAATGTAACGATTTTGGTTATGGAATTTCTAAGCAAAACCATGAGAGAATAGGTTAGGGATAATTGATAAGGATAAACTGTGATCAAAGGCCATATAATGATTTTAGGATGAATCCATTGATGATACATGAGGAGAAACTCATATGAGAAGTAAAAATTAACTTGACTACATATGGTCGCAGCTATGGTCGACCATAGGATGAGAAAAGAGTCGACCACAACCATTCGGGAAGAATTCAGGAAACATACGGTCGCATGTAATGCGACCATAGGGTATCAATCGTATGTCCTACAGTGGCATATATTGCGACTACAGGATCGACCATAGCATCGACCGTAGAAAAATAGTAAGCATATTTTAAGACCAAACAAGATTTTTGACTACTATAACTTGGTAAACTTGAACCCTAACTTACATACATTAATTTTTTAGGTTCCTAATAGATTCAAAGTGACTTCCAAAGCTTGGGAGTGGAACAAGGAAGGAACAAACATCGATCAAAGGTGAGGAGACAAGACCTAAACTATTGGATAATAACAAACTGTTTCTTTTATTGAGTCCAATGCCATGATTGATTCTATGCTTGTCTGCTTGTAATGTGTATCTCACATGTCATTCAATATTTCTATTACTATTGCTCATGCATATTCAATTTTGTTTATTTATTACATGATGATGATGATGATTCTAGAAATAGGCATGTGATTGTATGTGTGTGGTAAGTGTGTTGGATGCTAGTGGAGCATCAGTGGGAGGATGTAGCATGATGGTGTCTGACCTGGTCACCAGACTCTAGCTCTATGTCTACTCGAGTCTTGTCCACTGACATCGTCGTATTGCCGTTACCTTAGCAGAACTATTACGTCGTAGGACATCAGAGGAGGTGGTCTCGGATCGTGTAGTCTTACATTCTACCGAGGGGCCTTAGCTCTATCTCTATGGACGTATTGAGGGATGCTAGGGTGAGGCCTTGGATACACTGTATGGCATTAGAATTGGTTAGTTGGGAGCCTAGTTTGCAAGCCCTCGCCAATAGGGGCTTACGTGTTGGTATGGGTAGGGCATCAGGGAAAGTGTTGGCAGTGTATGATTCGAACACTTTAGCTCTATCTCTATTCCATGGTGGATGCATATGGGATGGAAATGGTGTTTGATTCATTGGACGGATTCACACACTCGTGTATAGAGGTGCGAGGGCCACCAAACCTTTCTATAGCACATTGCAAACTTATAAACCAGACCAAAGATATGAATTGAATGCATACATATGTTTGTTGTATTATTTTGTTCACTCACTGAGCTCAAGTTGGAGAGCTGACCCTCGCACGTACAATTCTTTTTAGTTTTTCTAATGTTGCAGGTATTACTGTTGAAGATTATATGAATACGCCAACGTATGGACAAATGGCAGTTATGGATGTGCAAGCTGTGGAGGACGAATATGACTCGTCAAGCTAGTGTTTCAACTATGTTTACGCTTAGTGGTTAACTTTTGTATTGTGATACTTGTAATTAGTATTAATTATGTTTTAGTTACTTGAAGATAACTTGTTAAATATTTAATTATCACTGTAGACTCTCAGTTCATTATTAATAAGACTTCTGCTATTTATTTATTTACTCTGATTATTATTGTGGAATGTGTTTTGATTTAACATGGTTGGCATAGCTTATACGAGATCCTGGTTTGAACTGTTGGTTCTCATGATGGTTCATCACACCATTGGTTAGTCCAGAATTGGGGTGTGACATCCATAGTTATGTTAGCTCATTTTATTTTTAAT